>OU426979.1:185357511-185827759 GCA_911387785.2 Aelia acuminata
AAATTTGGAGAATTTAGGATAAACTATATGGATTTCTATAAAGAACAAACAAACAAACAGAAATATTGCAGTTGAAGCTTCTCGCAAATCGGCTTGCCTATGCCTTTGTGGCGCAAGGCGGGCCTCGTATTCCTGGGCAGACTCAGTTTCCCGCGATTCTGCCTGTCTAAGCCTCTGTTGTTCAATCCTATTTTATGTTCGCCGAGAGTTTCAGCTGCTCGTATTTGACGTTGTTTTTTAGCTTTTGCGCTCACTACTCCTATTGAAGCTCGCTTCTTAGGAGGCATTTATAAAAAATAAATTCACCATACAGGTAAATAAACGTATTGTAATGTTAAAAAAAAAACAAAAAACATATGGTTTAAAAATCCCAGAACTCGACGCCTACCAAGGGACGGTCTTACCGGGCCTTGTTGGCCTCTTCAAAATCTATAAAATGATTTTTTAGGTCGTTTTTTCGACTCAAACGGTCGATTTCGTAAAAAAAAAAACCATTGTAAAGCTAGTTCATGACGAATTTTTTAACAATAAAGAATATACCATGAGATTGGCCGAAGTTACGCAATTTTAATATGGACAGGTGTTCGCACCTGGTATCAAAGAACCACTGAGCGAAATTTGGAGAATTGAGTACAAACGGTATGGATTTCTATAAAGAACAAATAAACAAACAAACAGAATTTCAACTTTATTTGTATAGATAAGAAATTCCTCGGGTGAAACCGGGTTATACAGCTAGTTAAATATATTAAATGAAAATAATTCAAAGTTATAGCCGGCCGTCGGTTAAAGTGGGTTTGCAAAATTGCTAGTATTAATAGCGAACGAACTCTTAAAATATTAAATATTATTAAAAATATTAAAATACCCTTAAAAGGGCTAGGCCAAGGTGGGAGGATTCAGCGAGGGCTGATCTTGTGTAGTTGGGATTGGACTGGGGGGTGGGGGAGGTGGATGTCGGCATCGAACCTTAGGCTTCGTTATGCCTTTTTTCTAAATAAAAATAATTTCTAAATAAACTTATTATGATATTTTTATTTAAAGTATTCAATTTTATTGTTGATTTTTGTTGGTTGGTTTTTCTCATTTAGCCCTGATGGAGGTTGAACCTTGAAATTGGAGTCAAAACGTTGGCAAAATTAAATATCTAATTCTGACATATTAGTAGTATTTATTTTGGCCCAACCATTTTCTGTTCAATTCAACCGAAGATCATAAAGGGGTCACCTGTGGTGTTGTGGTTAGCATGGCAACCTACAATACTAAAGATCGCGGGTTCAATTCCAGCGGTGGCCCTAGGATTTTTTAATGGGAGTAAAAAATCCTTAGCTATGCCGTCCCTCGGATAGGACGTAAAATGGAGGTCCCGAGCCTGTACGATGTCAGGTACTCGTTAAAGATCCCTATCCTAATTATACCTGGATAGGCAAAATTTAGGACTCCCACTGTAGCATCGTCCGATTTGCCTTAGTAGCATAAGAATGGACGTTAAACAAACAAACAAACAAAGATCATAGAAATCGGCCAAGCTGTTCTCAACTTATATTTAGTGTAACTAATCCGACTTCGTCTTATGTATTATTTACACTAAATATTGATTATAAAATGCCCTAAAACCAGGGTTTGAAATCGATAATTATTAAAATAAAAATCAAAATCAAATCCGATTAAAATTTTTAACTGGAATTTTTAAAAAGCATTTGATCGTTTTTACTGGTAGTGATTTTTATTTTTGATCAAAAGTGAAAAAAATCATAACCTGATCATTATTTTTGAATTAATTTCTTTTAAGATCAACAATAATAATAATTTTCGACTAATACGTTTATAAATCAGAAATATAAATTTTTAGTTCATTATCGTGATGTTCCGAAGAATAAGTTTTATTACACCCCACACCCTTAAAAATTTGACATTACATTCCAAGATGCGTAGAATCCGAAAATTGAATAAAAAAATTCGTCGGTCCTCTGTACGCTGATTCAAAACTACTTTGCCAATTTTAATACAATTTCGCACAGAGGTCTAAGCTCTTCCGGGGACAATCCTAGTACCTCTTTATCGTGCTCCGCCATCTTTATTCAAAGCCAATTGCCTGATTTGAGGGGCCATAATTCGGTCATTATTGGAGTTAGAAGCAAAATAGCACCAGATTTGGAATCCACAAGTTATAATAATAAATTAATTTGCTTTTAAAAGGTGATTTTAATTTTCTGATCAATATTTTATTGATCGCAATTTAATCATTATTATTTAATTAATACCGTATCACTCGGTGAGTGATCATTATTTTTAATCCAATTAATAAAAATCAAAGATCGATTTCAATCTATATAAAGGAAGTTGAAATTCTGTTTGTTTGTTTGTTTGTTTGTTTATTTGTTCTTTATAGAAATCCATACCGTTTGTCCTAAACTCTCCAAATTTCGCTCAGTGGTTCTATGATACCAGGTGCGAACACCTGTCCATATTAAAATTGCGTTACTTCAGCCGATCTTCAGCTAATATTTTTTATTCTCCAAATTTCGCTCAGTGGTTCTTTGATCTCAGGTGCGAACCCTTTTCCAAATTAAAATTGCATAACTTCAGCCAATCTCTGGGTATATTCTTTATTCTTATAAAAATCATAATGATCTCACTTTACAATGTTTTTTTTACGAAACCGACCGTTTCTTTAGAAAAATGAAATTTTCCGTGTGAAACTGGGATATACAGCTATAATCTATAAAAATAAAGATGAAATTCTGTTTGTTTGTTTATTTGTTCTTTGTAGAAATCCATACCGTTTGTCCTAAATTCTCCAAATTTCGCTCAGTGATTCTTTCATACCAGGTGCGAACACCTGTCCAAATTAAAATTGCATAACTTTAGCCGATCTTCAGCTGATATTCTTTATTGTTGTAAAAATCGTAATGATCTCGCTTTACAATGGTTTATTACGAAATCGACCGGTTCATTAGAAAAATGAAATTTCCTGGGTGAAACCGGGACATACAGCTATAACATAGAATTGTTAAAGTTTATTATAAAAATGAAATTCCACGGGTGAAACCGGGATATACAGCTAGTTTTTATTTATAAATCAAGAATGTTTTTTAAATTAAAAATCAGAAATAATAATTATAAGATGATATTTTGGAAAAAATAATTATCGATTTCAAACCCTGCCTAAAACTAAGAAATATAAAAATGTTAGAACTGATGTCTTTAAAGCAAAGACCTGAGGTTTTAAAATTAAAAAGCAAACTTCCAAATCCACATAAATATATATTTTTTTTAATTTATTTTCAATGTAAAAGATGTCACTTAAGCCCTCTGTTGTCCAAGGTCCATATGTGTGTATATATATATATATATATATATATATATATATATATATATATATATAATATACTTTGTACGTAAAACTATTTCGCTACCAGGAGGAGGAAAGCATAGCTCCTGGCGGAAAAGCGAAGTGGAAACTGGGGGCATTTCCCCGGTGGGCGGTCCCGATATCCCCACGCCCATTGGTCCGCCCAGGTCCCGCTGCCATGGCGACCACTCAAACGCAACGCTCTCTACATCAAGTCGTCTTCAAGCCCGCGGTTTTTAAATGTTTCTTCTCCCACTTCAGGATCAGGTGTGTTCGCTATCTAATATGAATATATGTCAGGATTTTTATAATTAAAAAAAAAAAAAAAAAAAAAAAAAAAAAAAAAAAAAAAAGAAGAAAATAAAAAGTAGATTTATTTTTATTATTATTTATTTCGACCGGCTGGACATTGTTATTTTCATATCACAAAAACGTTGCGATCATTATGAGAAATTCTATTCAAGGTCAAAGCATTTAAAAAAAAGAGTATAAACATCTATATAAAAATGCCAAGGGTATATTTGTTTCCAAGAATATCAAAAAGTAGTTATTTAGTCTAGTGTTCTCATACCTACCTTTTTCTTAGTTACGATAGGGTATTTTTGGATTAGGAACTAATTAAACAACCATCTTCCATGTGTTGAAATAAAAGATAAATTCTGCCAATTACCTACCTGTCTAAGTAGTTATTTTTATGAATATTTTATCAAATACCCTAAAACTTCAAAGTCTTAGCAGGAAGTAAGCACTACTAATAACTTCACGTTTTGATTTGTATTACCCCCAGGATTTAGCTAAAGTGTGTACGGAACTTATTTCCTGCTAAATTTGATGCTCAGCAACTTTTATCTAAAACATTTTTCGTTTAAACAAGGTGTTTTTGAGTTAGAGGCGTTGGAACACTGTTTCCACCAAAATCGTAAAAATTAAAGATTTTTGATGTACCGAACCCGGCTGAACCACTAATCTGATTTAAACTTCAGATATATCATTCTATTTGCAATATTTTAGCCTCTTATAGTAAGAAGAAAGCAATACTTTGTGATCTGTATTTGCCGATTTATATGCGAGAAACTGAAAAAAAATTACGGATTTTAGACCACAAGGCGCTAAATACGTTCACGTTTTAATTACTTTGTCTTCACAGGAGTGGACTAATTTTAAGATTAATGAGATCGTTTTACACAGAATTTTACATTCCACAACTATTATACGTAACATTTTTTATTTGGAGTGACCCTCTTCAAATTGTAGGCTTTGGAACATGAGCGTAATTCATTTTTCCGCTAAAGTGGCTAAATTGACAATCGGTTTTGGTGAAAAGACTTACCCGATTTTAACTGTAAGGACCTCAGTCGACGCGGAATTTAATGCCCTTTTATTTTAGAAGGAACACAATTTCTTCCGAGATAAATCATTCTATTTGCAATAGTTTAGCCCCCTTTAGTAAGAAGAAAGCAATGCTTTGTGATCTGTATTTGACGAATTATATGCCTGAAACTGAAAAAAAATGTCACGGATTTTAGACCACAAGGCGCTAAATACGTTCATGTTTTAATTGCTTTGTCTCCACAGGAGTTAAATTGCAGGCTTTGGAACATGAGCGTGATTTTTCCGCTAAAGTGGCTAAATTGACAATCGGTTTTGGCGAAAATACTTACCCGATTTTAACTGTGAGGACCTCATTCGACGTGAAATTTAATGCCCTTTTATTGATTGAACTACATTATAAAGGTATTAAGGATGGGAACCAATCGTTTACCCAAATTAATTGCCCTCAAAATAATAGAAAAAAATTTAAGTTGGATGAGTGCACTCAAAAGACTAGGCAGAAGTGTTGGCATAGATTTTTTAGCCGAAGGCTTACTAGATCAGCTGGAAAGGCATAAAACCGGCCTATTATCTAAACTGAGTCAACTAGCGAGGTATAGGTTTACCGAAAGAGCTTGAAATGCCGAACACCATTTGTTTTATAAACAATTAAATTATGAATTAACATATTTCGAGGCAGAGGATATAAATTATATCCGACTTATTTTTAAAGCCAGGGAGAGCTACTTAATCTTAATTACCAACCGTGGATCAATAAAAGAAATAATTGTAGTAATAGTAGTAATGCTTTTATTCGTTTTTAGGGTTGAACCCTATACAAATAGAGTTAGCCTTAGAAAATAACATTTTAAGTTATACATCTTATAAATAGAAAACGTAACGATTACAGCATTATTAAGCATATTAATAATATTAAAAGGTCCATTAGTATGCGGTATCTTCACTTATATCATCTATACTTACTACTAGACTAGTAGACTATAAACACATAATATTTATGCACTATAAACAAAATTAATAAATAAGTATATAAATAGATTTAATAACTATACAAATAGAACTATACAATGAGATAAGAATATATTTATAAATAAATAAATACATGCATTGACTCAAACATAACGTATTCGAATTCGAATAATTAGCAAATTATTCATTAATAACAAAAGCCCTCAGAAGAAGGCAGATAAATAATAATATATTTTAGCCAACGATTCTTTGTTCGTTACCTTAAGTAATTTGATAAATTGTGAAATATTTATATTTTCAGCGTGGGGAATATAATGTTTTCTGAGGGAAGAATAAATAGGGCAAGAAACAAATATATGATAAAGGGTCTCTTTAGCTTGGAGATTACAAGTTGTAAATCTCTTTGTAAAAGAAATAATTGTTCTTTATGCAATTTAAATGTTGCTGAGGATACGATGCACGTTATTTCTATTGCCCGGCGATGACGCAATTTAGATTAATTTTCTTGGAAAAAAATAAACTAAATCTAGATGAAACGCTGGAATTATTAAATGGTCCTGATAATGGAAAGTTATATTTATATCTAAAAAAAAGCAATTGATTACAGAAACTAATTAGTTAAAGAATCGAATTATTAAGTGTACTATGTATAACTTTATCTATGTATAGTAATGTTGTATGTTATTGATTGTATTATTGAATAACAAATAACCTCGACAGACGAACTCCTCTAGTTCATTGTCTATTTACGAGATTTAATGATAAGTAGATTGTAAATATTTTTGTAAATAAACGTATTTATCTATCTATCTAATGCCCTTTTATTTTGGAAAGAACACAATTTCTTCTGCGGTAAATCGTTTTCGAATTAATAGCGAAAAATTGAAAAAAGTTCAAAAATGACGATTTTGTTCGCCTATAAAATTTGATGGGAACCGATCTGAGGTGGCAGACGTTCACATTTGTTGTCTATGAAATGAGTACTTTCAGCCTATATGATCAAACATTTTCTTCAAATCAGGCACCTTTTTGGCCCTCAGCTTCCGGACTAACAGGTTACCCCGATAGGACAATTGAATCAGTCGTATGAGAAATCAAACATGTCCAAAATAATATATTTTCGTTTTATTTATTTTTCGAACTCCTTGCATGCCGAAGCATCTAATTCGAGAGATAGCCTCAAAGAGACCTGCTCATCTATCGACTTTAATATAAATAAATAAATAATAAAGGCTTAACGAACCCGAAGGTTCGATGCCGACACCACCACTCGCTCCCTGCACACCTCGATCCATCGACCATCTTCCAGACCCAACTTCGATAGATCCGCCCTAACGCAATCCTCCCACCTCCGTCTCGGCCTGCCCCTCGGAAGTTTCCCATTCGGCACCGCGCTTATTAATGTTTCCGGAATTCGTTCACAGCAAAGTTTCGCAATTTTACACGCCCATTTTATTCGTCTTGCTGCAATCACGTCAATTATATTTACTGGGTAAAGCTCGCTCAGTTCTGCATTGTGTAAGCGTCTAAATTCTCCGGTTAGTTCATCTCTCTTCGGTCCAAATATTCTACGCAGTACTTTATTTTCAAAAACTCTAAGCCGTTGCTCATCCCTCAATGTCAGCGGCCAAGTTTCGCATCCGTAAAGGACCGTGGGAAGAATAATAGTTTTGGAAATCCTAATTTTTAAGTTTTGGGACAGAAGGCGGGAGCTAAGCAATTTCGCGACTGAGAAGTAGCAAGCATTACCGGCTTTTAATCTAGCCTTAATTTCCTCATCGATTTCGTTTTTTCTAGTTTCCATCGCCCCTAAATATCTAAATTTCTCTACCTGTTCAAACGTATTCCCCCCTACATTGATATCCGCGAAATCCTCACCACTTCTACGACTAACCATATATTTTGTCTTATTCGTATTCATTTCCAGTCCAAGTTCTTGTCCGGCTTTCATCAACGTCGACTTTAATATACCATTCAAATAATGGTACAGGTTTTCTGAAAAAAAAAATCCCTTTTTGCACACACTTTTAGCGTGCCCAAAGTTATTTAAATAACTTTTTCCCCTCTGACAACAATACTAAGTTTTATTAGGGTTTCTTGTAAAGATAAATCGCTTGCATGGTTGAAATTTGAAATGCCATTTACCATGCCTGGAGACCTTATGATTCTATTCAATGCACTTTTCCAATTCGCAACTTTTCCAGCTAAACTTCTCAAGGATTCCCTAGGTTTTAAAGATTTCCACATGCTGCTACGGTTCGACAACAACATTCTTTGCTAGAATTTCTTTTTCGATTCTTTCAAACACCCTGTTTGGTGGAATGAATGGCCCAGAGTTGGGCAAATTGTAGTCAGAATAATGATTCATGAATATGAATAATTGGTAATCATAAAACAAATGAAAAATGAATAACCATTATTCATAATCATTACGGAGTATTTTTAATGATTAATGTGTGTTTATGGTATTCATTTGACATGAATAATAAATAACTAAATACCAGTTATTCATTATTAATTTCAAACGAATACCATAAACACTCAATAATCATTAAAAATACTCCGTAATGATTATGAATAATGGTTTTTCATTTTTCATTTGTTTTATGATTACCAATTATTCATATTCATGAATCATTATTCTGACTACAATTTGCCCAACTCTGGAATGGCCTACCATCCAAGCAACGGAATTGTGAAGGTTGGATGGAACCGCTTTTGATAAAAAATGGAATCTTTTAGTATTGATTTTCGAAGGATCTAGACGTTTTTGAAACAAACGCGTCTAATACATAATTTCTAACATTAAATTTTTTTTTTCAATTCGGAGTTTAATTTGCATCAATCGCAACTAAGCGACAATCTCCAAATGAGATGTTGGCATTTTAAGGCATGAGAGAAGATAGTATCCAGCAGCATATCTTATCGGACTTGTTTGAGGAGAGGAGGTCTCTCATCCAACTCCTTTTCAGTCGCCTCATAAAAGGCATCTCAGTCGTGGCCATGTGATTAAAAAGTCTGTTGTTATGTCCTTGCAATTTCATACGGAAGCAAGAATAATTACGAAATGAAAAACACCAAAATAATTACGAAGATAAAAGATTCGACCACGGCCGGGAATCGAACCCAGGTCCTCTGCATCTACGTCGCAGCGCTCTTACCACTGAGCTAACCGTGAGTCCTTTCCGATCGTGATGGAATCTTTCTCTTCTGTGATCCCTCCCTCCAGGTCTCGCCACATTGTAGCGAAGTGCCGTGGCCACATTCCCGGCCGTGGTCGAATCTTTTATCTTTTAAAAAAAAACGGTACTTCGCTACAATGTGGCGAGACCTGGAGGGAGGGATCACAGAAGAGAAAGATTCCATCACGATCGGAAAGGACTCACGGTTAGCTCAGTGGTAAGAGCGCTGCGACGCAGAGGATGCAGAGGACCTGGGTTCGATTCCCGGCCATGGTCAAATCGTTTATGCCTAATAAAATAGTTTAAAAATTATAAATTAACTAGCTGTATATCCCGGTTTCACCTGGGGAATTTCATTTTTCTATTAAACGTGAACAAATTTAAAGTGAGATCATAACGATTTTTATACCAATAAAGAATAAACCCAGAGATTGGCTGAAGTTATGAAATTTTAATATGGACAGGTGTTCGCACCTAGTAAAAAAAATCCACTGAGCGAAATTTGGGGAATTTAGGACAAACGGTATGGATTTTTATTAAGAAAAAAACAAACAGAAATTCATCTTTAAGCTGTATAACCCGGTTTGATCGGGGAATTTCTTTTTTCTAATGAAACGGTTGATTTCGTAAAAAACCATTTTAAAGTGAGTTCATTACGATTTCTATAAAAATAAAGAATATCAGCTGAAGATCGGCTGAAGTTATATGCAATTTTAATATGGACAGGTGTTCGCACCTGGTATAAAGGAACTACTGGCGAAATTTGGAGAATTTAGGATAAACGGTATGGATTTCTATAAAGAACAAACAAACAAACAGAAATATTGGCTTCTCGCAAATCGGCTTGCCTAAGCCTTTGTGGCGCAAAGCGGGCCTCGTATTCCTGGGCAGACTCAGTTTCCCGCGATTCTGCCAGTCTAAGCCTCTGTGGTTCAATCCTATTTTGATGTTCGTCGAGAGTTTCAGCTGCATGTATTTGACGTTGTTTTTTAGCTTTTAAGCTCACTACTCCTATTGAAGTTCGCTTTTTAGGAGGCATTTATAAACAATAAATTCACCATACATGTAAATAAACGTATTTTAATGTTAAAAAAACAAAAAAAAACATATGGTTTAAAAATCCCAGAACTCGACACCTACCAAGGGACGGTCTTACCGGGCCTTGTTGGCCTCTTCAAAATCTATAAAATGATTTTTTAGGCCGTTTTTTCGACTCAAACGGTTGATTTCGCAAAAATCTAATGTAAAGCGAGATCACGACAAATTTTTTAACAATAAAGAATATACCAAGAGATTGGCTGAAGTTATGCAATTTTAATATGGACAGGTGTTCGCACCTGGTATGAAAGAACCACTGAGCGAAATTTGGAGAATTTAGGACAAACGGCCTGGATTTGTATAAAGAACAAATAAACAAACAGAATTTCAACTTTATTTATATAGATTATCTAACGATAACTAATTACTACATAAAATAATTACGGTTTGAAAATTTAAGTGTGCGAGAGTTAACTAGACAAAGTTGGAGAATCCCTCCTCCTCACCCCACTCTGTACACTTACCTAATGAAGAGTTTTGGAATAATAACCAATGCGAGAGGTAACTAGCTAGAATAAAAAATACCAAAGAAAAAGTTGGAAAAAATGTTTTTTTTTTTAGGAAGAAATGGATTAACCTGTTTTGAAACCAAACGACTCATGTATTTTATATTTAGGACATTTTTAACCTCTAAAATTTTCCCTTTATTTGAGAATCCCCTTTAAATATTTATTACTGCTATTCCATCTATGGTTTGGACCAACGTACGATATATTTTTTTTTTTTTTTTTTTATCCCGCAGAACCCTTATATTATCCCTGATAAAATTTGTATTGAGATAAATTTTGCGATAGACAGGTACAACACGGAAAAGACATTAGCTATATTTTTATTTTTTACTAATGTATCGCTGGCGAAAGAGAAGCGGAGAGTGGTGTGTGCGAACATATGTCAAACGTTTTTATTCGAAGAGTGTATCAGGTCCGGTGGTGGCTCAGTATCGACCAGGGTAAAGCATATTTTTTATAAATAAATTGGGGGGGGGCGGCGCCTCCCCGTAAAAAAATGAAAAATTCATTTTATACAAAGGGGTCCAGAAATAATTGTTTCCTCCACAAAGAGTGAGCGGGGAGTTGTTAATTTTTTTTTTTTTTTTTTTCTGAAATATTAGTCAGTTAATAGAATTTTTATATTTATTTTTTCAATTGGCTTTGAAAACGATGTTTTGTCCCGAAGGGAATTCAAAGAGTTACAAAACATTTTTATATAAATATAGATGTATGTATTCTTTTATACAGATATATATATTTTTTTTTGTTCTGTATTATTTAGCGGGGGGTTTATACGAAATCTCATTTTGTAACCATAGAATTCTTTTTCTTTTTTTTTTTCATTTTCATTTGTGTGAAATTGATTTCTTTTTGTTTTCATTTGTTGAGAATGTGAATACAAACTAATTTTATAAAAGCAATTTTTGTATTCTGATTTAACAATATAAATCACACAATAAATGTAACGATATTTATATATAGCCAAGTATTTTCTTTCTAAATAATGAAGGATTAATTTATATGTTAATATTATTTACTATATTTTATATTAAATAAATCATTAAAGTTACCCGTGTTGTATGATTTTATTGTATTAATTGAATGGATCCGCCGAAAAACGTTCTAAGCGACAAAATTTCCGAAGTGGCACTTTTGGGTGAATGTATTAAAATTTATAATTGTAAGTCATAGTATGATATAGTACTCCATTATGTCATTTTACAAGTATACATAACAAATCACATGAGAAAAAAAATTCACCTACAGAACTAACAATAACTTTAGACTATGATTTTATTTCACTGATCACTCAACATTGCATATTTGTCACTTAGAACGTTTTTCGGCGGCTCCATTCAATTACACAGGTCTACAGTGGTCTCAGTGCCGAGAGTTTTATAGCTGATTTTGAGTATAATTGCTGCGCTGAATACAAATTTGCCATTAGTTTTTCTCTATCAGCTCTAGTTATTGAGATATATAAATGGCGCAACTTACCTCTTAAGAAACAATTACTCAGGTATACAGGTTAATAGCAGATGGAAAAAGAGATATTTACATTATACTGCTTATGAAAGTATTTCTTTCTAGACTGTTAGTTAGCCTAGAAAGTGATCCATTACACTACTAGTAGTGTAACACATTAAACTAGTTAAGAAAACTCTTGTTAATAAAACTTTTAAAAAGCTTACTAACCTTTTAATCACTTTAATTCAAATATGTCTGAAGTTGGTGATGTGAATATTTCCAAAACTATAATTGATGAAGCAAATGAAGCAACTGAAGAACCTCAAAATGTTCAGTGATTATCAAAATAGTATTCCTCATACAGAAATGAAGCATAGACTGTAATTGGACAAAAGACTCACTTGGGACATACAAACAAAACAAAAAAGACAAGAACTGACCAGACGATATAAGCAACTGTCACACCTCGTAGACTACAGATCATCACTTAACTTACGAAACAAAAGACTAATATACAACACGATACTAAAACCTATTTGGAACTACGGAGCAGATCTTTGGGATTCCGCTAAACAAATACACATAAACAAAATTCAAACAACACAGTAAAAAATTCTTCGAAAAATTGTAAACACTCCATGGTACATTTCTTACAACATAATACACAAAGACATGGACATTCCAACAGTAAAATCATACATTGATGACAAATACACTGCATTTCACTACTCAAATCATAACCATCCAAACCAACTTGTTTTTTTTTTTTCTTCCTCCCAGTTACCCGTCCAACGAAGATTGAAACGACAATGGCCGAGGGATAATTAAATAAATAAATACAATTATTTTTAATTTTATCAATAAATATTTTATTATAGTTAATAACTTATGATCAACTATAAAGTGGTTTCATAATTTTAAATAAATTTTACTGATAACTTCATTAGTCACGATTTAAAGCAAGCTATGATGTGACTCAACTGGTCAGCTCGGTGACGAAGCAGTCTGGGCAGTGTTGAGTAGCCAAAATCTCAATGTCATCAGGAAATGTGATAATGTGGGAGTGTGTAGAGGGGAAATATAATATAAAGGGTTTCAGAATGCGTCATCAAAATATATTATGATATTCAAAACTCAACTTTTTAAAAATAAAATAAAGAAGCCGAGCCTGTTAATTCGATCGAGCATCATAAAATCACTTACAGTGATACTTTTCATTACGAGGCAAAATCGCTTAACTCAGTTTTTAACTCGTGAATCTACATATTAAGAATTTAATAATTAATATTATTGCACTAAATGATTGTTTTCCGTTTTATTGATTACTAGCTGTATATCCCGGTTTCACCCGGAATATTTCATTTTTTAAATCTATAAAATCTACTGAGACTTTTATTGACTCAAATGGTCGATTTTTGAAAAAACCAATGTTAAGCGAGATCAAAACGATTATTATAACAATAAAGAATATACCCAGAGATCGGCTGAAGTTATGCAATTTTAATATGGACAGGTGTTGGCACCTGGACTGAAAGAACCACTGAGCGAAATTTGGAGAATTTAGGACAAACGGAATGGATTTATATAAATAACAAACAGAATTTGATCTTTATATACATAGATTATTATAGTTTATCATTACAGCTGTATATCCCGGTTTATCACGGGGAATTTCATTTTTCTAAAGAAACGGGCGACTTCGTAAAAAAAACATTGTAAAGTGAGATCATTATGATTTTTATAACAATAAAGAATGTCAGCTGAAGATCGGCTGAAGTTATGCAATTTCAATATGAACAGGTGTTCGCACCGGGTCTGAAAGAAACGCTTAGCGAAATTTGGAGAATAAAGAATATCAGCTGAAGATCGGCTGAAGTTACGCAATTTTAATATGGACAGGTGTTCGCACCTGGTCTGAAAGAACCACTGAGCGAAATATGTAGAATTTAGGACAAACGGTATGGATTTCTATAAAGAACAAATAAAAAAACAAACAGAATTTCAACTTTATTTATATAGATTTGTAACAGCTGCTTTAGAGAAATAACCGTAGACAAGTTTAATTTAATATAACAACGTTTATTAACTCTTTGAAATGTAATAATTAAAAATACATTTATGAAAAGGAGCAAGTTTATTTATTAATAAAAAACACTTCATTTTTTATAGGGTCAGGTTAATATTAATTGTACAGTTTTGGTTGTTGCTAATGTTTAACCCATCAGTTAGTAGTTAGTTTTACTAAGGTTCTTCATTTGTGTGTTTTTAATGGACACTTAATTCAAGCGTTGGTCCTCTTTACTGTTCTTATCTTCACTATCGGTATTCCGAAGTAGATCATCAACTGTAAAAGAATCAATTTCTTTGTCTGAGCTCAATTTCTTCGATGAAGTTGATAGGTGTACCAACATCACTTCATCATTAACTTGGTTAGGGTTAACACTTTCACTATAGAACCACTCACAAAACTTATTAAATTCTTCTTCGTATCTATTACGAGATTTGCCGGGTAATAACGAATTAGTTATTCCTTCAGCTTCTTTAATTAATTTTTGAGGGATGTTAACGGCCATTTTCGCGCACTAACAAAGTAAAATTAAATTATAAACTTAAAGAAACGCTAGCGAACCTCGTGTTGATTACAGTAAATACTGCTAGCTGCGAAAACTTTCCCGGCTAGACGTGTAAAATCATATGTTCGTAGTTTTACCTTGCTCTAAATTTTGAGATGTGTAAATGCCTACTTTCCTTGCTTCCAGCTGTTGTGGAAAGTATCTATTTTCCAATCCGAGTGATGAAAATATTAGTAATGTCCAATAATGTCAATAAAGTCTATCCATAGAGTCATGGGCGTAACCAGCACCAAGTTATGTGGTGGGACGGCTCGAGATTTTCCTAAAGAGGGTAACTAAAAATTCCTGAGGTTTTTATTTATTTACTAGCTTTGGGGCCCGGCTTCGCTCAGGGAGTTGTGGAATAGGTGGAATGAAACAATAACTTTAAAATGTAATTGTACAGAAAAATAGACCAAAATTAATCATGATTAAAACAAAATTTGTACCATCCTGAAGCTTCAGCTTAGTATTAGTGGTAAGTTTCGAAACCTCAGAGTCCGCCCATCTATGGTTTGGGTATAAGAGACCCCATTAATGCGGTTCTCTCAATGCGTTTTCTTCCCTTTTCTTGATTAAGAAACATTATTTTGGCAGCAAATATGACCTGGTATGTACCATTTTTTATGGTTTCTATGTTCTGATTCCATTGAGACCATTCTCATGACGGTACCGCATCCTCATCAAATTGAGTAACTTCTCCTTTTTCGAATTCGGTTGAAAATTTACGAACAGAACAGAACTATTATATGAACACTTTATTTTCGGTATATATTCCATTAGGTTATATCTTTCATTCATATTATCTATAGGTTATCTGTTTTATTCAGTGTTAGTTTTTATTCGCTCACTACACTAATAAGCAATTTTTCTTTTGTTGTTAATTTACTCTTATATTGTATATTGATTAAAGGCAATGTTTCGACCAACTTTTTCCTCTTCTGTAAAACTTAATTCGCTTAGGAATCCAGTTGGTTTTGTTTATTTTTAATTTTAATTCATTGCAGAGATGTAATGACCTCATTTAAAAATAAAAAGAAAAAAATAATTATTTATACATAATCTCGTGTAATTTAAAGAAACCAGCTGTGCTAAAACCATAACAAACCGATGTCGCTAATTTCATTCTTCTAATGAACGATAACCTTATGAATTGAGCTTAGCTCTAGCGCTTCTGGCTTCTAAATGTCGAACTAAACTTTTTCATTCATTAACTCGCATGGGCTTATTAGAGAGGCTAATTACATGTAGCGAGAGGCTTAAAATTACAGCCCTTGTTCCTTCAACATTACAAACTTAAAATGAAAACTGAAACCTTCTTCATCGTTAGGGGGAATTGGGCACTAAAATAACATAACATTCTTGATAGTACGTGTAGTCGTTTTTGAGCCTTTTCAGCACGCACATTGTACACTTTGCTTTATAATATATATTGATTAGAGGAATTTTTATTTGTAATTTCTCCTTCTAATCCTGATCCTACTGATTACATTGCTTTCCATCAACTGCTATAAGCTTCATCGAATTGATGGAAAGCAGGATCAAGCTGCTGGGTTTAAAAAAGAAATGGAGACCAATTCTGGAGATAAAACGTTGTTACAAAATTCAAAAAAAAAAAAAAGTTGAAAGTTGAAATAAAAAATATTTGATTCGTCAAATATACAATAACTACAATAAATGAGTAGTCCTAGGACCTTAATTTAATTTTAATGTTTTCTAGTTTTGGGGTCAACTGTGGTGTAGTTGTTAGCATTGTAACCTCCAATACTAAAGGTCACGGGTTCGTGTCCCGTGGTGGCAATAGGATTTTTTAACCCTCCAAAGGCACACTAATATTTTTTTTCATTCATGCCACACTGGTGTCCTACAGACCCCAAAAGTTAATCCTTTATATAAATTATAGTTTTAAAATATTTTTAGAAGCTTTTATTTAGAAAATTAAAAAAAAACGTACAAGATCAAGAAAACAATAAATTGGATTAAAAATAATTATTTTAATTTACGTTATATAAACAAACACATGTAAAATGCACATTTTTCAAGTAGTTTTTACAGTGTGGAAAAAACGTATTTAGAAATTTCAAATTTTATGCAAATCAAGATTCATTATTTATCTATTGTTACTTAGAATATTCTAAATATAAAAAATATATTTTACAAAATTTATTGCCGACCACTTTTCTTACATGCAGCCCTCATTGATACATTGACTGCATTCCACGCACAAGTGTGTGGCTGTGGCATTTCCTACAAACTAGTTTTGTTAAACTAGAATAGTTTTGTTTTCCTATCTTTTTGTCAAGAAAAATAAGAGCATCTTCCTTTTTAAACTGTTCTAGGGCCTTTGGACCCGTGCCATTGACTCATAATTCCTTAATTAATTGTTTTGTTGACCTTCTCACTTTAGGCCTAAGCCATTCTGAAAAAATTCACATTTATCAGAAAGTTAAGCAATAAATAAAAAATAAAACATAACCCCCTAAAAGAAATATAAACCGCACAATAAAACATTTTGAAAGAAATAAAATTGTTATACTTAACTCACTTACAAAGCAAATTGTAATAAAAGTGTAATAACAAAAAGAAGAACTTGGATGCCACACTGGGGTCTACAGGACCCCAACACAAGTTTTTGATTTTCTATAAAAACAACTGGATAAACTACAACTTTTCCAACATAGGCGCTAAGGCGGTAGGTGTACCAACTTCGAATACATAGAAGTCACAGCCATTAGAATAATTTTATCAATTAGATATTCGTACTTAATATGTTCTTGGGGTCTGTCAGACCCCAGTGTGCCTTGCGAGGGTTAAAGGGAGTAAAATACTACGCTATGCCGTCCGTCGGATAGGACGTAAACTGGAGTTCCCGAGCCTGTGCGATATCAGGTACTCGATAAAGACCCCTATCCTAGTTATACCTGGATAGGCAAATTTTAGGACTCCCACAGTAGCATCGTCCGATTAGCTTTATTAGCATAAAGGGAGGTTAATCAAATAAACAAACTATTTTCTAGTTTTTTCTATATTGAATGTAATTAAAATGACTTTGATTTTAGAATACTATATACGTATATATACTTTATATTATAATTTATCAAATTTTCTTTCGTTTTGGTCTTTGTTGTTCGAAAATTATCATTTGTTTGGTATATTATTAAACTCAGATTTACTAGGCCTCGTTTGTTTATATAATTTGATGAATGAATGCATGAATATACTTCATTTTTTTTCGGGGAATACCCCATACAAATAGAGTTGGCCAAGCTGAATCAATACGTATTAGAGCTAACAACAATAACATTTAACCGATCCTAGAGAACATAACAAGATTTCGCAACATCTCCTCCACATAGCCATTTATAAACGCATATTATTATAATATTGGGTTGATGCAAAATTAATGCAGGTTTTTAATATTCATTGAAAATAGGCCATATCTTTACTTTAACTATATACATTTAATCAAAATAATTTCCATCTGAATCAATGCACTTTTGCCAACGTTCAACAATCTTTCTTATTCCATCAGAAAAAAAAAATCTGAATCCCTGGACTCAATGAAGTCACGAAAAGAATTTTCAATTTCATCCTGGTTTTTGAAATTTTTTCTCCTTCAAAAAGTTATCCAGATGCCTGAAAAAGTGGAATTCTGTTGGAGAGAGGGCAGGTAAATAAGGTGGGTTGTTCATCTTTGCCCAGCCATTGGCTACAACGCCTTCTGTTGTCGTATAAATCCGTTTTTTATCACACGTCACAATGCGATCGAGAAATGGATCATTTTTATTGCGTGTCACAAGCATGGAACATATTTCAAAGCGGCGATTTTTTTGGTGGTCGTTTAATTGGTGTGGCACCCACTTGGCCAACTTTTTTACCTTACCAATTGCTTCCAAGTGGCGTACAACTGTGGATTGGTTCACGCCGAGTTCTACCGCTATTTCTCGGGTGGTTTTGGTTGGGTCTTCTTCTACTATTGACCCCAGCTGGGCGTTGTCAAGAGCAAAATGACGGCCCCGACCTTCCTTGTCTTCGAGGTCGAAATCTCCACTGCGAAACTTCTGGAACCAACGCTGCACTGTGCACTCGTTAATAGCCCCCTGACCCCACACTTCGTTAATATTACGAGCCGTTTGCGCAGCGCTGCGCCGTAATTTAAATTCGTAAAAATAAATTTGACGAAAATCGTACTTCGACATTTTCGATTTAAGACCTTTGAACACACTGAACAAAACGATTTTACTGATCAAATTCATGGTGAAAGAGAGGGTATTAGATAAGGTTTGTTTCGGTATAATAATGATCAATGTTAGGATTTGCTTTGTTTACACAATTGGAATTAAGATATCGCAATAGAGGAAACCTGCATTAATTTTGCATCAACCCAATAAATAATTTACAAGAAAAAACAAACAAAAAAACCATTAAATATAAGCTTAATATAAATACATACCTTGGAACCATATTGCAAAGTAATGGCTCTACGGAATCGGAAGTGGATAAAAGTATAATCAGTGGCCGAAGAGTGATTGGTTTGCTGAAGCCTCTTCTCTGGAGCAGCAATATTCTTGGCAAATCCAAAAAATTAATATATAGCGCACTGGTTGAGAGTACCATGCTGTATGGCTCCGAGATATGGACTCTTAACAGAGCAAAGGGAAAAGGACTTTTGACGGTAGTAATGGATTTTAGGATGAGGTCGGCCAGGATTTCAACATTCAACAACAGGATTTTATCCAAAAATTCCAGGAAGCATAAACCATATGAAAACAGCCAGATAAGAGAAAAAATGAAAAGAATGGGCTCGAATCGAATGCCAAGAATGATATTGGAATGGGTGGATGATAGAAGAAGAAAAAGGGGAAGACCAGGTGTACAGTGGATAAATCAAGTAAAGGAAAGTATGGCCGCTCATGGATTGAGGGAAGAGGAAACGAAAGACAGGAAGGTGTGGAAGATGAGACTGGATGAAGAGTTTGGTTGAGGGAAACTTCAAACATGAAGATATCCTTAATAAAAAAACGGAAAAAAAAATAATAGATAACTATATAAATATAAATATTATATAAATAAATATCTTTAAACTAAACATAATCCACATTATCTATAATTAATTTATTAGTTTACAAATATAACAATTAATAAGTAATCTTATAAATAAAGTTGAAATTCTGTTTGTTTGTTCTTTATAGAAATCCATACAGTTTGTCCTAAATTCTCCAAATTTCGCTTAGTGGTTCTTTGATACCAGGTGCGAACACCTGTCCATATTAAAATTGCATAACTTCAGCCAATCTCATGGTATATTCTTTATTCTTAAAAAAATCGTCATGATCTCGCTTTACAATGGTTTTTTTTACGAAATCGACCGTTTGAGTCGAAAAACAGCCTAAAATATCATTTTATACATTTTGAAGAGGCCAACAAGGCCCGGTAAGACCGTTCCTTGGTAGGCGTCGAGTTCTGGGATTTTTAAACCATATGTTTTTTTAAAATTACAATACGTTTATTTACATGTATGGTGAATTTATTTTTTATAAATGCCTCCTAAGAAGCGAGCTTCAATAGAAGTAGTGAGCTCAAAAGCTAAAAACAACGTCAAATACGAGCAGCTGAAACTCTCGACGAACATCAAATTAGGATTGAACAACAGAGGCTTAGACAGGCAGAATCGCGGGAAACTGAGTCTGCCCAGGAATACGAGGCCCGCTTTGCGCCACAAAGGCTTAGGCAAGCCGATTTGCGAGAAGCTGAAACTGCAGGCCAATATTTCTGTTTGTTTGTTTGTTTTTTATAGAAATCCATACCGTTTGTCCTAAATTCTCCAAATTTCGCCAGTAGTTCTTTCATACCAGGTGCGAACACCTGTCCATATTAAAATTGCATAACTTCAGCCGATCTTCAGCTGATAGTCTTTATTGTTATAGAAATCGTAATGAACTCACTTTACAATGTTTTTTTACGAAATCAACCGTTTTATTAGAAAAATGAAATTCCCCGATCAAACCGGGTTATACAGCTCAAAGATGAATTTCTGTTAGTTTGTTTTTTCTTAATAAAACTCCATACCGTTTGTCCTAAATTCCCCAAATTTCGCTCAGTGGATCTTTCTTACTAGGTGCGAACACCTGTCCATATTAAAATTTCATAACTTCAGCCAGTCTCTGGGTATATTCTTTATTGTTATAAAAATCGTTATGATTTCACTTTAAATTTGTTCACGTTTATTAGAAAAATGAAATTCCCCGGGTGAAACCGGGATATACAGCTAGTAACATATAAAATTAAAAATAGATGTTTGATATCAATTAACGGTTCCCACAACCTACCGTTTAACTAGTTATTCATTAAATATGAATGATCTTAGTCTACAAAATTGCCTGACATAACAAAAGAGATTTTTAGTTTATTTTAAGGCCTCTTTGGATATTAATTACATGTTGGAATTATTTGAGCCAACCTTAACCTGTTGGGATCCAAAGCAAATATTGTTTATATAATTTTGTATAATATTTTTCAAATAAACTTATTAATATTCGACATGAGTTTGCACGTGAAAGAAAATAAAATGAAGCAGGAGTAATTACCAGCTTAGCTCTGCACAGTAATTGCAATGCGTTTTAGCCTTTTTTTTATTAAGTGAGGGAACGCATTAAAGTCTGAAAAGTCCATAAATTTTTGTAACATACCAAACAAAGTCACACAGAAAGTGAGCTATAAAACAACAGTTTAATTAATCCACAACAAGCTGATGGATTTAAATGATATCGTCAGTCTGCTTGGATACAAACAACACATTAAATTTATTTTTCGTCTGTCTGAATTTATTCGTGTGGTTTTTTTTTTTTTCATAGTTGGCTTCCTAAAATTAAAAGTGAAATGTTTTAATTTTGGTCTTAATACAAGATGATTTTTAATTAAATAAGTAAATGACGGGAAAATAGTTTACATGAGGTCTGGGGAAAATATCCTTCCTGTGAACGATGATATTATCTTGAGAAACGATACTTTCACTTGTGTCACTGTCTCAAGCATCTTGAAGAGGCAGATTCAGCACGAAATTTGGGAGTTTATGACCACCACGTCACATAATCACGTGGTTGACGGCACCATTTTTGTAAATATTACCAGCTTACTAAGATTAGAAATTGACGTGTTTTGTTACCATTCATCGAAGACACACATTTTTCCACATTCATTTACTTATTTTTGTTTCTATTTGCTCTCTAAAGAACATTTTTTATTATTAAATATTCGTTTTTACTTGTAATAGATAATTCGGAAATGCAAGCATAATACTCCATCGCCTCTGATTTTAGTCACCGTGAAACAAATAATTTCCATTAAATGAACAGAACATCTTTAATTATAAACGATGTTCTGTCATCTAAGGAGTACTGCACATGCTTGGGCTCAACGATGACGAAATATTTTTCTTTTGTTCCCCTTTATATATTTACTTGACATTTTTAAATTTTATATTTAGCCATTTCTCATTTTTTGGGGTAACGAGAGAGCCAGTTAATTTTTCCATATAAACAAATAAAATGGTACTTAATAGGAAAACAAAAAATCTGGTGCGTGCTCGCAACACACAACTTTCACTTACCAAATTACTTAGATTAGATATTAATGCGTTTTGTTAATTGCCACTTCTGAATTGAACAGAACGGCTTAAATTTTGAACAATGGTCTGTCATTAAAGGCGTCCTCCGCATGAGTGGGCTCAACGAGTTTTATAAGTTGACTGAATACTTTCTTTATTTTTATCATATCTCATATTTAGCCATTTCTTATTTTTAGGCGGAACGAGTGATAGTTAATTTCTCCATATAAACAAAAACAAAGGTATTTTATAGGAAACATAAAACAAACAAACAAAAAAAGCCCATACCCCATTTAAGCCCCCTCAGAACATTTTAATAAAGATAGAGCTTACCTGAGATTAAAGAACAACTAATTTTCATTAAACATAACGAATTTGATAAAAATCGTTAAAGCCGTTTTTGAGATAATCGATCAAAAAGGTAAAAATTGTAAAAAAATTATGAAATAAATTGCCCCCTCCGTTTGACCAATTTCGATGAAATATTGGCTATCAAATATTTGGCATATACATACATCAAATACCAAGTTTGATCAAAATCGTTAAAACCGTTTTTGAGTAAATAAAAAAACACGTGAAAATGATACAAAATTTATTAAGTAAAGTCCCCCCTCCTGTAGATTAATTTTGATGAAATTTTTACAGTCATATCTCAGGCATATAGATACATCAAATACCAAGTTTGATCAAAATCGTTAAAACCGTTTTTGAGTAAATAAAAAAACACGTGAAAATGATACAACATTTATTAAGTAAAGTCCCCCCTCCGGTTGATCAATTTTGATGAAATTTTTACAGTCATATTTCAGGCATATAAATAGATCAAATACTCAGTTTAATCAAAATCGTTTGAGCCGTTTGACCTCCCTTTGAGCAAATTTGATGAAATTTTTGCTGTCACATCGCGGGCATATACATACTCTAAATACCCAATTTCAGGTTCGCACGGTTTATAGTTTTTGAGCTAGTCTGTTCACACACACAGATCATTTTGCGGAACTTGGTTATTTGGACTCAGGGGACCCCAAAACGTGTATTTCCGTTGAAAACCGGAAGTCGAAAATTTTCACGATCGCAATACTTCCACTTACTATATATTTCATATATAGGTAAGTGAAAGTAAAAATGCCCCTTTCCCGTTCAAGCCCCTCAGAACATTTTAATAATGATAAAGCTTATTTGCTATTAAAGAATACTTGATTCTCATTAAACATGACGATTTTAATCAAAATCATTAAAGCCGTTTATGAGAAAATCGTTAAGAATGTAAAAATTGGAAAAATAATGAAATAAATTACCTCCTCCGTTTGACCAATTTTGATGAAATTTTCGCTGTCACATCGCGGGCTTAAACCACCAATTTCACGTTCGTACGGTTTATAATTTTTGAGCTGGTCTGTTCTCTCTCACGCACATACACAAACACACAGACCTTTTCGCGGGACTTTTTATTTGGACTCAGGGGACATCAAAACGTGTATTTACGTTGACAACCGGAAGTCTAAATCTTTCCCTTACTATATATTTCATATATAAGTGAAAGTAAAAATACAATGAAATTGAAAACCCAAAATATTTAGGGGCGAGGGAGGGGGTCATTACCCCGTGGAACTTGATATCGTGGTAATCTCCATTTTACGTCCTATACAAAGGATATCATTGCCAAGGTCCATTAAGAAAGCGAACGCGAGATCATTAGTATTGTAGGGTGCTATGCTAGCCTCTACACCATAGTGCTAAACGAAAAGAAAAGTTTAGAGGTATGTAAAGGCCAACTGTTTTCTTTAAGATAGGATGATTAATTGTCAAGGTTTTTAGTCAAAATTTTTCTATTTCGAGAGCTAACATTTCGATCTATATTTATGGATCTTCGTCAGGACTTGTTGAGCACAAAGTATTACATAGATTCAGTAAGCCTTACTTCAGTCTCTGTATAACTCTGGAATCAATAAGCCCTGATGAACATCCACATTTGTTTGGATCGAAACGAATGCTCTGAAAATAAAAATCTTCAAAAGTTATTTAAGGAATTAAATAACAGGACAAGCATGACCAATATATGAGAATGTGTGATAGTGAATTTAAGACATTCAATCAAGTGATTGAGAAATATATGTTATGAGGGACACAACTCCAAACCGTAAACTTAGTTAAACTATTTCTATAGTTCGATTCCCGGTCACGGTCGAATCTCTTATCCTCTAATTAAGTAGTTTAAAAAAAATAACTTAATTTTCTATCGATAACGAATGATTACATAGTAAACTTAGTCATGTTGTAAGAAAATAAAGTCAAGTAATAAGGAAGATACACTGCTAATAATTCATTCAATAATTAATTCATAAAAAACATAAAGTCTTCCGACTAAATTGGAAAATGAAGAGATTAATTTAATTATTTTTCATGTCATGATGAACTAAAAATATCAACATAATTTTAAAATATTTTTCATAAGAAAAGAAAAGGTTGCCCTAAGCCGGGATTTGAACCCGAATTTCCTTATCAGCAGACACATGTCCCGGTCAAGCCAAATGCCCTGTCTTCACAGACCTCTTTCCGGGATATCAGCCTGATGGCTCAAAAGGCAAAACCGCATTAATGGTGATGAGGGTTCAAATCCCGACCTAAGAGGCTAATCTATCCTCTTATCATAAAAAAAAAATATTTTAAATTATATTGACATTTTTAAAGTTATTATGGTTAAATATTTCAGTTAATCCCAAGAAGACCGACTGTATTATTTTCTCTTTCCAAAAGAACAAGCGCCCCCTCCCCAAAGTTTACAGGGTAGGGGGTAGCGAGAACAGGCCAGCGCACAGCATAGTGTACTTAGGTGTCACACTCGACAGGCACCTAACACTATCTCGCCATTGCGAAAAAAAGATTAGGTCGGTTACGACTAAGTCCTACAGACTAAACCACCTGCTAACTTCGCCAAACCTTTCCCTCCGCCTCAAATTGTAGATATAATAAAATAAGGGATATAATAAAATAATAAAATAAAATAAGGGACTCGCCATTGTGTCCCTGGGACTTCACACAAGAACAAACTATACACCACATAATACATGAGTGCAGATTACTGACAGACTACAGATATTCGTTAATAAATAAAACTAAACAGAAACTGGGACAATGGCCGGTGGATAGTCCCGTGTTATTTAAAAAAATGTTTTTAGACATTAAATCATTCTTTAAAGATGCACTAAAAAAAATAAAATACATCAACGAAATGTATTTTTGATTAAAAACTGTAGGCAAAATTTTTGTTAAGGAAAAAAAAAAAAAAAAAAAGCCGCTTTAATTTTGATAATTACTTACAAGTATTAAAGTATATTTAGGTTTATTTCTATTTTATTTGTATGTGTTTATTTCTAAATATGTGTAAAAGTTAATTTATAAGTATATGTATTCAATTGATTGTTGCTGAATGCTGTTTTAAATTTAATGTCATCTATCTATTCAAAGCTTTATGTGGACCATTTAGGTAATTCTTATTTTTTGTTTTATATTAGTTTGTTTTGTATCTAATTCACTTGATAACTGTTTTAAAACTAATGTTAAAGTTGTTAGAAATGGATAATGAAAGATATCCAAAGCAGTGTTTCATAAAACTAAAACAGCAATATGCACTTCAACCCGGAAAAAATATTAAATATAATTGGATCACACAAATTCACAAAATTTTACAAAATATCGGATACGGTGATACAGCGTTAATTAATGACCCAAAATTGCTAAAAGAAAAAATACCCGCGATT
This sequence comes from Aelia acuminata, assembly GCA_911387785.2. NCBI lineage: Eukaryota > Metazoa > Arthropoda > Insecta > Hemiptera > Pentatomidae > Aelia > Aelia acuminata. The sequence continues at coordinate 185,383,385 of OU426979.1, forward strand.
TTGAATAGTTTCAAATCATATTTATTGGAGGAGGATAAGGCTAAATTAACGAGTTCGGCATACAGCCCATTTTATGTAAATTTATGTGATCCACAAATAATGCACCATCCATATTTGTCAATAGAATGTCACTTTCCCATGGTCCGTATGTTAGCCCAACTTAGATTGTCTGGTAGACATGTTATAAAAATTACTTATAAAACCACTGCACATATTATTAAACCTCAACTCAACTGTACAATTTGTAATCTCCAAGCTAAAGAGACCCTCTATCATCTATTTGTTTCTTGCCCGATTTATTCTTCCCTTAGAAAACATTATATTCCCCACGCTGAAAATATAAATATTTCACAATTTATCGAATTACTTAAGGTAACGAACAAAGAATCGTTGGCTAAAATATATTATTATTTATCTAACTGCCTTCTTCTGAGGGCTTTCGTTCTTAATGAATAATTTTCTTAATTTGCTAATTATTCGAATTCGAATACGTTATGTTAGAGTGAATGCATGTTTATTTTATATATTATTTATGTTTATTGGATTTATTTATATTTATATATTCTTATCTCATTGTATAGTTCTATTTGTATTGGTATTAAATCTATTTATATACTTATTTATTAATTTTGTTTATAGTGCATAAATATTATGTGTTTATAGTTTAGTAGTAAGTATAGATAATATAAATGAAAATACCGCATACTAATGGACCATTTAATATTATTAATATGCTTAATAATGCTGTAATTGTTACGTTTTCTATTTATAAGATGTATAACTTAAAATGTTATTTTCTAAGGCTAACTCTATTTGTATAGGGTTCAACCCTAAAAACGAATAAAAGCATTACTCATTACTCATTGATAACTGTATTAAAAAGCAAATCAATTATCAATATCTGTAATAAATAGTGTCGTTGTTGATGCTGCGGAGGTATTGCTCGTGCTGGGATCCTGCCCTGCCTGTAGCGCTGCTGGACCATCTCGGGCGACCACTTCCATAACGCAGTTATGACATTGGTCGCTGCCGGGGCGCTAGCACCTGCTGCAGGGTACGCTGCTGGAGGCGGGCCTCCGCGGTATCACCGGCGAGACACCAGACGTGTACATTATATACTTTATAGTATGGTATGTACAGAATAAAATAAACTACCTTCTGGCTGGGTTACAGTTGGAGGGAAAAAAAAAAAAAAAATTGTAGATATACAAAGGCGTCTTAAGACCGGCCCTTCTTCATGGAGCTCCGATGCTTGCAAAAATATCAAGGTCCACGGCAAAAAAGGTTCAACAGTTCCAGAACGGTATACTGAGACGTATTGTGAAACACACGGCATTACAAAGATCGAAAATTGACTTACTGCATACCACTCTTGACGTTCCGAAAGTCACTGAATTTATTAGACGGAGGCACATCAAATTCTTTGACAGCCTCAAGCACTGCACCAATCCACTGTTTTAAACGCTCACACCAACCGGACGGCCACAGAGGTGGCAAACTCATGTCGACAGCCTCAGATTAGGCTAACTCAACTCAGAAACTGATACTTAACCCAACTGACTTAATAAAACTGGTGAGCCCCATCACCAGAAACAGATTCGTGACTGACTGACTCAGATCTATCACACCAAACTGACACAAAACACTCTTAAAATGCACCATGTGCAGTAAAAGAGTTTTTTCTATAGGAATGTAGAAGTCCTCATGTTCCTGCCATTCAACGAACAACAAAAACTAAGTAGGGGCTAAAAAGACAAAAAAAAAAAAAAAAAAAAAAAAAATGACAAGAAAAAGAATAAATTTTGTATATATCAGGTCATCATAAAATGTCGGTTTTTAATATTCTGTTTGTTTTTGTTTAGATTACTAGTACCTCCTTTTCAGTTTATTTTTGTTTTGGTAATAGGTAAGGTACCAAAATTGGGAAAGTGGGTCCGTCACGAATTAAGCGCCGGTAATATGCAATTGAGTGGATGGACACTCGTTTCTATCTCCTCTCCCGTTTAAATCAAGAACCTTTTCTGAACAGGATAGTAACTGATCTTAGTGTTTACCCACAATGCATTGTTCCTATAATTTTATTCTAAGTCAATTTCTTTTATGATATAAAAACATTTATTTTTATATTTTTTTATTTTCCATTAATAGATTTCTTTAATACTGTATTTTTTCCATTCTTGATATAGCTAGAGTCCTGGTAAAATTCTTTTATCTTTATAAAAGATGTTTTAGCTAATTTTGATGTGTGGACGTATATGCGTTTGTGTGTGAAAGAGATTGGGTGCAGTGAGTAAATGAGCAATGCTCACTCTTTTTAATAGTAATTATCTAAAGACTGAATTGCAGCCTGAAGGGTCAGCATAGTACGTAATTATTACCGTGTACGTCTTGGAGGCCTGTATGTCCTGGAGGCGTATCACTACCAACAATGTATGAATATTGACACTACAATTCCAGGGTTAAGATAAAGCAATGATCAAGGAAATTCGTATTACCTTAAGGCCTGAAATATCAGGTCAAAATAACCACGAAAAAAGTTTTTGAATCACAAAACAACACTTCACTGAAAATAATCCAACAGGATGAGAATGTGTGAACAGGTTATGTGACGAGGTTATGTGCCAATGCGACATTAATCTTCAATTTTACAGAATAAAAGTTGCAGTACAAACTATATCCAGAAACCGCATATCCCATATTAGGCAACCATCTCATAATAGGGCACTTTCCCCTATATTTCTTTACTTGAGCATTACAACTGTAATAGGCCACATTTTCAAGGATCATGTTTCACTTTTTTTAAACATTAAAATTACTACCACATACATAGACCTATTTGTCCTGGTCACACCTATTGGAAGATTGACATTCACCAATCTGTCTATCACATAAATAATAATACAGCGCATGCCAATTTTTGCCATTCATAATTGACAGAAATTCTTTGTGGCTTAGTATTGTTGAGCCAAGATTCTGTATTCTAAACTCATTAAGTGCGGACCAAGCATGATTCTAAAAACCAAGGAATTTCAAATTTATTTCTGAGCCCAGCATGAGCTAACTTGACAACAAGGAACTCCATCTCCCCTCCTGATCATTTGCTCTTGAAGATTTTCCAGAAAGGTTGAGCTAACGATCCTCGTTGGGTACCGGGGAATGGCCGAGTGGATTGCTGTAGCGCGGTTGCCGGCAACAATGTTGTTTATTGCTGATTAAAGAGGAATTATTCCCGAGCGGTGAGGCCATAAAACGGCCCTGTAGGCTGGAGCAGTAAAACTGTCGAGGCTCGCCTATCTTTGCCCCGCCATTAAACCTTCAATCCCCTCCTCCTTCCCAATATCAGGGCTGTCTCTCCTCTTCGCCGATTTACAGCGTCCTGCCGGGTGTCCTATTGTCCCAGTCCTTTTGTAGGGATATGATCCGGGAATCCTTCAAGAAAAGAAAAACATATATATCATTGTTATATCCAAATACAATATATAGAGTTGCTAGCTGATGTAATGTATAGAGCAGAAATCAGAAACTATTGTAACTGATTCTAATATAAAATAATCTCCGGTTTACCGTTCCCAGCATTCACAGTTTCATCACTATTCATGGTTGATATTAATGTAACTATTTTGCCTTTTTTTGGAGAATAGGAGACTGCACAAAGATCCTTCGCGTGTAGAAACAATGACGAATTTGGAGCTCAATTTTGGTATTTAGGATCAATGAATTCGGGAGAAAACTCAGATTTATTTCTTTTTATATAGCTACCATTGTAAGTTTGTGTCTCTCCAACAGGTTTTGAGAAAGGGAAACATTTGTGAACCAATCGTCCATAGTTGTATTTGTATTTGTCCCTTTGATTGTCTCTGCAAGTGTTTCAACAAAAGGTCAGCAGCAGGGGTGTCTTTAGGAGTAGATCCTTTTCCAGTATAAGGGATGGCATTGATCATGTGATCGCACATCACAACAATTTTTAAACCATATTTTGCTGGTTTAATTTTTTAACTAAACCTTTTAATTAAATAAACTTTATGTCACAATTTAAAGAAACAAAAAAAATTTTATATATATTTTGAATATTTAAAAATTAATTAAACAAATTCAATGTCGTTTCTCTCTGATATTTAGGAAAAGGGTACTTTATTTACTTTGAATAGCAGTAATATGTCTCTGAAGCGTAGCATAAAATACCTAGTGATTACGGTAGGTTAAATAATTGTCAGGATTTTCAGTTTACAGTGATATTTATTATGGTAAGCCAACGTTTCGATCCAGCTTGTGGATCTTCATCAGGGCTAAAAGAAAACAAATGTATGAGTAACAATACCTAGTGATTAGTAACAATACGCCTTATAAGCATGGGACTATTTCCTTTCATTGGTAGTGATACGCCTCAGAGGCGCAGTACTATTTAGAAAAAACTACAATACTCACCAGTTATTTAGTTGTCCATGGTCAGACCGTAACAGATCCGTTTATTACACTTCCCGCAAGATGTCACAGAAAGTGATGTAGGGTTGGGGGTTAGATTTGACAGGAAGAGCATTTTATTAAGGAAATACGTCTCCAAAGCGCATGACTACCATTCCAGGGTTAAACGTTATTTAATTCATTACAATATTTGCTTACTGCTTTCTTATTTATTTATTTTTGCTAACCTCTAAAAAAAAAGAAGCCACATCCCCAATATGGGATACCTTTTACTTCCTATTATGGGATATCCCATATTGAGACACCTTTTTATTAATGAAATAAAAATAGTTATTAATAGCGTTTAAGCATTTTGCTAGGCCTGTGACTGTCTAAGAACCAAAGAAGATTTGAATGAAGAACATTAAATTTGAGTCTTGCCCATTTCAACTTAAAAAGTATAAGCTTGTAAGTGTTTTGTACAATAATTTCTGAAATACCTATATGATATGTAACCTATATGATATATGTTTTATCGGGGCCGTATGTGGTGTAGTGGTCAGCATAGCAGCCTACAATACTACAAAGTCGCGGGTTGGCGTCCCGAGGTGGCCCTAGGACATTTTAAAGGGAGCGAAAAAATCCTAGCTATAACGCCCCTCTGATAGGACGTAAAATAGAGGTCCCGAGCCTGTACGATGTCAGGTACTCGTTAAACAATCGAATCCTAATTGTACTAGACAGGGAAAATTAGGTCTCCCAATGTAGCATCGTCCGATTAGCCTTATTAGGCATAAAGAGACGTTAAACAGAAACAACAATAATCGTTTGTTTTCCATAATTAGGAGAAACCCTACATGTGCAAAAAACCTTTAATTTTCAGAACTTTCGAATGAACATAGATTAATCAAATCATGGAAAATGTATTCTAAGTAGAAATATGTCCTGGAAAAAATAATTTAATTTAAGGAAATTTCTTAATCCAAGGATCGTTTGTTTGTTTATTCAACACCACTTTAAGCTCTTAAGGGTCCGTTCAGCTCGGGACTTCCATTTTACGTCCTATCCCAGGGACGGCATAGCCAAGGATTTTTTATTTCCTTTTAAAAATCCTAGGGCTACCTAGGAACGCTAAACAGGGACATTTAGAGTTCTAGGTTGCTATGCTAACCACTACACCACAGGTGACACCTATTTCACTTTTATTTTTTACTTTCCTGTTAATTTTCTTTAAAAAAGAAAATTAGTTCTACTGTAGTTTAACACCCCTTTTATGCTACTAAGGCTAATTGGACGATGCTACAGCTGGAGTCCAAAATTTTGCCTATCCGGGTATAGTTAGGATAGGGATCTTCAACGAGTACCTGACATCGCACAGGCTCCGACCTCCAATTTACGTCTTATCCGAGGGACGGCATAGACAAGGATTTTTTTGTTCCCTTTGAAATATCCTACGCTAACCCGCGACCTTTAGTATTGTAGGTTGCTATGCCACCACTACACCACAGGTGACCTGAGGGTGAAAACATTTTTTTTTTCACTTTTGAAATAAAATTAATTTGTGGACATGTCCGATTTATTTATGTATTTAAAGATGCATCTACCCGTGTTGGGTCATTAGCACGAATACATGGTTTTTTTTTGTGTACAATTTAAGTATTTTTCATGAGGTTTTACATAATTAGAAGTATCTTTAGATATAATTACAAAGAGTTCTATTTTACAGAAGAATTGATAAATATGTTAAATAAGGTGATAATACTGTGTCTTTTTTAAAACCTTAATCATGTTTTCAACGGCGGTCTCTGTGTCGCCAAGAGCGATGTCCAGTCTGCTGCTAATGCTGCACTCCTTCCTTGAATCCTTAAGGGCCACACAGTCCAGCAGAATGTGTTCAACTGTAAGCGGTACCTTGCAGGACTTGCAGGTCGGAGGGTACAGTCCCTTTAAGAGGTAAGTATGCTTTACGGAGGTACTCGTATGTCCGTGACGCATACTTGCCGCGATAACTTCTTCGCGTCGATATCTTCTCTCGGCAGTTTTCCAGATATCAGGACCATCTTTGATTTTTCCCAATTTGTAGCTCCTGTTTCTCCACTATGTAGTCCACATGTCATGTATTCTTTTCTTGACGTAGTTCCTCCAGTCTAGAGGGGTGGTCTTGTTGATATGCCTCACTTCGGTAACAGGATCCGTTCTAGCGGCATTCGACACGCCCGATTTATTCTGCTTATTTTATTCAAATTGTACGTAGGCTATTATTCCAACAAGGAGAGGACATCCTCATAATGAACGTTATTCATTTCAAGGATCTCTGCTTCTTGCCTCGATATTAAAATTTTCGAATTGTCCCGAGATGAAACAAAACGACCCCGTCTATTTGAATAATAATGAAAAAGTTTAAATGAGAAGAGATAAATCGAAATTTAAATCAGTTTAAAAAGGATGATATTAAATCTGACATTTATCTTAAATGAATGGAAAAGAAGGGAGGTTGAGTTAATATTTAATATGCATAACTTGTGATATGAGATACCTTGTCCCTCCCGGCCATTTATCAAGTATAGCTACTTCTGTTTAAATTATACCCCCTTTTAATTAACTACGTATAAAATATTAATACGAGAATGTAACCTAGTCTGTTATTTTGTTTTCAACTTCTCAATCTTTAGCATTTGGTTATCATTTGTTTTTTATTTTCGAAAAAAGGAACCTCTAAATTGTCTTTTTTGATCTTTGATCAATGCGAAAATGCATATTTATAATGTTATCGTTTTGATCCGACAGTTTGGAAATGTAATCTGCATAGCTATGAACAATTCCCATGTGTAATTGATCGCCAGAGAAATGATTGGTTTTTGCCAGGTTTAATCGAGGGAGCAGCTCTGCAGATGAGTGCATTCTTCTACAAGTTATAAATTGTTTAAAGTTATATCTATATAAACGCTTTGCTGTGGCTCAGTAGCTATAATGAGTTTAACTAATTAAGTATATCCTTTTTTTTTACTTTCACTTACCTATATATGAAATATATAGTAAGTGGAAGTATTGCGATCGTGAAAAAATTCGACTTCCGGTTTTCAACGGAAATACACGTTTTGGGGTCCCCTGAGTCGAAATGACCAAGTCCCGCGAAATGGTCTGTGTGTGTGTGTGTGTGTGTGTGTGTGTGTGTGTGTGTGTGTGAACAGACTAGCTAAAAACCTATAAACCGTGCGATCCTGAAATTAGGTATTTAGTGTAGGTATATGCCCGCGATGTGACAGCATAAATTTCATCAAAATTACTTAAACGGAGAGGGTACTTTACTTAATAACTTTTTAAGTTTTTTTCGATTTTCTCAAAAACGGCTCCAACGATTTTGATTAAACTGAGTATTTCATCTATTTATATGCCCGAAATATGACTATAAAAATTTCATCAAAATTGATTAACCGGACGGGGGACTTAACTTAATAAATTTTGTAACATTTTCACGTGTTTTTTTTATTTACTCTAAATCGGCTTTAACGATTTTGATCAAACTTGGTATTTGATGTATGTATATGCCCGAGATATTACTGTTAAAATTTCATTAAAATTGATTAACCGGACGGGGGACTTTACTTCATAAATTTTGTATCATTTTCACGGGTTTTTTTATTTACTCAAAAACGGCTTTAACGATTAACAAAAATAAGATATGGATGTAGAAAAATGTGTGACTTTGGGAAATTATATTTAACAGAACACGTCAACTTCTTTTCTAAGTAAGTTGGTAAGTGAAAGTTGTGTGTTGCGCGCACGCACCAGATTTTTTTACTTTCACTTACCTATATATGAAATATATAGTAAGTGGAATTATTGGGATCGTGAAAAATTTCGACTTCCGGTTTTCAACGGAAATACACGTTTTGGGACCCCCTGAGTCGAAATAACCAAGTCCCGCGAAATGGTCTGTGTGTGTGTGTGTGTGTGTGTGTGTGTGTGTGTGTGTGTCTGTGTGTGTGTGTGTGTGTGTGTGAACAGACTAGCTCAAAAACTATAAACCGTTGGGACCTGAAATTTGGTATTTAATGTAGGTATATGCCCGCGATGTGACAGCAAAAAATTCATCAAAATTGCTCGAAGGGAGGGGGTACTTTATTCACTAACTTTTTATGTTTTTTTCGATTTTCTCAAAAACTGCTCTAACGATTTTGATTAAACTGAGTATTTGATCTATATATATGCCCGAGATACGACTGTAATAATTTCATCAAAATTGATTAACAGGAGGGGGGACTTCACTTAAGAAATTTCGCATCATTTTCACGTGTTTTATTTATTTACTCAAAAACGACTTTAACGATTTTGATCAAACTGGCTATATGATGTATGCATATGCCCGAGATACAACTGTAAAAATTTCATCAAAATTGATTAAGCGGAGGGGGGGACTTTACTTAATAAATTTTGTACCAATTTCACGTGTACATATTTTTTATTTACTCAAAAAAGGCTTTGAAGTACCTTTGTTTTTGTTAACATGGAGAAATTAACTGTCTCTCGTTACGCCTACAAATAAGAAATATCTAAATATGAGATATGATAAAAATAAAGAAAACTTAAAGAGGAGAAAAAAAGAAAAATATTCAGTCAACTCATAAAACTCGTTGAGCCCTTGCCTGCGGAGTACGCCTTTAATGACAGACCTTTGTTCATAATTAAAGCCGCTCTGTTCATTTGAGAAGAAGCAATTAACAAAACGCATTCATTTCTAATCTAAGTAAGTTAGTAAGTAAAAGTTGTGTGTTGCGCGCACGCACAAAATTTTTTTTATATTCAAATCAAAGTTCACTGATAAAGATAAAAACGTTTCAGCTAATCTAAAAACCAACGGGATTTAAATAGAATTTTACGCCAAATTTAAAGTTATTTGGTAAAGAATTTGGAAGGGTTAAAGTTTTTATAGTTTACATCTTATATTTGACCATAATGTGTTTATGAATGACAAATGTAAAAGGAACTAATAAAGAATATAATTTGAACAGGGTTTGTAACGAAAAATAAATAAACAAAAAATTTTTTTTTAATTTAATAAAATTCATTAGGTAATAATCGATATAATCGAGAGGGCTTAATATATATTTTTTGTATAATTAAAATATGTGTTGTTTTAAAAGCTTTGTATTAGTTTTTTATTGATATAATATTTTTTTATTTAGCTATAAAAATAATTATGTTTTATTTTAAAAGAAGAGGCGGAACCGAAGTAATTAATTGAAAAACAGCTGTTATTAAGGCATTTGTCTTTTTTGAACAATCGACGAAGGGAAATACGGCAGATGTTCGCTAGCGTTCGACGAGTGATGATAAAATGTGACTGTTTTAGTGTTTAACGTAGTTGTGGTCTATATCGCTAAACATCAGAGAATTGAAGAATAGTGGCGTTCACGGAAGAGATTCCGGTGACGAGAATCGCCAAGCCGAGCGGCTGCTGGCAACAAAGCTACGAGAAGACAGGCGAGTTAAGAGAACAGACTGGAGATATTTTTCTTTTCATTTCTTTTTAAACCTTGCTTTTTTTTACTTTCACTTACCTATATATGAAATATATAGTAAGTGGAATATTGCGATCGTGAAAAAATTCGACTTCCGGTTTTCAACGGAAATACACGTTTTGGGGTCCCCTGAGTCGAAATGACCAAGTCCCGCGAAATGGTCTGTGTGTGTGTGTGTGTGTGTGTGTGTGTGTGTGTGTGTGTGTGTGTGTGTGAACAGACTAGCTCAAAAACTATAAACCGTGCGATCCTGAAATTGGGTATTTAGTGTAGGTATATGCCCACGATGTGACTGTAAAAATTTCATCAAAATTAATCAACAGGAGGGGGACTTTACTTAGTAAATTTTGTCCAATTTTTACTTTCACTTACCTATATATGAAATATATAGTAAGTGGAATATTGCGATCGTGAAAAAATTCGACTTCCGGTTTTCAACGGAAATACACGTTTTGGGGTCCCCTGAGTCGAAATGACCAAGTCCCGCAAAATGGTCTCTGTGTGTGTGTGTGTCTGTGTGTGTGTGTGTGTGTCTGTGTGTGTGTGTGTGTGTGTGTGTGTGAACAGACTAGCTCAAAAACTATAAACCGTGGGAACTTGAAATTGGGTATTTAGTGTAGGTATATGCCCGCGATATATATTGCGATCGTGAAAAAATTCGACTTCCGGTTTTCAACGGAAATACACGTTTTGGGGTCCCCTGAGTCGAAATGACCAAGTCCCGCAAAATGGTCTCTGTGTGTGTGTGTGTGTGTGTGTGTCTGTGTGTGTGTGTGTGTGTGTGTGAACAGACTAGCTCAAAAACTATAAACCGTGGGAACTTGAAATTGGGTATTTAGTGTAGGTATATGCCCGCGATGTGACAGCGAAAATTTCATCGAAATTGCTCAAAGGGAGGGGGTACTTTATTTAATAACTTTTTACGTTTTTTTCGATTTTCTCTAAAACGGCTTTAACGATTTTGATTAAACTGAGTATTTGATCTATTTATATGCCCGTGATATGACTGTAAAAATTTCATCAAAATTGATCAACCGGAGGGGGGACTTTACTTCATAAATTTTGTATCATTTTCACGTGTTTTTTTTATTTGCTCAAAAACGGTTATAACGATTTTGATCAAACTGGGTATTTGATGTATGTATATACCAAATATGTAAAAGCCAACATTTCATCAAAATTGGTCCATCTGAGGGGGCACTTTATTTCATGACTTTTTTTCCAATTTTTACCTTTTTATAGATTATCTCAAAAACGGCTTTAACGATTTTTATCAAATTCGTCATGTTTAATGAAAATTAGGTTTTCTTTAATATCAGGTGAGCTTTATCATTATTAAAATGTTCTGAGGGTTTTTTTTTGGGGGGGGGGGGGGGGGCCTTTTTTGTTTTGCTGTAAAGTACCGTTGTTTTTTATATGGAGAAATTAACTGTCTCTCGTTACGCCTAAAAATAAGAAATGGCTAAATATGAGATATGATAAAAATAAAGAAAACATAAAGAGGAGAAAAAAAGAAAAATATTCAGTCAACTCATAAAACTCGTTGAGCCCACCCATGCGGAGTACGCCTTTAATGATAGACCATTGTTAATAATTAAAGCCGTTCTGTTCATGTGAGAAGTGGCAATTAACAAAACGCATTAATTTCTAATCTAGGTAAGTTGGTAAGTGAAAGTTGTGTGTTTCGTGCACGCACCAGATTTTTTACTTTTGTTTTATAGTTATAAGTTTAAATTGTTTCTAGTTGTGTGAATAGAGTTAGATTTTGATCAGGCCTGACTACAGAAATTGTGAGTAAATTTTATTTTTAATATCGTAGTGTAAATATAGTGTTGATTAAAAGTTTCTTTTATTTGAGTTTAATTTGTTTTGTTCTATTTCTTTTTAACTTACCATTAAGTAGTTCATAAGTGTAAATTGCAAATTGAATTTTATGTACAGCCCTCTCCGAGATTTTAAGGTAACCTTCACTTATTAAATTTAAATTATTTTTTTTTATTCAGATTGCTTTAGGTTTTCGCTATTTCCTTAAAATAAATAGCGTGGCGCCCCTTAATTTATTTTATTATTTAATCACTAGTCATTTTAGAACCCGCCCGTCTCCACTGAGCTACCATTTATTTTTGTTGCGATTGTTTTATTTATTTATAACCAAGTAATGTTTTTTTTAACGTAATAGGTTCAGTACAATCAAAATATTCGGCAAAAATGCACTAAATTAATCTTTTGCCATACATAGTTTAATTAAAATATATTAATTAAACTCAGAATACATCACATGATGATTTGAGATATCGTATCAGGAAGTAATACTAATAGGTGGAGAATGATTTTGGTTACCCTGTCTTTTGCTGAAACAAAAAAATTAAATTCACTGATAAAGATAAAAAGGTTCCAGGTAATATAAAAACCAACGTGATTTAAAATAGAACCTAAGGGTTAAAGTTTTTATTTTTACAACTCATATTTGTCTAAGTAAGTAATAGGTAATGATCTATTCATTTAGCACTTATTGGACAATTTCAGCAGTGGTGATATGAAATATAAATAACTAATAATCAATCAATATATATTATAAAGCAAAGTGTACAATGTGCGTGCCGAAAAGGTTCGAAAACGACTCCACGTGGGATTAAGTAAGTTATCTCAGCGTGTTGCTATATAACCCCTAACGGAGAAGAAAGTTTCTGTTTTTCTCTTAAGGGTGTAAAATTGAAGAGAAAAGGACTGGAATTTTAAGTCTCTCGCACCATGTAATTAGCCTACCTGAGAAAGACATACGAGTTTATGAATGAAAAATTTAGTTCGAGCTCCAGATTACCAGGAAGCGCTTGCATGTGTTTCACTCAATGTTTATTATTCATTCATTCCGTTCAGATAGTAAAGGTTATATGTTTTTTCAGCTGTTCTTTTTAAGTTACTAATAACTCATGCGAAAATAATTAGTTTTACCTTTTCTTTCAAAATAAAATAATGATTTTACATATCTGCAATCAATTAGAAAACCGACTGGATACCTTACAAAATTAATTTTCTCATAAGAAGGTTAATTAACACACTACATTTAATCAATGTATAACATATGCTTAAGTAAATTTAATGCAATATGGGTGAACATTTTTTAGTAGTACATTGAGCGAATAAAAACAGACATAAAACAAAAAAGAAGAGCTGAATTGACTGATTGTAAATCGAAAATAAAATGTTTGAAGTGTTCTTATTGTATGTAATTATGAAAAATCGTTTTATTACTTTGTATGATGAGCATTCCAGTTGACAAAGTGACTAACTCCAATTACAGTATTTGTCAATAAGATTTTATCACCCCTCATAGTTCAGGATAAAAAGAAATATGATGAAAAAATTGTGCCCTCATGATATTTTGGTTTTCACTTTGTAGTAGTAGGTGCAGTGTCCGGTCAAATTACGGGGGGGGGATATCTTAAGGGAGATTGAACTGGAAGAAAGGTTTCAGGTAATATAAAAACCAACGTGATTTAAAATAGAACCTAAGGGTTAAAGTTTTTATTTTTACATCTCATATTTGACTAAGTAAGTAATAGGTAATGATCTATTCATAATCACATCTTAAAAAAAAAGTTTCTATGAATATTCGTTAGTTTCTAAGCTTCTGGATCTAATAAGACCATCACAGTAGTCGTTGCTTAAGTTGTAATCGAAATATAGTTTTTTAACTAATAGATTTTTCAACCATAATCTAATAACTTATTATCTGCGGACTGCTAGGAATGGGCTTATAGAATTCAGAATCACAGAAATCATCAAAACCGATGCATGATTCGACAAAGTTGCAGCAAAATTAATTGTTCATTCACCATTTTCAACCCCCTTTCAAGTATATAGGGTTCCTTATTTGGGCGGACTCTGCAGATATCGAATCTTAATATTGATAACATGTTAAAAGTTTCAAGAAAGTGCTAATTTTGTTCTATATTTCCTTTAATTTCAAAGTTTTTCTGTTATTAAAACTACCGGAGCGAAGCCGGGCACCCTAGCTAGTTAAATATAAAAATAAACTATAACAAATATTATTGGAATAGGGTTTAGTACAATCACAATCATTGGCGTCACCAGCATCAAATTATTGGGGGGGGGGGGGGGGCTTAATATTCTCATTGTTAGGTAAAAATTTGAGAGACCTAAAGTCGAAAACAACTGTTGTGACATTCAATCCCTCCTCCAACGTTGTATCTCAAAGATATTTATAATACTTTCCAATTTATGTCTCAATTAGAGTGTTGATAGTTGCCCCCTTCCAAAACCTATGCTTTGCTAAAACAAATAGATTCCATATTTACCCACACACATTATTGCCCATGGAAAAAACACGGATTTTCCTATTTCTAGCCGGAAAAATAGATTTGCCTACTGGATGCTTACCAACCCTAAATATGAAAGGAAAATAAAGTGTTGTGTCAATAAATCAACTTACACCGCTATCTGTAGGAAATTTATAGAACTTGTCTGTTGGTTAAGGATAATTAAAAACAATTATTTATAAAATAAGTATTTTTATTCTCCCTAAGAAAAGGTGTATATATATAATATATTTAGAAGGAAGAAAGAGGACAGCTTAGGACAGAAGAGGAGAGAGAGAGGAGCTGAAGAGAGTGGTGAAGAGGTCCTCGAGAACAAAGGGCCTGGCCCCGGGCCTCAATTAGCCGGCCCCACATTGTTCTCCCTCTTTGCCACAGTTCTCATTTGTATTATCCTTCATGGAGAGCATCTGCTTAGCCATCTTTAATACTTCCTTCTTTCAAACCGGCACGTCCTACAGTGGAAAGAAACTCGGGATTAAGTGGCCCCAAGTTTGTAATTATTAGAGCTCGGATATGCCTGCAATTGCATCTTTTTTTTGGAAAGTCAGAATAGAGCGAACTCAAGTGACTTATCCGAATCATGCCTTATTATGTGGTGCAGCGGTGGGGGATGGCGGGTGGGGATTTACCCCCCCCCCCCCTTCGTGACAACCGCGACCACCTTTGTCACTGCGATCTCTTGTTAGTTCTCGCGAACTAAAATTTTAAGAACCGTAATTAATACGGTTTTTTTTTCGTGATGGTCTATCAAATAAATATCAAATTAGTAAACCAATTTGATCTTTTGTAGAAAATTATATTACACATTGTAATTTTCTTTAATACACATCAAAACAATAGTGGAAAAATAAATTTAAATATCATAGATAAAATCTGGTGCGTGCTCGCAACACACAACTTTCAATTACCAACTTACTTAGATTAAAAATTAATGCGTTTTGTTAATTGCCACTTCTCAAATGAACGAAAGTGGGCTCAACGAGTTTTATGAGTTGACTGAATATTTTTATTTTTTTCTCATCTATATTTTTTCTTTATTTTTATCATATCTCATATTTACCCATTTCTTATTTTTAGGCGTAACGAGAGACAGTTAATTTCTCCGTATAAACAAAAATAAAGGTACTTTATAGGAAACAAACAAACAAAAAGGGTTCCTACTCCATTTAAGCCACCTCAGAACATTTTAATAATGATAAATCTTGTCTTATATTAAAGAACACCTAATTTTCATCAAGCATGACGAAAATGATGAAAATCGTTGAAGCCGTTTTTGAGATAATCGAAAAAAAGGTAAACATTGGAAAAAAATTATGAAATAAAGTGCCCCCCTCCGTTTGACCAATTTTGATGAAATGTTGGATATCACATCTTTGGCATATACATACATTAAATACCCAGTTTGACCAAAATCAAGGAAACCGTTTTTGAGTAAAAAAAAAAAAAAAAAACACGTGAAAATGATACAAAATTTATTAAGTAAAGTCCCTCCTCATGGGAGATGTAAACCAATACAAACCTCCGATTTCCCAGAAATCAGTTCAGTGGTTCCTGGATGTTTACATTTTGTTTCTCAATTCCCATCGTTTTGTCAGTAACAAACTAGCTTCTGTCGAGTATATTGTTACTACGTTACTACTTGCAATTGCATCTTTTTTTTTAGAAAGTCAGAATAGAGCGAACTCAAATTACTTATCCGAATCAGGCCTAATGGGATGTTTTAACGAAGTTTTATACTGCACGAAATTGCACGTTTTGGGGTTTACTGCACGAAATTGCACGTTTTGAATTTTTATTTCACGAAATTGCATCATTTGATATTTTGTAGAAAATTATACATATTACAAATAGTAATTTTCTTTAATAGACATCAGAACAATAGTGGAAAAATAAATGTAAATGTCATAGAAAAAAATAAAGGGAACTTGGGAGATGTTAACTAACACAAACCTCCAATTTCCCAGAAATGAGGGTTCAGTGGTTCCTGGATATTTACATTTTGTTTCTTAATTCCCATCGTTTTGTCAGTATCAAACTAGCTTCTGTCGCGTATATTGTTACTAAAAATGCCTAAAATGGGAGCCAGCGTGTCTTTTAAAACTGCGGGATGGATTGAAAGGGGGGAGCGGGGTAGCCCACTGGTAAGGCAGTGGACTGCTGTGCTTAAGGTCCCGAGTTCGAATCTGACATGGCTTATGATATCTTTATTATTCGCCACAGTTCGTCTCGTGGGCCGAGAGACCCTCCTGGGGCAAACCCAGACTCTATAAAGTGGATACTCTTAATTGAAAAATTAAGGGGAAAGAACCTGGCGGTTGAGCGTGATCACGGTCAAATCACCTCCTTGGACGACCGCTGACCAAGAAACAAAACAGTACTCTTCCTTACATAATACTGAACCCAAGACCCTTTATGGGTTGTAATGTGGTACAGGTTTACAGGGAAGGATTGAAAAATATCCTGAACTCCATAGGGATGAATGTGTGTTCAGTAAATTTTGTGATAAGAAATTGGATGTGAGAGGAAATCACAAATTGATGATACCCGCTGTAGCACAAGTTAGTACCTCATTTTTTTTAACCCTAGAATGGTTACAGGGGTATTGCGTGTCACCAGACTGATTTAAAAATAAGCCTACGCACCGGATATTGCATCTAGTGATTCCATAATTTGAGTAGTATCTTTCCTTTTTTAAGATCTTCCTATTTCCAATATATGCAATTACAGCTCACATGCGAATATTTTACTCTGTATTCCTCATCTTTCTTTTACTATTTTAAGTAAATATTTTATTTTCCGATTATTTCACCGTAATTTTTTCAAAAAAAATATCATCAGTATTATAAAAAGGATCCCAAATTCAGTGATTATACTAAAACCTATGCCAAAACCAATATTATAAAAATAATCTGTTAAAATAAAAGAGTTTCTATTTCAATTTACTCTCCGCTATGTACTTGTTTGTTTGTTTAACGTCCATTTTTGTGCTACTAAGGCTAATAGGACGATCTTAAGGGTCTTATTACAGATATATTTTATCTTCAGCTCTGAATATTACGAGGGTTACAATGTATCCGATGCGTTCTCTTCTCTTTGGAACTAATGGTCGAGAGTTATACCACCAAGAAAAGTTACTACCATTAAATTTAAGAGTTTTATTTAAAGATTTTTTTCCCTTCTTCAATTGCGATCTTTGATCTCATTGCAATTTTATTATTTAAATTGCTTCTAAAATTAGTTCATGGGACTTGTTTGGATTAGCAAAGTGATTTTATCTACTGAAATTATGCAAAATATCGCACAGAATCCAACGATACCATAAACTCGCAGTTCATGAGCTACTGCTTTTCTCTTTGTAAGGGCAGTTTAACAAATTAAAACCTATAATTATCAAATGCAAGATCTGTAGGTAGTGATGTAAAACTATCGATAGTCTTTATATTGATATTTATTTAGTATCATATATAAAACTATCGATACTATTGATAGTCTTAGGTGATGACCGGGGGGAGGAGGGGGGTAGAATAATAGAATTTTGAGCTATAATGCACCCTTCCATCTGCACTTTTTTATTCCTTTTTTATGTTTGTTTGTTTGTTTTAACGTCACTTTATGCTACTAAGGCTATTTCGACGATGCTACAGTGGGAGTCCTAAATTTTGCCTATCCAGGTATAATTAGGATAGGGATCTTTAACGAGTACCTGACATCGTATAGGCTCGGGACCTCCATTTTACGTCCTATCCGAGGGACGGCATAGCTAAGGATTTTTTACTCCCATTAAAAAATCCTAGGGCCACCGCTGGACTCGAACCCGCGATCTTTAGTATTGTAGGTTGCCATGCTCACCACAACACTACAGGTGACCCCCGCTATGTACTTACTTTTTTTCCTAGTAGCTATTTATTGTTCACAAAAATAATTTAATGTCTAATTTTCAAGCAATACCTTTTTATTGCACGTTTTGAAGTTTTTACGTGACGGAATTCCGAGCTTTAGTAATTATAAAGTACTAGCTGACCCATTCGCACTCTGACCTACTAGAATCCCCCATAATTAAAAGTACACGCCGTATATTTAGTATCGTATATAGTATAGTGCATAGTTCGTGCGTCATAGGAGAGGGTTTGATGTAAAGAATAGATCTGTTTAAATTGTAGATTATTTATTTTTTGAAACATAAGTTTGAGTTAGTTGACATTATACTGCTTATAAAAGTATTTCTTTCTAGACCGTTAGCTAGCTTCGAAAGTGATCCATTACACTACTAGTAGCAGTGCGAATTTTCACTGCTACTAGTGCACGAGGGTTTGCAGGGAGTGAGTTGTGGTATGAGCATCGAGCCTTCAGATTCGTTAAGTTTTCATTATTATTATTATTATAATTTGTAATTAATAATTTTCAACGATTTCATTCTGTATAATTATAAGGGAGAGCGGGGTTGGTTGGCAACAGTTTTCACTTTTTTTATTGTTGAGTCGTTATTAATCCCAATCAGGCTGATACCACTGTAAACTCCGAGTATTAGAGTATTTCAAGTATTTTCTCTTTAAATATTAACACGTAATATTTAATACTAAGATGATAGAAAATTGTAGAATTCGTCAATCCAGAGTATGCCAATTAACCCCCTATGTGGGCCAGGTTGGACTAGAAGTTGGGGTTGTTTAGCCATCTCATTCAAGTACTGCCTGACACATATTATTGTTATTAAAAGCTGCACTATAATGGTATAATAATTTTGAATCGGTTTTTAACAGCTTTTAAGGGAAAATAGAATGACAATAAAAGGAGATAGAAGTTTAGACTGTCGTCACTTTTTGCATAAGAAAAATTGCTTTCGTCTTCCTCGCTGGAACTAAAGACAAATGGTAGTTTCAACGGATTTGATTATGTTTCATTGATCTACCGGAGGGAGTACTTTACTTAATAAATTGTGTCCCACTTTTACGTGTTTTTTTTCATTTACCCAAAAACGGCTTTAACAATTTTGATTAAACTTGGTATTTAGTATAAGTATGTGCTTGCGATGTGACAGTAAAAATTTCACCAAAGTTGATCAATTGGAGGGGGCACTTTACTGAATAAATGTTGTCTCATTTTCATGTGTGTTTTTTATTAACTCAAAAACGGGTTTAACGATTTTGATAAAACTTGGTATTTGGTGTATGTATGTGCCCGCGACGTGACAGTAAAAATTTCATCAAAATTGATCAAATGGAGGGGTACCTTACTTAATAAATTTTGTATCATTTTGAAGTGTGTTTTTTATTTACTCATAAACGGCAAAAATAAGAAATGAATGTGGAAAGATTTGTGACTTTGTGAAGTGGCAATTAACAAAACACGCCAATTTCTAATCTAAATAAGTTGGTAAGTGAAAGTTTTGTGTTGCGCGCACGCACCAGATTTTTTATTTTTGACACCGTTCTTGATCTTTACACGGAATTAGTAATGGAGAGGCTATCATTAAATCAAAAACCTTAAAATGTCTGACGAAATTTGCCGCAAAGAGGGTAAGACCGCCATCGATAACTGTTGAATTAATAATTTCACTTTTCTAGTTGCCGTATCGTCTTAATTGGCATCAGGTGTTTTTGTCGCACGGCTTGAGCTACCTGGAATCGTCAACGACACAAACGTTTTTCATTTCAATCTTCTTTGTGATAGGGAAATCGTTCAAATCTCTTTCCTTGTGGAAATAAAAAAAAAATAAAAAAGGCTGTTGTGACAAGAAAAAACGAATGGAAATAAAAATTGGAAAATAAAAGATCTTTTCCGAAAGAGATTAAAAAATAAAAAAGTCAGGATTTCGTTTGATGATTTGTTTTCTAGGCTTGGAGATGTCGTTGGATCAATCCCTGAACTGTTTTTTGTGTTTTTAAACGAAGTTCAAAAGGGCGGTAAAATGGACATGTATCGGTGTATGTTGTGAACCATGTGAAAGGATTTTTCAATTTACCTTTAATGAAAACATCAAAAAAACTTGGCTTAGGTTACCTTCATTCATTTTCGTCATAAAATTTGAAGATCCAGTGGTTTTCAGTGGCTGTCGAACAAGAAAGGAATGCCCTACGAAGGCAAGCACGTTAACTCCGTCTTAGTAGAATATTCCATCTCAAGATTTTTTTAAATTTAGGATAAGAACTTAATAAAATATAGGGTTGTGTTCACGATAGGTTGATATATAATCAGCATTTTCAGTTTGATCTTTTTTATTTTTGATAGCCTATGTTTCGATCCCTAATTGTGGATAATTATCTGGGCTAAAAAGCAGACAAATATATGAGTATCGTGCCATTTAAAACATAACATCAGTTGGATTTTTCCTCATTGTTCTGTTACTCCTTATGGTTACTATCGATAATTAATAATTACATGATGTTAAATACACATTTAATTGTCACCTTCCGGCACAGATACTCATATATTTGTCTTCTTTTAGCTCCGATGAAGCCACACGTTGGAGGATTGAAACGTTGGCTATCCAAAATAAAAAAAAGATCAAGTTTTTAGAAATGAATGAAATAAATAAACCAAAGATGCCTACTAACTATAGTAATGATGGTCCCCCCCTGGCTCGGTACAGAACGCTAACCTATATAAAGCATTTATCTGAATCCCTAAAACAAAGCTTCATAGAATATGACATCAATGAAATAAAAATCACTTACAAACCATGCAATAAACTTGATCAAATACTTACCCCGCTCAAATATAAAATTGCAACTGGTCTTAATTCCAACCTAATTTACAAAATTAATTGCCTAGATTGCCAAAATGCATATATTGGCATGACTACTCAAAATCTATGTAATAGAATCTATCAGCATAAATATTCATGCACAGAATACAAAAATAAAAAAAAAAGGAATAAAAAAACCTAAAACTGCCCTAGCTAAACACACTCCCGAGCATAAGCATAGCTTCGATTATGAAAAAATTATAATTTTGCATAAAGAAAATTCTGAGCAAAAATTAAAATATCTTGAAGCACTATATATAGCTGCAAACTTTAATAAGGTTGTCAATTTTAAAACTGATGCAAGAAATCTTAACAACTTTTTTGCTGAAACTATTTTAAACCGACAGTGAATTATTTATTCTAGATTTACCTTTACTTTTCATATGTTTTATATATATTAATAATTCTAGTGCATGATGTTATGTGTGTAATGGGCGTGAGTGTGCATGTATATATGTGTATATGTAAAATTAAAATTACTTTTTTTGAACCTTCTTCAACTTTAATATTGTGTTTAATTTTCTATAGACCTCATTTAGTTATTATCTCTGTTATCTAAATTTGTTTGAATGTTGGCAACACTGTATATTTCCCTGTTAGCCCTCCTTCCATATGGGAAGGTTTCAGTCTGTTTCTAGCTTGTTTGCGAAACTGTAGTAGCCCCCTGTCAAGATGCCTGAATAGGCGAAAATTTGGCATGTAATCTGCATGATTAAGTGAATTATTGAAATAATGCGAGACTTTGAGGCCTTGCGTTCTATTATAATTCCATTATAAAATTATCATATAATATATTATTTCTCAAAGCCTTTTTTTTGCCGGTACGCCATAACTTCCTTAATACTTCATCAAATTTTGTGAATGAGACATCATTTTAAAGCTTTCCTTAACCGCTACACCGGAAAAATATACAAATTACTCATCCTTCGATTGCGAGTTATAAGTGCAAAACCGCGGTTCTGATAATACAGGTTTGGCAGTATAGGTTTCTAAATGGTGTCAATCTTTTCAGGTTTTCAAGGAGAACATTTCCGGTCCTATACATTTTTTCGAATAACCCCTTCGTTTGAGAGTTGTAAGCGAAATACTGCAAATATCAGCGAAAATGGTCGCAAAATGGTAGCAGGGCTTTTTCGAAGGTGTCATTTTTTTCAGTTTGTCGGAGCGAACATTTTTGGTTCTACACACTTTCCGATTGTCACCGTCGTTTACGAGTTACAAGCAAAAACAACGATTTCAGTCAATAGAATCAGCGCACTCGCTTTCCGCGAAACCGATACGTGTACATAAGTATGTGGCGTTTTCCATACGTGTTCCAGTGAAATCTACGTCTGTGTAAAACAAACCGACCAACAAATAATCACAGATTCAAAGATAGTGCTCTATGCCCTGTAAACACGTAAATACCTTAAAAGTTATGTTTCAAAAAATAAATAATCTACAATTTACAGACATCTATTCTTTACTTCAACCCTAACCTATGCCCATGACGCACTAAATACGCACTATACGATACTAAATATGCGGTGTGTCCTTTAATTAAGTAGAATTTAAGTAGGTTAGAGTGCGAAAATGCTTTGCACGGATCATCTAGTATATAACTAATGTAAAACTTAAAATTGGACACTTAGTATTATAACTCATATTATTTTTAATGATTGAATGAGTTAAAAAAATAAATATAATACATTTCACTAAACTAAAGACTTAAACTTCTTCTTTCAAATTGTTACATATCGTAACCAATGAAATTGTTTTCTACGAAAATGAAGCCCACAAATTAATCAATTTATATTATAAAGCAAAGTGTACAATGTGCGTGCCGAAAAGGCTCAAAAACGACTCCACGTAGGATTAAGGAAGCTATGTCTTCGTTTAGCCGTATGACCCCTTACGGAGAAGAAGGTTTCCGTTTTCCTCTTAAGAGTGTAAAATTGAAGAGAAATGGACGGGAATTTTAAGCCTCTCGCACCATTTAATTAGCCTCGCGCTAGGGTGCGTTTCACTCAATGTTTATTGTCCATTCATTCAGTATGTAATCGTTCTATATTTTTTCAGCTGTTCTTATTAAATTACTAAAAATTCAAGAGAAAATAATTAGTTTGCGTTTCAAAATAAAATAAGTACTTTAGATCTCAGCAATCAATTAGAAAACCAACTGGATTCCTTAAAACAATAGTTTTCTCATAAGCAGGCTAATATATGCTCAGAACATTACATTTAATCTATTTATAATATATACTTAAGTAAATTTAATGCAATATGAGTGAACATTTCTTAGTAGTACAGTGAGCGAATAAAATTAGACATAAGAAATAGATGAATTGACTAAATATAAATCGAGAATAAAAAGTTCGAAGTGTTCTCATTGTATTTATGAAAAAGAACTTGGTTTGGTTACTACGTATGACGAGCATTCCAGTTGACAAAACGACTAACTCCAATAACAGCATTCAAGATTTTATCATCCCTCATAGTTCAAGATAAAAAGAAATATGATGAAAAAGTGTGCCTTCAAGATATTTTGGTTTTCACTTTGTAATAGTAGTATGATTCGAGATATGCAGAAACCGTTCAAATTACGGAGGGATATCTTAAGGGAGGTTATAATGGAAGAAAGGTCTTAAAAAAAAGTTTCAATGAATCCTCGGTAGTTTCGATACTTCTGGATCAAATAGGACCATCATTGTAGTCAGTGCTTAAGTTTTACTCGAGATATAATTTTTTTAACTGAGATACCAGATTTTTCAACAATAATCTAATAACTTATCATCTTCTGACTACTTGGAATGGGCTTATAGAATTCAGAATCACAGAAATCATCAAAGCGAAGCTTAACTCGACAAAGTTGTTTTATTAATTAATTGTTCATTTACAATTTTCAACCCCCTGTAAATTATACAGGGTTCCTTATTTGGACGGACTCTGCAGATCTCAAGTCTGCAGAATATTGATACCAAGTTAAAACCGAATTTTCAAGACGGTGCTAATTTTGTTCTATATTTCCTTTAATTTTAAAGTTTTTCTGGTATTAAAACTACCACACAACTACCGGAGCGAAGCCGGGCACCCTAGCTAGTATAATATAATGTAATAATTGAACAGTAATTATAATGGTGAAATCATTTGTGACGAACGAATGTCTCGCGAGTCATTTTGAAAACCCCAATAAATAAATAAAAAAATACTCTACTAACTCATACTCACTCCAAATGAGGAAGATTGAGATTAATAAGGGCATCATAAGTTCGGTGTGTATCGGTACAGGTATATAGAGATTCGATGTTTGTGTGGGGTAAACAGGGGGAAATCACGGATCTTCGTAGTCAAAGCCGGAAAAAAATAGATTTATGCTTACCCTCCCTAAATATTGAAAGAAAGTGAAATTAAGTGTTGTGTCAATAAATCAACTTACACCGCCATCAGTTTGAAATTTATAGAAGATGCAAATAATCACACTCATTAATAGTATAATAAGCTTTTAATTTGCAAAAGAGAAATATTGGGGGTCAACAATCAACATTAAAACTATGCTATATTTTAACTTGGACAAAAATAAACACAATGAGCCAAATTTCATCAAAATCGGTTCAGTAGTTTTTGATTCCACCTCCGACAAACATCGGGAAACGAGATTTTTATATATATAAAGATTAAATTTATAAGGTCTTTATCATCAGTAACAAGCTGTGGCTTACTCTAATACAGTAGAATCCCGATGATTCGCTGATCCCACGATATTTACCCTCTAATTCGTATAAAAACAAACTAATTCGGTCCCCTCGATAATTGGTATTTATTTCTGTCGGAATAATATTTTAAATATCTAAATTCAGGTCCTAGTACCTATTAGTATAACCTCCTGATACGATATCTCAAACATCATGTGATGTATTGTGAGTTTAATTAATATGTATAGGCGGGCGCAATCGAATATAGGGTGCGCTAGTAGTTTTGCAAAATGTCGGAAAGAACGGTGTTAGACATAGTTGATGTGATAGAGATAATTGGTAATTTTAAAAGACCATTAATTGAAGGGCAGGCTATTCTTGATGCAAACCACATATTTACATGTGGAATAATACCTAAAAATAAAAAAACAGTTATTTTACAAGCCTCGTGCCTTTAAACTAGCAATCTTAAAGGACTGCCCCATCAAATATAAGTGGAAATCAAATTTATTAATAATAATAAGCAATTTTCTTGTCATTGTACATGTAAAGCTGGTAGTTCTGGTAAATGCAAACACATCATTATAACTTTACTCGACGTTTTTCGGTTAGTAATAACATTAATTACCTATTCACTCAATCATTGTTATGACAGCTTAGATTCTTTGTCATATTATTTATTTATTTGTCAAAACTTTCAGGCTTCGCATTGAAAATATGGAACAATTAAGCACAACGGATGTAATAGAAAAATTGGGAAAATTAAAAAAGAAAAACAAATCTATGACACTATAGTCTCAATGTTATTTGCATAAAACTAGCATTTTGGAATAATAAAATGTCAAATACTAATATCTACCTGGATAAATATAGTCTCTTTCTTTAAAATAAAAACTACATAACGTCATATGTTTGGAAACAGGCTTATCTATTCTTAATTTTACAATCCACTCTTTAAGAAGCTTTTTATTTTTTGGAAATAAAAGGGAATGACACGTCTTTTGATTTTCTAACCGAACACTGAGGGACCGAGCAATACCTATTAGATATTTTTCAAATGATTTTTTGCTCAATCGGGTTTTAATTATGGAAAAATAAATTAAAAACGCCAAAAAACCCTATGAATCCCAGGTAATGGCCCCGCTTTTATCCCCGTTTCTCTAGTTCCTGCAGCACCGTCGCTTGCGCCCGCCTATTATGGCAAAAGATTAATTTAGTGTATTTTAGCTAACTTTCTATTTTGCTTTTGCTAAACCCTGTTACAATTATATTCTTTATTAGTTTGCCTTTTACATGTCTCATTCATAAAAACATTATGGCCATATATAAGATGTAAACAATAACAACTTTAACCCTTCTAAATTCTTTACCAAACAATTTTAAATTTGGCGTAAAGTTCTACTTTAAATCCCGTTTATTTTTAGATTAGCTGAAACGTTTTTATCTGTATCAGTAAATTTTTATTTGGCTGTATTAAAAAGAATAGGATATAATTAAGTCAACGCATAACAGCTTCTGAGCCACAGCAACGTGTTGTAGAGTCTGATCGTAAAAACATAAATAGAAAGTATTGGAATCGTGAGAAACATAAAATATAGCAGAGTTCTTAAAAGTCTTAAATAACCATCCTTGGCAAAACGTTTTTGGACCTTTCAGACACGATTAATTACTGTCAAGGAACGGCTAAACGGTTAGCTCAGTGCTGCAAAGGAGGTGTAGAGGACCTGGGCACGATTCCCGGCCGTTTTATCATTTAATGAAATTGTTATTAAATTAATTGTATGGCAACAAATGCAAGGTTATAATGTTACATGCATAGGATAATCCTATATGCAAAAATTTTCGTTACTAAAATACAAAAATACATTTCACTAACTTTCATAAGTTGGTTTCAGAAGAGGAAGAAGCACGTCCAATCTGACCTTTTTCCGGACTCGAGAAACGTTGGGAAATAAATCAAGATGTGCACGCCTTATTCATCGTCTTCAAAGCAGCCTACAACTCGGTCGACAGGAGCTGTCTTTGGAAAATACTAACGGAGCAGGGTTTCCCAGGGAAATTGGTACGATTGACACGCCCGTGTATTAATGGATCCCGATGCCGAGTCCTGGTACAAGGAGAAATGACTGAAAGCTTCGACGTGAAGTCAGGATTAAAACAAGGCGACTGCCTATCCTCGATGGTGTTCAACCAGGCCTTGGAAAAGTCATCCATCATTGGAAGTAAGAAAGAGGACATTTAGTCACTCGCCGGTTTCCTGATCACTTCAGAATAAGTACATGTTAGTAAGCCGGAACCTACATGTAATCGACGATATAAGTGTAGGAAGCTATACCTTCCCTAAAGTAGATGACTTCAAATACCTCGGATCTACAGTAACCTCAATAAACGACCAACTAACAGGTCGATCAACGAATAGCCAGTGCCAATCGTGCGTTCTTCTCGGTTTCTCGAGTCCTCAGGTCTATGGAAAATTACCGCCCATTAAAAAGCAGGGTCTACAACACAATAATCAAACCCATGCTAAAGTATGGGAGCGAAACTTGGACATAGACCAGCACCTTACAAGCAAGAATCGGTGCTAAGGACAATTGTAGGCCCGAAGTGGGATAATGAGCTGGGACTCTGGAGAAGAAATACTAAAGAAGAAATTATAGGGGAAACCTAACAATCGATAGCAATATGAAAGCTAAGAGGTTAAAATGGGCGAGACACGTGGCAAGAAGCAACCCATCAGGCTCCCACAACATAACGATGAATGCAACAGTGGTCGGTATCTGACCGCGAGGGAGACCCAGAACGAGATGGGCTGACATAATCAAGAAGGAAGGCACCGAACATCGAGTGGTAAATAGGAAAGCTATCGCCCAAGATAGACAGAGGTGGAATAGGCTAGTTGAGGCGGCTAATGATCTTCAAGGTCTGTGAGCCAACTGAAAAAAAAAAAAAAATACATAAGTTTCAATATTTCAGAAAAATGCGAAAATTCAAGAAAAAATTTAGAAAACGCACGGATCTCCCCTTGTTCAGGGAACCCATTTGTCATTTTATATAATTGTTTAGTTTAATATTTAATTCATCATTTTCAAAACAATTGTCATTTCATCATTTTAGTATTTTATTTTCGTCAATGTATAATTAATATTTATTTAAATTAATTAAATAAGTCGTACTAATCTATATTAATCATCCGATCAGTATTCATTTGGTGTAACGTGGGCGTTTTTGATTGGTCGAAGACGCTCTGAGACAAACAAAAGACGCTTCACCAAGTCAGTCAGCTGTTGATTCTCGCCAGCCGAGTAAGCATTACTCCTCACGCTTAAAATATTCTTTCAAAACATTTATTACATTCTCGTTCACCCAGGGTGTTCAGTTGTTTATTGTGCATATTTGTAGACATTATTTTAGAAGACGGAGCGAAGAAGAAAATTAAGTTCCCAGCTGGATGGACATTTAAAGTAAAATAATTCCATTATTTTTTTTTTTAATAATGTATGAACATTAAATTTTGTTTAATCTTCAAATTTAAATGACATTCTCTTAACATTGAACTTAACGATAGGTTAAATGATGGTCAGGATTTTCAGTTTACAATGATTTTATTGTGGTAAGCCAACGTTTCGATCCAACTTGTGGATCTTCATCAGGGCTAAAAGAAATCAAATATATGAGTATCTATGCTAGAGGGTGACAATGAATGGATATATTACCTTAAATCCTAGTTTTGATTTCATAGGTACCTGCAATTATCTCTGTACTATTATTATCTTTTTGTATTGTATACTTCTTTCTGTATATTTTCCAATTTTTTATGCATTGTTACATTATGTATTATCTCATTTTTATATTATTATTGAGTCCAGACTTAACTATTTGTATACAGTACCAAATATTTTGTTAGTTTTTAATATATTTTTGTCCACTCAGTTGTCATGTGCTCTTCAAAGGCGTTGGATTTCCCCGTCATAAACCTTTGAAGTCGGCGAACTAACCCCCTACCACTACCTCTCTCCCTATTTTTACCTTTAGTCTTAGTATCCACCTGGACTCAGTAGGTAAATATCAGATTCTATTTTATCTTGTTAACCTGCCACTTATTTTAATATTCATGTATACACCATATTTTATATTGTTATCAGTTCTGTAATATATCCATTCATTGTCACCCTCTAGCATAGATACTCATATATTTGTTTTCTTTTAGCCCTGATAAAGATCCACAAGTTGGATCGAAACGTTGGCTTACCACAATAAAATAATTGTAAACTGAAAATCCTGACCATCATTTAACCTATCGTAATTGAAGAACAGTTGACTATCTCCTCCTCCTAACTCCTACCATTGAACTTTACCTTTTAACATTAAAATTAAATTGCTGAATTCAGTTATTATATCTATCTATGTATTATAGTTATTAATCGTTTGTTTATTACTTTACTCTATAGTTTAACAATGGTCATTTGATTAAAGCATATATTTGTCTGTAATAGTTTATAAGTTGTGTTTCATTGTCATTCAATCATTTTAGTTTCATTCTTGTTTAATAAATTATTTGTATTTAATAAATTATAGTTAAAGCTTTAAATATCAGAGAATTTTCTTTATTTCCTTTCATTCATATCATTTTGTTCATCTTTTTAATTATATTAATATTTTCTAAATTTCAAATGTAAACTTTATGTTAAATATCTTTCACGTTATTCTTTTATTATTTAAAACTTTTTAATACATTAACCAACAAAACTAAGAGCATTGAGCACCGGCCATAGTTTCTTCATCAGGGAAGCGAAAGGTTTTTATTATTAAAACCTAACTTGCCTAAACACCCCTTTACACCTTATCACTTACACTTACTAACAAAAGTCTCTGCACACCCTCAAGCTTTTTTTTTTTTTTTTACCTAAAGATAGGTTATGAGCCAGATATTGGCAATGAAACTCACACATTTTTTACATAATTTAATCTATTTTAATTAACGATAATCAGATTTAATAAAATGTATTTAACTTATACTTTATGAGGAAAATTATATAAAATATTAGAATATCGATGCGCCAAAAGTCCCTGCACACATCATTTTTCTTCAACTTGAAGCTTTATTATTGATGCCAAATCAACTTTAATAGGTAGTCGTTCCTACCTAATTTCTTATCACCTCTCATAATCTATTTGGCATGGTATGAACTAGTTTTTTGTAGTTTCTGGAGTAATTTTACCCCACAATTCCTTTAGTACTGTTTTTAAGTGGTCTTTGTTCTTTATTTTAATTTTTACTTTCTGGCGGCCTAGTTGATCCCACAGATGTATTGGATTAAGATTAGGAGATTGGGGAGGTGTTTTAAGTGTGGAGCATTGTAGAGCAACTATTCTTGAACTTTCCGCGCTGTAGTTATCTTGTTGAAAAATGAATTCTTCCTGAAGATCCAAATTCATTAAACTTTAAGATACCCCAATCTTGTAATTTTCTTACACCATACCTGCTAAATTTAGAGCAGTTGTGTGGGGTTCTTCGGCCAAATTGCTTATGATAGCCTTCTTGTGGTGAGCTTGGAGTATGGGGGGCGGCCAGAGCGGTATCTACTTTCCATGGTACCCCGTTCTTCATACCGTTTTAGGACATATCTTACCGTATTGTAGCCCCTGTTGACGATCTGTCCTATTTACCTGTATGAGTTTCCTCAAATTTACAATTTGGTCGGGAATCGATGTTGGAACCTCCATTTTTTATCAGACTCTTAACTGTTTGGGCCCAAATTAACACAGGCAAGTTAGGATTAGCCGGAGGTTGAATGGGATAATGTGCAAACTGTATAAATATCAGTATTTTGGCTAATTCCACTGCGTGCAGAGACTTTAATAAGTAAGTAATGTTCCTCATAAATTATAAGTTAAATAAACTATATTAAATGTAATTGTTGGTCATTAAAAAAGATTAAATTGAGTAAAAAATATGTGAGTTTCGTTGCCCATATCTGGCTCATAAGGTACCTTTAGGTAAAATAAAAAAAAAGCTTGAGGGTGTACAGAGACTTTTGTTAGTAAGTGTATATACAACATATACGAGCCTGTATTGAAGCAATCGGAAGAGCACCCGATTGGACCAGATCACTGAGTCCACGCAACGACCGGAAGATCAAAATAATAAAAAAAAAAAAATAATCGATGTTTGTACGGCTGTCCGAGGGTGGGGGGGGGGGGGCAGGGAAATGAGACGGGCCCAGACTAATCCACGGCCTGGTTAATTCCGAGTCTGTGTTCCTCAACGGCATGTTCATTCATTAGCATTTATTTATTTACGGTCTTCCACGGCCTTCTGTATTTTTTTTTTTTTTTTTTTATAATTGCTTCATAAGTTAAACACTGGAGCTGATCGGGCCTGCGGATCCAATGCATAACAAATTAGAAAAAGCCCCGGTAGCGGGGAGCTTTTTTACCGGCTGTATTTTTTTCCGTTTATTTTTTGTGTTTCTTTTTTTTTGATCCGCGAGTCCGGTGGAATAAAAAAGAAAAAAATTGAACAGGGAGTGCAATCTATTTATACGAGGGTTGGAAATAAAAATTGCAAGCTCATGGAGAGAAGAGACACTAGCTAGCTGCTATTCCTAATTGGGGCCATTCGATTTGCAGGCGGGCTTACCTTATCCGAGGTGTTGTCACAATCAACACAGCACGCCTCTCCTATTTGCTTTGTTTAATCCGTTAACTCAAGCCTCGCGCTGTTCCCAAGATTGGGGGCTGTGTCCGCTAATATTCATTGTCAGTAATGGCTCTGCCTTCGTTTATCCGAATATAACAATAATAATAAAATAAAAATAAGGTCAAATAAGGTACCAGTGATGGACCATCCCAAGGAAATTTTCGCCTTTTTGCCGCTTACGGCTTATTCATTGTACCAGGTCATTCAAAAAGTCCTGTCGTTTTTTTGGGGGAAATTATAAATAAATAAATATTTTCAAATAATCACCTTTATTCATCAAAATTTCCACCGTAACAGTCGGTAACCTTCTCCCAACGAGATGGTAAAGCCCAAATTCCTTCCTTAAAAAACTGTTCATTTTTACTGCAAAAATAAGTGGTCAGTTCGTGAATTAGGTTGTCACGGTCTTGAAAACATTTCTGTCTCAGATTGTTGTCGAGATCTCTGAATAGGTGATAATCAGTGGGTGACAGGTCAGGGGAATATGGTGGGTGAGGCAAAACTTCCCAGCCTATTTCTGTCAATTTTTCACTGGTCAATTTGGCGGTGTGTGGTCGAGCGTTGTCTTGAAGAAGCAAAGGTCTTCTTCTGTTGACTAAGCCGGGATCAAAAGTCTTAAGCTTGGATTGGCAATGGTCCAGTATATTGCAGTATACTTCTGCAGTGATGGTTTGCCCTTGATTCAGAATCTCAAAATGCACTATACCTTTGGCTGTCCAGAAAACAATGAGTAAAACTTTCTTTGGATGGAAACCACTGATATGATCGTCTGAAGTTGTTGTACAACACCCATTTCTCATCACAGGTGATGATTCGATTCAAAATGGGTTCGACTTTCAAGCGGGAAGTTAACGAAGATGCAGTTGTCAAGCGAACAAGCATATTGGCATCTGAAAGCTTATGAGGAATCCATTTATCCAGTTTTTTCACTTTTCCCAGTTCTTTAAGGTAATTCCAGGCAGTGGTGGCTGAGATATTAAGTTGAGAGGCTATCTCTGAACAACTTTGACGCGGATCCAACTCTACTACTCTTCGAACGTCCTCCTTATCAACTACAGTTGGTCGACCCGAGCGTGCCTCGTCTTCTAGTGTCTCGTCGCCTCCACGAAATTTTGAAAACCAAAATTGTGCCCAAACACGGAGCATATTTTTCTAGCAGTTTCGGCAGCTTTTGAGCCAAGTTTAAACTCATAGAGCAAAATCGACCGAATTTGAGTTTCAACTGGAATCATTTTAACTAGACAGTTGGATGGTGACTGCATTAAATTGATCCTCCTTAGCCTCCTATTCATAAAGTATAAACATTTGTGTTTACATGGATAAAAGTTGTATTGAACGGAATTAATTAGCAAACACTCTAGAATCAAAATAAACAACGAACAAACGAAAAACGACAGGACTTTTTGAATGACCTGGTCGTTAAAAACGTCTCCCTAAGATATTTAAAATATTTAGCATCTCCTTTACAAGTTCCCATGCTTTAAAATTATAAAAATATTCAAATTTTCTTCTAAATTTGGTAGGAAGATATTATATATTACAAGTAATGATTAAAGCTCGGAATTCCGTGCAGTAAAAAATTAAAAACATGCAAAAAAAATGTATTGCTTGAATATCATGCATTAAATTATTTATGTGAACAATATATAACCACTTTTGAACAAAGAAGCAGCGCAGAGTAAATTGAAGTAAAAACTTTGTTTTTTAAAATATTGGTTTTAATATACATTCGGGTAAAATAATGATTTTTTTATTAGAAAAAAAATTAATTGAGTACTTCAGAAATTTAACTAAAAGTCATTATTTTTTCAATTAAAGTTTATAACTAAATACATTTCTAAATTTTTTTTTCTGTAAAACAGTGCCTCCTGTCACTTAAAATTTCTTTCAATTTAGAAAAAGATCTCTCAACTTTTACAATCGTAAGAGGACAATATTTGTAGCGACCCAGTAGCTAGGGATCTCCTTCAATAACTACTGAATTTACTTTAAAGCAATCATTAAAATTTTTTAATAGTTGGTACCAGGATTTCTAAAAAAAATATTTCGAAATTTTTCGTAAATGATAATTCCTTTTACGCTCTTGGTTGTATCCAATGATTTTCCAAAGGTTATTTAATAGTTATTGGCAAATATTTGAAATCATGCACTCGGTCTAAGATTTGTCCTTTCAGCCCCAGTACTCTCATAACACGGCGGGGACGTCTTCCTATTCTCATGCATTTTGTCTCATCTGGATTAATATTCATGTTAATTCTAGACAGCTCTTCTTGCATGATTTTCAAGTTGCATTGTAGGTCCCGGTCATCCGCAGCGAATATGACGAGGTCATCAGCAAAACCGAGGTGTGTGTAGACTGTAGGCTGTAGATTCGTATGTCCTAGTTGAAAACGTCACAATCTGGGTTTAGCTCTCCTTAATGCCTGATCCAGCACCAATACGAAAAGTAGAGGGCTTAAATAAATATATAAAAAAAATTGACAATCATCAGGCAATCTTTTAGCTTTAAATGAACAGTGCATGCTTTAAAACAGAAAACTTGCATTGCGCATGCGCCTGACAGTTTGCCGAACGTGATGAATCGTGTTGGAACAGGTCTAAGAATAGCAAAGGAGGTAAGCACACTCAAAAATAAAGGGGGGGGGAGTAATATGTTTACGAATTGCGGCAATAGATGTTTTGCATAAAAAAAAAATCTGGTGCGTGCGCGCAACACACAACTTTCACTTACCAACTTACTTAGATTAGAAATTGACGTGTTTTGCTAATTATCATTTCCCAAAGTCACACATTTTTCTACATTCATATCTTATTTTTGTTAATCGTTAAAGCCGTTTTTGAGTAAATAAAAAAACCCGTGAAAATGATACAAAATTTATTAAGTAAGGTCCCCCCTCCCGTAGATCAATTTTGAGGAAATTTTTACAGTCATATCTCGGGCATATAAATACATCAAATACCAAGTTTGATCAAAATCGTTAAAACCGTTTTTGAGTAAATAAAAAAAACATGTGAAAATGATACAAAATTTATTAAGTAAAGTCCCCCCTCCCGTAGATCAATTTTGATGAAATTTTTACAGTCATATCTCGGGCATATAAATACATCAAATACCAAGTTTGATCAAAATCGTTAAAACCGTTTTTGAGTAAATAAAAAAAACATGTAAAATGGTACAAAATTTATTAAGTAAAGTCCCCCCTCCCGTAGATCAATTTTGATGAAATTTTTACAGTCATATCTCGGGCATATAAATACATCAAATACCAAGTTTGGTCAAAATCGTTAAAACCGTTTTTGAGTAAATAAAAAAAACATGTGAAAATGATACAAAATTTATTAAGTAAAGTCCCCCCTCCCGTAGATCAATTTTGATGAAATTTTTACAGTCATATCTCGGGCATATAAATACATCAAATACCAAGTTTGATCAAAATCGTTAAAACCGTTTTTGAGTAAATAAAAAAAACATGTAAAATGGTACAAAATTTATTAAGTAAAGTCCCCCCTCCCGTAGATCAATTTTGATGAAATTTTTACAGTCATATCTCGGGCATATAAATACATCAAATACCAAGTTTGATCAAAATCGTTAAAACCGTTTTTGAGTAAATAAAAAACCGTTGAAAACCGGAAGTCGAAAATTTTCACGATCGCAATACTTCCACTTACTATATATTACATATATATGTAAGTGAAAGTAAAAAATAAATAAAAATAGTAAAATGCTGAACAGTAGAAAGATGCAGATCACCCGAAATGTGTTTGTGGAGAGCGACGCATTTTAGACCGTTACCGACGGTTGAGAGACAAATTTAGGTCGGTAGCAAGTAGCCGTTAATTTAACAAATCGCGTTCAGCCGCCACGAGCCTCATTACAGCATTTACAATCCCCTTTACCGCGCCAACCCCACACATGCAAAAATTGTCTCTGTATTGTTGTTTAGCAGTGTTGCGTTTGTTTGTTTTGTCCCTCCTCATAAAACTTAGTCTTATTACATTCTTTGTTTAAAGTCCCTTTAAACAAACAAAAATCTATACAGCTTATTGTAGTGTAGATATTGAAAAATGTAAAATGAATCTCAATGTGAATTCAAATTACCTCAGATAAGGTATTTAGATATTTATCTCAGTTTTCATTTTTTTGCTTTAATTATGACCTTGCGTCAATAATTATAGTCTTAAATTTTTTAACATTCAATATTTTTGTTTATTACCGGACCAGTCAAAAGTTTAGACTCGCTAGTAATTAATTCACAATCTTTAAGTTTAATAAAATAATTCTAACTCAAGAGGTAAAATATGGTGGACGTCTTCCACCATCATTAACTCAAGAGGTATTTATCATTTCGAACATTATATGATTAAATTTAGAATAAAATTATAAATAGGGGCCCCTGTGGTGTAGTGGATAGCATGGCAACCTAACACACTAAAGGTCGCGGGTTCGCGTCCCGAGGTGGCCATAGAAATTTTGAATGGGAGTCAAAAATCCTTGAATATGCCGTCCCTCGGATTGGACGTGAAATGGAAGTCCCGAGCCTGTGCGATGTCAGGCACTCGTTAAAGATCCCTGGATAGGCAAAATTTAGGACTCCCACTGTAGCATCGTCCGATTAGCCTTAGTAGCTATAAAGGGACGTTAAACAAACAAACAAATTATAAATAAATTGAAAATAAAATTATAGTTTTTATGTTGTTAAAGAAATAAAATGTTGTTATTTAGTGATTTTACAAAACTAAGGGTGAGTCTATACTTTTGACTGGTAATATATATTAACCCTTTGCACTGGAGGTCTACGGAGCGGAGCCATCTTCAAACTCCGCTACGGAGACATTGCAAATAATTTTCAGTTTTTAACATGTAAGGACATAAATAAATCGTAAAAACTATTTATAGGATATTTCGCTTTTGGTGATTAATGACGGTCGCGGCTCGCTGTGTTTTTCATTATTTTTATAGCACGTTAATCTTTTAACATCGGCTATATTTTGTGGTTTTAATTCATCTTTTATTTCCTAAATTGTACAATAATTTAGTTCGGGGCACCAAATAATCCTTTTACTTTGATTTAGTTTCTCATGTGCTTCTACTTTAACCGGAAATTTATTAAGTAGATTTTCACATTTTAGGAGTTTTTCTGATTGGAAATCTGGAGTAAACTTCAACTAAAAGAGTACCATCTCGGGTGTAAATTTTTAACTGTGTTTACTTATCCAATTAAATTTGTTTATGCTTTTATATATAAGGAACGGCGAAACCTTTGTGAAATCTAAGAGATTTCCATCGTTATCCGCTCCGGTTCTTTTAATTATCAAACATTGTACACAATTTTTAGGTCTATTTTCGCAATTCCCAAAAAACGTCCCTTTAAATTTAGATTTTATTTTTAATAAAATTTCCAAAAAAATATATAAAATTTAAAAAAAATAATTTTGAAATTAATATAAATTTATAAAGAAAATATAAAATTTAAAAACTTTTTTTTTTGTAACTATGTGTTCTTGAAACTTCACAAATACATATAACATAAATTTCATTACAATTCCTTACTTGGTTCTTAAATTTTACTGTATAATATTACGTTTTCAGGGTGTACGCTTTCGCGAATAAGTTGCGTCGAGTTGCCTTGGTCGGCCTGCGAAACAGTGTCGAGTGCAAAGAGTTAATATTGTTATTGTAACACTTAGAATGATGTTTCTTTTTATATATTTTTTTATTGGTTGTTGTCTGGTTTTCCTCATTAAACTATGGATGAGGATCTGAAATTCGAATCGAAACGTTGGCGAAAATTAAATGTGTGAATCTTAAATATATTGTAACTTATTTTGACCGCACCCCTAACCATTTCATCATTATATCTAAGGTCAATTATCTTTCATCATTTTAATGGTTATAATATGAGGGTTCCATTATACCAGCACAAAGAATATGCTTCCATTTTATACCAACGACTGGTATTTTTACTGCAAAGATTTTACAGATTACGCAGATTTGTTTGCTTGTTTATTTAACGTCACTTTAAGCTTCTAATCGGACGATGCTACAGTAGGAGTCCTAAATTTTGCCTAGCCAGGTATAATTAGGATAGGGATCTTTAACGATTAGGGGAGAGCGGGGTTGGTTGGCAACAGTTTTCACTTTTTTTATTGTTGAGTCGTTCCTCTTAATATAATCCCAATGGGGCTGATATTACTGTAAACTCCAAGTATTAAAGTACTTCAAGTATTTTTTTCACAACATAATATTAAATACTAAGATCATAGAAAATTGAAGAATTCGTCAATCCAGAGTATGCCAATTAACCCCCTATGTGGGGCAGGTTGGCCTAGAAGGTGGGGTTGTTTAGCCATCTCATTCAAGGACTGCCTGACAGGTATTATTGTTATTACAAGCTGCACTATAATGGTATAATAAATTTGAATAGGTTTTTAATAGCTTTTAAGGGAAAATAGAATGACAATAGAATAAGATAGAAGTTTAGACTGTCGTCACTTTTTGCATAAGAAAAATTGCTCTCATCTTCCTCGCTGGAACTAAAGACAATTGGTAGTTTCACCTTTGATTATGTTTACCTTGATTTTGTGAATTGCTGCTGCGCCAAAAAAAAAGTTGAAGAGAGCCAACTAACCCCACAGGAGAGATCATAATAAAGAAACGTGTAAGTCGAAAGGTTAGGTTTTTCAAAGGAGTTTGGGGCTATGTGAACAGAATCGGAGTCAAGTGTTTTTCCATGCCTTTAAAACAACTTTACTGAAAATATAAAAATTTACTTACATGTTGTAAAATCAATCAATGAAGCACACTCTTATCTACACTGTAAGCATCGGATTGAAAACTCAGGACAAGACTCCCGATGTCGAGCGGGTCACATGGTACAATGGTGGGGCCTTCACAACAAGTGTGACGGAAACTATAAGCCAATATCCAACCTACCCCCTATGCCAACCAACCCCGCTCCCCCCTACCTGACATCGTACAGGCTCGGGAGCTCCATTTTACGTCCTAAGGCATACTTACTCTCTTTAAAAATCTCTTGGGCCACAGCGGAAACGCATACCCGCGACCTTTTAGATCTATTATGTCAAATGCTTTATGTCCGTGCAATTCGATATGAAAACCATAATAGAAGGTTATTATTTGTTGGCCGTTATATTAATAGTTGACAATTGTAAGTCGGTATGTTTTGTTACTAACCTACATTAAACAAAGGTGTTTGCGTTATTATTTGTAAAATAAATTGGAGTGGAGTTTGCCCATTTAGGTTTCGGTATGTCTTTGTATTATGGTTCTTTCGGATTATCAATTTTGAAAATAGTGATTACATTTTCAGTATTTTGTATGGAGTCTGTCTTTACATTTTGATTTGAGAGCCCCAAGTCATCTTTCTGTCTGATATAAATTCAAGATAACGTACTTTGTATGTTTAGGGAATTCGGTGGTCGCCAATATAAACTTGTGGAAATGCATCTCGTGGGAGTGTGAATGATATGTGTTGTGATTTGTTATGGCTTAAATTCATTTTACAATGTGAGTGATATTTTCTCAAATGACAGACATACAAATGTGTTTATTTATATAGCAAAAAAAAAAAAGTTTTTTTTTCAGACAGACATTCAGAAAAAATGTCCCCAAACGTTCTATTGTGCTATGTCTTTGATACCTCCAGGCTTGGGGTCCCTAGGATTCTATGGATCGCGATATTGAACAAAACATTTCAAACGTTTTGCTCAGATTCATTAAATGGTTTGAAAATTTAATGAAGCGAATCTAGGGCAAGGATTTGCGTAGGTTGCAGTTAACGTTTGTAAGTATTTCATCTGTGTATATAATGTACATGGGCGTACCCAGCAGGGGGGCAGGGGGGGCAGCTGCCCCCCCTGGAAGGCTGGTAACTATAAGTTTTTAGGCTTTTAAGACTGAAAGCAATAATTGAATACACTTTTTTCAAGCAAATAATTGTAATAACTTAGTTGATGAAGCACAGCTATAATTATACTTAATTTTGGTTTCATTCACCTTTTCCGCGGTAAGGTGTTATAACCTGAACGACCAAAGCTTGCCCCCCCCCCTAGTTTTTAGCTTCCCCCCCCCCCCTAGTTTTGATCCTTGGTACGCCCTTGATAATGTATACTAAGGGAGGGAATATATGTGAGCACCTTTCTGATTAAGGAAAACAGTGCAAGGTACTATGCAAGAGGTAGAATAAACTTAAGTTCAAACGAAACTTCAATCGTCACCAAACTGTGTATCACAAACCTCACAAGTGCATTGTAGTGTAGTTTTATTTTAATTTCTTTATTTACTATATCTTCTCCACTCTTTAGTTCTTCTTTACTTTCACTTACCTTTCTTTACAAGAAATATATAGTCTGGGAAAGTATTGCAGTCGTGAAAAACAGTAATCAAAATTGATCAAAAGGAGCCGGTACTTTATTTAATAAATTTTTATTTTTCGATTTTCTCAAAAACGGCTCTAACGATTTTGATCAAACTGGGTATTTAATGTATTATGTATATGCCCGCGAAGTGACTGCACAAATGTCCTCAAAATTGATCAATGAGAGAGGGACTTTATTTAAATAATTTTGTCTCAATTTCACGGTTTTTTATTTACTCAAAAACGCCATAATGATTTTGATTAAACTGGGTGTAAGTATAAGTCCGCGATGTAGCAGCCAAAATTTCATCAAAATTGGAAAATGGAGGCGGCGGTTTTTTACAATTAAAGACGTTCTGTTCATAGGAAAGATTGTCATTGGAAAGAAGGTGCTTTGAAACATACGTACCGTCAACCGGGGCTACTTTGGTCCAACACCAAAAAAAGGTTTTCAATATTTGTACTGTAGAAACAAAACCAAACATATAGGTATTTTTGGGTTTAAAAAATATTTTATACCCTACTTGAGGGTATTTTAATAGTTTTGGGTAATTCAAAATTTTTACCATTGGCAAAATTGGAGTTTTTGTAAACCTTTGTTTTAAATCTTCAATTGATTACCTCCAAATTTTTCATCAAGGACATATTCAGTAACAAGATAAAAATAAGGTAAGTGTCAAAATATCATCAACAAAGGTTTACAAAAACTCCAGTTGTGCCAATCGTAAACATTTTAAATTACCCAGAACTATTAAAATACCCTAAAGTAGGGTATATAACATTTTTTAAACCCAAAAATGCCTATATGTCTTGTTTTTTTTGCACAGTAGGGGAGAGAGGAGTGGTTGGCATAGGGGGTAGGTTGGCCATTGGCTTGTAGTTTCCGTCACACCTATTGTGAAGGCCCCACCATTGTACCATGTGACTCACTCGACCTCGGGAGTCTTGTCCTGAGTTTTCAATCCGATGCTAACAGTGTAGAGAAGAGTGTGCTTCAATGGTTAATTTTACAACATGTAAGTAAATTTTATATTTTCAGTAAATTTGGTTTAAAGGCATGGAAAAACATTTGACTCCGATTCTGTTCACATAGCCCCAAACTCCTTTGAAAAACCTAACCTTTCGACTAACCAGTTTCTTGTTTGATTGTTCTCCCCTGTCCTGGCAGCCATTTTTCATATGATCTCTCCTGTGAGGTTAGTTGGCTCTCTTCGATTGGCGACCACCGAATCCCTTAAACATACAAAGTACGTTATCTTGAATTTATATCAGACAGAAAGATGACTTGTGGCTCTCAAATCAAAATGTAAAGACAGACTCCATACAAAATACTGAAAATGTAATCACTATTTTCAAAATTGATAATCCGAAAGAATCATAATACAAAGACATACCGAAACCTAAATGGGCAAACTCCACTCCAATTTATTTTACAAATAATAACGCAAATACCTTTGTTTAATGTAGGTTAGTAACAAAACATACCTACTTACAATTGTCAACTATTAATATAACGGCCAACAAATAATAACCTTCTATTATGGATTTCATATCGAATTGCACGGTCATAAAGCATTTGACATAATAAATCTAAAAGGTCGCTGGTTTGCGTTTCCGCTGTGGCCCTAGGGATTTTTAAAGAGAGTAAGTATGCCTTAGGACGTAAAATGGGGCTCCCGAGCCTGTACGATGTCAGGTAGGGGGAGCGGGGTTGGTTGGCATAGGGGGTAGGTTGGCAATTGGCTTATAGTTTCCGTCACACTTGTTGTGAAGGCACCACCATTGTACCATGTGACCCGCTCGACCTCGGGAGTCTTGTCCTGAGTTTTCAATCCGATGCTTACAGTGTAGATAAGAGTGTGCTTCATTGATTGATTTTATAACACGAAGTAACTTTTTAAATTTTCAGTGAAGTTGTTTTAAAGGTATGGAAAAACATTTGACTCCGATTCTGTTCACATAGCCCCAAACTCCTTTGAAAAACCTAACCTTTCGACTTACAAGTTTCTTGTTTGATTGTTCTCCCCTCTCCTGGCAGTCATCTTTCGTATGATCTCTCCTGTGAGGTTAGTTGGCTCTCTTCAACTTTTTTTTTGGCGCAGAAGCAATTCACAAAAGCAAGGTAAACATAATCAAAGGTGAAACTACCAATTGTCTTTAGTTCCAGCGAGGAAGATGAGAGCAATTTTTCTTATGCAAAAAGTGACGGCAGTCTAAACTTCTATCTTCTTTTATTGTCATTCTATTTTCCCTTAAAAGCTGTTAAAAAACGAATCAAAATTATTATACCATTATAGTGCAGCTTTTAATAACAATAATATCTGTCAGGCAGTACTTGAATGAGATGGCCAAACATCCCCACCTTCTAGGCCAACCTACCCCACACAGGGGGTTAATTGGCTTACTCTGGATTGACGAATTCTTCAATTTTCTATGATCTTAGTAATTAATATTATGTGGTGAAAAAAATACTTGAAGTACTCTAATACTTGGAGTTTACAGTGGTATCAGCCCTATTGGGATTATATTAATAGGAACTACTCAACAATAAAAAAACTGAAAACTGTTGCCAACCAACCCCGCTCTCCCCTACTAATATTGGAAACTTTTTTTTTGTGTTGGACCAAAGTAACTCCTCAAGGACCAAAATAGCCACGGTCTACGGTATTTAATGGAAATTTAATTATTTGTTTTCATGCTAACTAAATGAAGTTTTCATCTCTATTAAATAGAGATTATAAAATTAGACGCGGTGGATTATTATGCTTGCAATGCCGAATTATCACATGTAAAAACTGTTGTTTAACGATAAAAAAAAATTAGTGAACTTTAGAGAGTAATTGGAACAAAAATTCAAACAATGTAAAAAAAGTGTGACTTTGAGCAATGGCTTTTACATATTTATCAAAGTTTGTTGGTAAGCGAAAGTTGTGTGATACGCGCATCGCACCAGTTTTTTTTTTAAATTCGCACAACTCTGACGATGCTACCCCACCCTACATAACATTAACACTTGGGAGATAGAATTACAGCTGCCCTGAGATAGGAGTGGCCCCAACGCGCGAGTGCTAACTAGATTTCGCCGAGGGCTGCAGATCCGGTCCTGATTATAGGCCCCCAGCCCTGAGGTTAATGAGAGCGCGGGGATGGAGATTTTTCCACTTTTTTTTTATCTCCATCTCTGTTTTCCACTTTTTCCACGATATGGGGGAACATCCCTGCTAATGGCATTTTGAAAAGTGCGCGCTCGGATGGTAATCTGATTGTAATGAAGGCAGTAGTAAATTCCTGCTGGCCCTGGCTCCTGGCTACTCGATACTAGGTTATACACGGTCCTTATCTGCCATCCGGCCCGGAGGACCAGATATCTTAAAAGTCTGGTTTACTTTGGCAAAAGGACTAATAAATCAAATAAATTTCTATATAAAGTAAATATTATATTTATTTATATGTTAAGTCATTTGTGCCTGCTCTGGAGCGCATCTAGCAAATTTGTGGATAATGCAAAGATTATATTCTAATTGCTTGATGTAATTATGTGCTTTATTGTCTTTTTAATCTTCGTTGGACATATTACTGGGAGGAAGAAAGGGAAGAAACAAGTGAGTTTGGATGGTTATTAGTTGAACAGTGAAATGTAGTGGAGTTGTCATGAGTGTATGATTTTACTGTTGGAATGTCCATGTCTTTGTGCATTGTTTTGTTAGAAATGTACCATGTGGCGTTTTTAATTTTTCGAAGAAATTTTGTTTGGGTAGTTTTAATTTTGTTTATGTGTACTTTGTTAGTGGAGCCCCGAAGTTCTGCTCCATAGGTCCAAATAGGTTTTAGTATCGTGTTGTATATTAGTCTTTTGTTTCGTTAAGTTAAGTGATGATCGGTAGTCTAGGAAGTGTATCAGAGCATGTATTCCTCTGATTTCATTTGACTTTTTGGTCTGTAGGGTAGTTGTTGTCATTTATGAGAAATTTTTCATGGCACACAGTGGGAGAGAGAAGGAAAATACCGTAAAGTTAACTGTATCCAATTCATTCAAAAATCATTAAATTCACATTCCCAATTTTTCCTTAAATCTATATAAATAAAGTTGAAATTCTGTTTGTTTGTTTGTTTATTCGTTCTTTATAGAAATCCATACTGTTTGTCCTAAATTCTCCAAATTTCGCTCAGTGGTTCTTTGATACCAGGTGCGAACACCCGTCCATGTTAAAATTGCATAGCTTCAGC
This sequence comes from Aelia acuminata, assembly GCA_911387785.2. Lineage (NCBI taxonomy): Eukaryota > Metazoa > Arthropoda > Insecta > Hemiptera > Pentatomidae > Aelia > Aelia acuminata. Next base: position 185,427,372 of record OU426979.1, read on the forward strand.
CAATCTCTGGGTATATTCTTTATTGTTGTAAAATTCGTCATGATCTCCCTTTACTATGGTTTTTTTTTTTACGAAATCGACCGTTTGAGTCGAAAAAAGGGCCTTAAAATTCATTTTATAGATTTTGAAGAGGCCAACAAGGCCCGGTAAGACCGTCCCTTGGTAGGCGTCGAGTTCTGGGATTTTTAAACCATATATTTTTTTTTTTTTAACATTACAATACGTTTATTCCCATGTATGGTAAATTCATTTTTTAAAAATGCTTCCTAAGAAGCGAGCTTCAATAGGATTAGTGAGCTCAAAAGCTAATAAACAATGTCAAATACGAGCAGCTGAAACTCTTGACGAACATCAAAATAGGATTGAACAACAAAGGCTTAGACAGGCAGAATCGCGGGAAACTGAGTCTGCCCAGGAATACGAGGCCGGCCTTGCGCCACAGAGGCTAATGCAAGCCGATTTGCGAAAAGCTGAACCTGCAGGGCAATATTTCTGTTTGTTTGTTTGTTCTTTATAGAAATCCATACCGTTGATCCTAAATTCTTCAAATTTCGCTTAGTGGTTCTTTCATACCAGGTGCATATTAAAATTGCATAACTTCAGCCGATCTTCAGCTGATATTCTTTATCCTAATAAAAATCGTAATGATCTAGCTTTACAATGGTTTTTTTACGAAATCGACCGTTTCATTAGTAAAATTAAATTTCCCGGGTGAAACCGGGACATATAGCTAGTTTAAAATATAACATGGTTAGTGTAATATGAAACTTGACATCTGCTTCAGCCTCTTTCTAAGAAAAATAGCAAAAGTGCCCTTTATGACACTGCTGCAGCTGTTTTTTATCCTGTCCAAAACAGCGCATTCCATGCAGTTTCATATGATATACAACAATTTATACCTATAGCGAGTATGGCCTATTTTTCAAAAAAATATAGAAATGTTAAGAAATGCTCTTTTTGAGAAAATTCAAATTAAACTTTTACGTTTAGTTTCAGGAAATTTTTTTTAGTACCAACCTATACATTGTTGCATATCATATGAAATGACATCGAATGCGCTGTTAAAAGACACCAATCTCATAATCCTAGTATAATTTGAAAAACATTAACAGCTATTTTTAATCATGATTTTTTGTGTTTCTGGACCTATTTTTGAGGAATTTAGAGACCAATAATTCAAAACGGATAGACATAAAGTACCAGTCAAAAGTTTAGACTCACTTGAATTTATTTCACAATCTTCAAGTTTAAAAAAATAATTGTAACTCAAGAGATAACATAAAGTATATAAATAAAGATGAAATTCTGTTTGTTTGTTATTTATAGAAATCCATACCGTTTGTTGCCTAATTCTCCAAGTTTCGCTCAGTGGTTCTTTCATACCAGGTGTCAATCTTTGGGAACATTCTTTATTGTTATAAGAATCGTTATGATCTCGCTTTACATTAGATTTTTACGAAATCAACCGTTGAAGTAGAAAAAAAATCTCATTTCTGTCTTAACGAACTTTTCTTGACCCACGGTTTTTCTCATTGTTTTCCGAATTCCCTGGGTGAAACCGGAATATGCAGCTAGTTATGTATAAATTAAAAATAAAATTATAGTTTTTATGTTGTTCGATAAATAAATTGTTGTTATTTATTTATTTTACAAAATCTAAGGGTGAGTCTAAACTTTTGACTGGTACCGTATCTCACAATTGTTTTACCAGGTGTGTAAATATGAAACCGGATTTTTTCAAATAGCAAATAAGAGTTGATTGTGTAAAAATGATACATACTTTTTTATTCGAAGTACTGACCTTCGCTATCTATGCATTTTTCCCATCATTAAGGCAATTTGTAGATTCCCCGCCAAAAATGCTTCCTCTTCTGAGTCCAACAAATTACTTAACCAATTTCGTACATCTTCATAAGAAGTGAAGCGCTGCACAGCTAGTGCGTGTCCCATCGATGCAAATAGGTGGAAATCGGATAGGGCCAAATCTGGTGAATAAGCCGCATGCGGAAGAATATACCAACCAAACACTTGTATCGTTTCCTTGGTCCGTTTAGCCGAATGTGGTGGGGCATTGTCATGGAGCAAGATCACTTTGTGTGTCCTTTCTTGATATTTGGGACTTTTTGGCGCAAATCTTTATTCAAATTTATCATCTGTTGTAGGTAGCGTTCCGTATTAACAGTTTCCCCAGGTTTCAGCAGCTCATAGTAGGTAACACCCGTCTGATCACACCAGACACAGAGCATTTTCTTCCTCCCCAAGCGATGCCGATGGTTCACCAGGAGTTACCCAGGATTTTTTACGCTGAGGATTCTCGAAGTAAATTCACTTTTCATCATCAGTCACAATTTGATGAAGAAATGACTTTTTTTCTGTACCTGGCGAGCAGCATTTGCCATGAGGTTTTTCGAGCTTCCTGCTGCCTGTCATTCAGTTGGTGAGGTACCCATTTTCCGACCTTCTGGATCTTTTCCATGCCTTTCAAACAAATGGAGACGGTGTCACATGTAATAATTGTCCAACAAACGCTTCCGAATCAGCGTTTTCAAAGTTTTTTTTGTGGTTTTCCACGGTCTTTGTTTCTTTTATCAAAATCCATCTTTAAATTTTTTGAACCAATCGAAACATTGAGATTTTCCTAGGGCATGCTCCCCGTAAGCTTCAACAAGCATCCTATGTGACAATGCTCCAATTTGTTTCAGAAGGAAACGGAAAATAAATGCTGTCCGCAAATCTTGATTTGTTGGCACAAAAGCCGACATGTTCAACGCCACTAAAAACACGGTTATAGAATGAAACTGATGTTGGTATCAATTGGATCTCTTTATTACATGTAGGCAAAAGCATATAACACCACTGACGGATTAGTTAGAAGATTATATTGACTGCTTACTCCTATCATTGGCGAATTCCGGTTTCATATTTACACACCTGGTAGTAGGCACAAGTAGTAAACCTGAACCAAATTTCAAGAAAATCTGATATGGTGATACTCAAGCCTATGTTGAATTGACCCGGCATTGAAAATCTTTTTTCTTTTTACTTTCACTTACCTATATATGAAATATATAGTAAGTGGAAGTATTGCGATCGTGAAAATTTTCGACTTTCGGCTTTCAACCGAAATACACGTTTTGGGGTCCCCTGAGTCAAAATAACCAAGTCCCGTGAAATGGTCTGTGTGTGTGTGAACAGACTAGCTCAAAAACTATAAACCGTGTGAACCTGAAATTGGGTATTTAGAGAATATATATGCCCGCGGTGTGACAGCAAAAATTTCATCAAATTTGCTCAAAGGGAGGGGTACTTTATTTAATAACTTTTTAAGTTTTTTTCGATTTTCTCAAAAACGACTTTAACGATTTCGATTAAACTGGGTATTTGATCTATTGATATGCCCGAGATATGACTGTAAAAAATTCATCAAAATTGATCAACCGAAGGGTGGACTTTACTTAATAAATTTTGTATCATATTCACGTGGTTTTTTTTTATTTACTCAATAAAGGTTTTAACGATTTTGATCAAACTTGGTATTTGATGTATTTATATGCCCGAGATATGACTGTAAAAATTTCATCAAAATTGATCTACAGGAGGGGGACTTTACTTAATAAATTTTGTCCAATTTTTACCTTTTTGATCGATTATCTCAAAAACGGCTTTAACGATTTTTATCAAATTCCTTATGTTTAATGAAAATTAGTTGTTATTTAATATCAGGTAAGCTTTATCATTATTAAAATGTTCTGAGGGGGCTTAAATGGGGAAGGGGCTTTTTTTGTTTTTCTTTAAAGTACCTTTGTTTTAGTTTATACTGAGAAATTAACTGTCTCTAATCACGCTTAAAAATAAGAAATGGCTAAATATGATATATGAAGAAAATCAAGTAAACATATACAGGAGAAAAAAAGAAAAATATTCCGTCAACTCATAAAACACCTTGAGCACACGCATGCGCCGTACGTCTTTAATGACAAACCAATGCGTTATAATTAAACTGTTCTGTTCATTTGAGAAGTGGCAATTAACAAAACGCATTAATTTCTAATCTAAGTAAGTTGGTAAGTGAAAGTTGTGTTTTGCGCGCACGCACCAGATTTTTTAATAAAAAAATTGTTCAACTCACATTTGTGTTACAGTATTAAAATATTTGTTTTATTGTTCCGTAGCAGGTATAAAAGAGGACGGGAGGTGTTTATATTTGAACTGATAAGCGGACGCTAACGATAAAACAAATTGAAATACAATAGAGGCGATGAATGAGTAAATGAGGGGGAAAAAGAGGAGTCAGCGAGAGCGGGGATAAAGCGGGCTATTAAAGGTTAAACAGCTAATTAATGCGACAATACAAGCCACAGGTTTTAATGAGCCGGGGCTGAAAAGTAAATATCGGGCAGCTGTTGATGCAGTTTATCTCTACCGTGATCGGGAAATGCTAATTCAGGTCCCACACGAGCGGGTAATGTATCCCCTCCATTACGTCGAGGGTGCTCTGCACAGATTTCACCTCATTTTTGCCTCTCCTTCCGCCCACTCGACTACCTCAATTGATCTCCTCTTCAGCTCGAGTGCCCCTGTAATACGGATCGTCGCGTTTCCTTCGACCGAAATCGTATTTCTTCTACTATAGAATTTAGGTAGCATTTATCACTTTAATAGCTAGGGTGCCCGGCTTCGCTCCGGTAGTTGTGTGGTAGTTTTATTAACAGGAAAACTTTAAACTTAAAGGAAATATAGAACAAAATTAGCACTTTCTTGAAACTTTTAACATGGTATCAATATTAAGATTCGAGATCTGCAGTGTCCGCCCAAATAACGAACCCTACATACTTTAAAGGGGGTTGAAAATGGTGAATGAATAATTAATTTTACTGCAACATTGTCTATTCAAGCATCGTTTTTGATGGTTTCTGTGATTCTGAATCCTATAAGCCTATTCCAAGCAGTCAGCAGATGATAAGTTATTAGATTATAGTTGAAAAATCTATTAGTTAAAAAAACTATATTTCGAGTACAACTTAAGCGCCGACTACTGTGATGGACCTATTAGATCCAGAAGTTTAGAAACTACCGAAGATCATAGAAACTTTTTTTTCAAGACCTTTCTTCCAGTTCAACCTCCCCTAAGATACCCCCCCCCCGTAATTTGGCCGGACTCTCCACCTACTAATACAAAGTGAAAACCAAAATATCATGAGAGCACAATTCTTTTTATCCTGAACTATGAGGGGTGATAAAATCTTATTGAAAAAATGCTGTAATTGGAGTTAGTCACTTTGTCAACTGGAATGCTCATCATACATAGTAATAAAACCATTTTTCATAATTACATACAATAAGAACACTTCAAACTTTTTATTTTCGATTTATAATCAGTCAATTCAGCTCTTCTTTTTTGTTTTATGTCTGTTTTTATTCGCTCACTGTACTACTAAAAAATGTTCACCCATATTGCATTAAATTTACTTAAGTATATGTTATATATTGATTAAATGTAGTGTGTTAATTAATCTTCTTATGTGAAAATTAATTTTGTAAGGTATCCAGTCGGTTTTCAAATTGATTGCAGATATGTAAAATCATTATTTTATTTTGAAAGAAAAGGTGAAACTAATTATTTTCGCTTGAGTTTTTAGTAACTTAAAAAGAACAGCTGAAAAAATATATAACCTTTACTATCTGAACGGAATGAATGAATAATAAACATTGAGTGAAACACCCTAGCGCTTCCTGGTAGCCTGGAGCTCGAACTAAATTTTTCATTCATAAACTCGTATGTCATTCTCAGGTAGGCTAATTACATGGTGCGAGAGGCTTAAAACTCCAGTCCTTTTCTCTTCAATTTTACACCCTTAAGAGAAAAACAGAGCCCTTCTTCTCCGTTAGGGATTATATAGCAACACGCTGTCATAACTTTCTTAAACGTACGTTGAGTCGTTTTTGAGCCTTATCGGCACGCACATTGTACACTTTGCTTTATAATATATATTGATTAGAGTAGAGAACTGTAAACATATCAAAGTACAGTAAACCCTCGATATAGCGAACTGGTAGGGGGTTTCATATTCATAGTTCGCTATAAAGAGATTCGTTATAACCGAGGATTCTTTTTTTTAAATATTTTTTTAGCCAATGGCCGCACTAATTTGATCATATTTGGAAGGAAATTCACTCATTAGAAGTTTGTTCTTTGATTCCTAAAAGCTTTGGAGTCTATTAAGATGTGACTTATGGTAATTTCCTCCTTGCATTTTCTGCATGTTGGAGGTGCGAGACCTTTTAGCAAATATGCATGTGAAAATTCAGTGTCCAATTCTAATTCGACAGGGGACTGTTTTTCCCTCCTTGATATTCAGCTCGAGGTTTTCCACTTGATGGGATTCTTCTTTATCATTTTTAGTTTGGCGCCTTTTTTTACAAAGGTAGCATTTATGTTTGTTTGTTTGGGTTTGAAATGTAGTTAACACGTTAGGTGCGGTATCGGAACCCGGGGGTCCAAAAGGAAATTTTGGCTCATTGTGTGTAGTTTTGTCCAACTTAAAAGATAGGATAGTTTTTATCTTGATTATTGGCAATAATTCTTTTATTGCAAATAAATGCTTATCATAATACAATCGAGTGTGATTATTTGTAAGTTCTATAAATTTCAAACAGATGGCGGTTGATTTATTGACACAATACTTCATTTTCTTTCGAAATTTAGGGTGGGTAAGCATCCAGTAGCCAAATCTATTTTTTCCGGTTTGGACTAGGAAATTCTGTGTTTTTCCCATGGGCAATTCTGTGACACCTTTTCACGTGCGGGGAAAACATCGAATTTGTTTGTTTTAGCAAAAGACATGTTAACCAAAACCATTGTACACTTATTAGCACCATAATTATTTTCTTAATTAGTTTTCCATTTGTGTTATTTATATTTAATCTCGCCTTTGCTGAAATACTCCAGTAAGGCTTAATTGAATGAATCATTAATACTTAATTACTATAGTCAAATATGAGATATAAAAAATAAAAACTTAAACCTTTCTAAATTCTTTACCAAACAATTTTGAATTTGTCGTAAAGTTCTATTTTAAATCCCATTGGTTTTTAGATTAGCTGAAACTTTTATTAGCTTTTTCATTGAATATTGATTGACAGAATTAAAAAGAATAGGATATAAATAATTCAAGGCATTATAGCTACTAGACGCGTGGCCGGTCTGCAAGTGAATATGTATATATATATATATATATATATATATATATATATATAAATAAAGTTGAAATTCTGTTTGTTTGTTTATTTGTTCTTTATAGAAATCCGGTACAAACGGTATTGTCCTAAATTCTCCAAATTTCGAACACCTGTCCATATTAAAATTGCATAACTTCAGCCGATCTTCAGCTGATATTCTTTATTCTCCAAATTTCGCTAAGTGGTTCTTTCAGACCCGGTGCGAACACCTGATCATATTAAAATTGCATAACTTCAGCCCATCTTCAGCTGATATTCTTTATTGTTTTAAAAATCATAATAATCTCACTTTACAATGTTTGTTTTTCTTACGAAATCGACCGTTTCTTTAGAAAAATGAAATTCCCCGTGATAAACCGGGATATATAGCTATAAATAATTTATGTATATAAAGATCAAATTCTGTTTGTCCTTTAAAGAAATCCATTCCGTTTGTCCTAAATTCTCCCAATTTCGCTCAGTCGTTCTTTCAGACCAGGTGAGAACACCTGTCCACATTAAAATTGCATAACTTCAGCCGATCTTCAGTGATATTCTTTATTCTCCAAATTTCGCTAAGTGGTTCTTTCAGACCAGGTGCGAACACCTGTCCATATTAAAATAGCATAACTTCAGCCGATCTTTGGGTATATTCTTTATTGTTATAATACTCGTTTTGATCTCGCTTTACATTGGTTTTTACAAAATCGACCGTTTGAGTCGATAAAAGTCTCAGTTTATAGATTTTATAGATTTGAAAATTGAAATTCTTTGGGTGAAACCGGGATATACAGCTAGTATATATATAATAACAGAAATAATTTTAAATCAAAAGGTAAAACCTGCCAGTTATCATCACAATGACGCTTTGTTTGCATACGTGCATAAATAATGCGGTTGGGATCATTACAGCCGATGGATCCTCAGCATTACAAATGCTCATTTTAATAATGGCTAATTATATTAAGGATATAATGGAGAATTACCCTTCAATTATGGCCAATTAACCGTTGGGATTATGGAATACATGGCGAGAGTTAGCTGAATAATGCCTGAGTGACATCGGTGATGTCTGATATGGTGCACCCCGCCTAAGTGGAATTAGCTCTGATTATTAAGAGTCAAATAGTCAATTATATCTCATTGACCTTTGGCTAAAATGTAAATGCCACATTGTTTAGTTTGTCAGGCTCGATATGCGACTATCTAACTCAATAGAAACTAAAATCTTTCTTGTCTGATCCGGCATCGTACTTAGGGACAGATAATCAATTTACAAGGACAAAAATATAAATTGGGATTTTATTTGGTATTCTGATTATTAATGTTATAAAAGGACTATTTTAGTGCTAAAAACTTTAAATATATCAAATAAATAATAATAATAATAATATTCTTTATTGCTTCAAAGTTTTTACACTTTGTAGCAAGGAGATGGCCTCCATGCCATTTCTTAAAAACTATTTAAGTAAACTATAGGACAAGATACTTAAAATGAAACAAATATGTACCTACTAAAAACAAAAACCAATAAGAAAATTTGATTTCTTTTTAAGATGTATATTAGCAATATCTTTTGATTACATTTTTTTTATACAGTTATATAATATGAAAAACACGGTATAGTGTAATGTAATATTCCTCAAATATTCTAGTATAATATTAATACTAGTATAAAGAGCAACAAAAGATTTCTTTCAGCAAAAGTAAAAGAAAATGTTTAACTTTAGAAAATACAAATATATCAAATAAATAAGTACTTATAGAAATGGATAGTGAGATGTGAACTCAGCCACTATTTTGAAAATAATTATCAATATCCTCAGCATCCTCATCCCCATCATCCATGTGATCATAAGCATTGTCATCATCTTCAACGTCTTCATCCACAACCCCATCATCATCACTATCAAACCACTGATCACCACTACACATAATTCTGACAAATATTTTGACTAAAAGTTTTATTTGTTCTATAACCGGCTCGGAAACATTATCACCATATTTATCTAAAACTTTATTAACTCTTCATTACATTTTGATGATGATAATTTATATAACTGCCCATTTTTCAACGCTAAAAATAATTCTCTTCTCTTAAGCTTTATTTCCTTCAAGGCGCGGTCACCACGACTTCCTGAAAAGAAAACACTCATTTACCTAAAGGGGGAAACAGGGGGACAAGTAAGATACATTTTCATATTCGTCATGAGGTATGTTTTCAAATTATTAAAGAGAAGAAGGTGTTCTCTGCGGAACCTTTTTTATAAGACTAGCTGAATTTAGCATTTCAATATTTTTTAATCGAAAAATAGCATTTCATAAAACATTTATTACACCTACCCTATGTAAAATAATTATGTTAACGATGATTGTATATTAAAGTACGTACCTAACGCTTGGATATTCATAATGAAACAAGTGAGATTTTAAATTTAGGAAAATAATACTGTGATAGTTAATCCGTCATCAATCCAAGAGCAACTGGCCTGTATCAACGTGTGAAAGATAAGACAACTTTAGACCTATGCCCTGGGTTAATCCTGTCGTCATTTTAAAAAATATTTATGTTATCTTGTAGACTATTTAATAGAGATTGTATTGAGTATTTTTAACTGGTTTCAGGAAAATATTTTTTTCGATTTTTGTCGTCGTAATTTTGACATTCGTCCTTGTGTGCATCGATAGGAAAACACCCAGGATAATAAAAAACTATAATGTTTTTACTTTCACTTACCTATACCTATATGAAATGTATAGTAATGGAAAGAATTGCGATCGTGACAAATTTGAACTTTTTTCATTCAAAGGTTTTCAACGGTAAGACCCAGTTACTCGACACATTGAGGAACAGAATTACCGCCTCAGAAATGAAATACAGTACCGGTCAAAAGTTTAGACTCACTTGTATTTAATTCAGAATCTTCAAGTCTAAAAAGATAATTGTAATTCAAGAGATAACATTTCTAAAATTATATGATTGTTGCAAATACAATCTATATAAATAAAGATGAAATTCTCTTATTTTTGTTTGTTCTTTATAGAAATACATACCGTTTGTCCTAAATTCTCCGAATTTCGCTTAGTGGTCCGTTCATACCAGGTGCGAACACCTGTCCATATTAAAATTGCATAACAGCCAATCTATGGATATATTCTTTATTGTTATAAAAATCGTTACGATCTCTCTTTACATTAGATTTCTACGAAATCAACCGTTGGAGTAAAAAAAATCTCATTTCTCTCCTAACGAACTTTTCTGGACCCACTGCTTTTCTAATTGTTTTCCAAATTCCGTGGGTGAAACCCGGATATTAAAGCTAGTAATAAATAAATTAAAAATAAAATTATAGTTGTTACGTTGTCCTATAAATTGTTACTTATTCATTTTACAAAGTCTAAGGGTGAGTCTAAACTTTTGACTGGTACTGTACCTCAGAAATCCTAACACGGAGAGAACACATTAGAAATGAGAGAATAAGAGATGAGCTGGGGGTGAAACATCTAAGTGAAGTTCTGGAGAAGAGGCAGCTGAAGTGGTTCGGCCATGTGTGCCGAATGGATGAAGATCGCGGACCACGCAAGTTCTTCGAAGCTAGACCAACTGGCAAAAGACCGAGAGGCAGGCCAAAGATATCGCGGTAGGATAGTATAGCTCGAATAGGAGAGGGAAGAGGAAAGCAGTTGGATTCCATGAAGGCACTGGTTGGAATACTGGAATAATAATGGAAGGAATAATGGAATAATGGAAGGACAGTTGGAATACTTAGATCGAGGCACCTCCACGCTGAGAGTCACAGAGGAGGTAAAACAAGAAGAAGAAGAAGAAGTTTTTTCAACGGAAATACACGTTTTGGGGTCCCCTGAGTCCAAATAACCAAGTTCCGCAAAATGTGTGTGCGTGAACAGACTAACTCAAAAACTATAAATCTTAGGAACATGAAATTGGGTATTTGGTGTATATATATACCTGCGATGTGACATGGAAAATTTCATCAATATTGATCAAAAAGAGGGGGTACTATATTTCACAACTATTTTCCAATTTTTATGTTTTTCTCAAAAACACCTTTAATGATTTTGATCAAATTCGTTATGTTTAATGGAAATTAAGTCTTCTTAATTACCAGGTAAGCTTTATCATTATTAAAATGTTCTGAGGGGGATTAAATAGGGAAGGCTCCTTTTTTTGTTTTCCTATAAAGTACCTTTGTTTTGGTTCATATGGATAAATTATCATTCTAGTTTCGCCTAAAAATAAGATATGGCTAAATATGAAAAAATCAAATAGGCATATACAGGAGGAAAAAAGAAAAATAGTTCGTCAACTCATGAAACACATTGACCCCACGCATGCGCAGTACGCCTTTAATGACAGACCATTGTTTATATTAAATGCCTTTCTGTTAATTTAATGGAAATTATTTGTTTCATGGTAACTAAATGAAGTTTTCAACAACTACAACTACAAGAATTATAAAATCAAACGACTTGGAGTATTATGCTTCCATTGCCGAATTATCGCATGTAAAAATTTTATTTAATAATAAAAAAAAATAGTGTACTTTAGAGAGCAAATACAAACAAAAATAAGTAAATGAATTTGGAAAAATGTGTCTCTTTGAGACATGGCACTTAACTAAACACGTCAATTTCTAATCTAAAAAATCTGGTGCGTGCGAGCAACACACAACTTTCACTTACCAACTTACCTTAACTTGATGTGTTTTGTTAATTGCCACTTCTCAAAGACAATTTTTTCCACATTCATTTCTTATTTTTGTTTTTATTTACTCCATAAAAAACTCTATTTTTTTTTTTTTATTAAATAAAAGTTTTTACTTGTGGTAATTCGGCAATGCAAGCATAATACTCCAAGTCGTCTGATTTTATAATTCTCTATATAGTTGATGAAAACTTCATTTACTTACCATGGAAACAAATAATTTCCATTAAATGAACAGAACGGCTTTAATTATGAACAATGGTCTGCCATTAAAGGCGTACTCCGCCGCATGCGTGTGCTCTACGTATTTTATGAGTTGACAGAATATTTTTATTTTTTTTTCTCCTCTATTAGTGTACTTGATTTTTTTCATATTTCATATTTAGCCATTTCTTATTTTTAGGCGTAATGAGAGACATTATTTTTTCCATATAAACAAAAACAAGGGTACTTTACAGGAAAACAAATCAGGCCCCTTTCCCATTTAAGTCCTCTCAGAAAATTTTAATAACGATAAAGCTTACCTGATATTAAAGAAAACCTAATCTTCATTAAACACGAGGAATTTGATTAAAATCGTTAAAGCTGTTTTTGATATAATCGAAAAAAAAGTAAAAATTGGTAAAATAGTTATGAAAAAAAGTGCCCCCTCCGTTTGTCCAATTTTGATGAAATGTTGGCTATCACATCTTTGGCATATACGTACATCAAATACCGAGTTTGATCAAAATCGTTAAAGCCGTTTTTGAGAAAATAAGAAAAAAACACCTGAAAATGATATAAAATTTATTAAGTAAACTCCCCCCTTCGGTCGATCAATTTTGATGACATTTTTACAGTAATATCTCGGGCATATTAATACATCAAATACTCAGTTTAATTTAAATTCGTTAGAGCCGTTTTTTAGAAAATCGAAAAAAAATTTAAATAAAGTACCCCCTCCCTTTGAGCAAATTTGATGAAATTTTTGCTGTCATATCGCGGGCATATACATACATTAAATACCCAATTTCAGATTCGCATAGTTTTTGAGCTAGTCTGTTCACTCGCACACACACACAATTTCGGGGGACTTGGTTAATTGGACTCAGGGCACCTAAAAACGTGTATTTCCGTTGAAAACCGGAAGTCGAAATTTTTCACGATCGCAATACTTTCCTTACTATATATATTTCACATATAGGTAAGTGAAAGTAAAAAGTTGGTAAGTGAAAGTTGTGTGTTGCGCGCATCGCACTAGATTTTTTATTTTTCATTTTTAAACATTCATCTATTAGGACAAAAACGTATTAAAACATAGATATTTGTCCATATACATTTTTACTTTTACTTGCCTTTATATGATATATATAATAAGGGAAAGTATTGTGTTAGTGAAAAATTTCGACGTTTTGGGGTTCCCTAGGTGCAAACAACTAACAACAAACAAGTACCGCGAAATGGTCTCTTTGTGAACAAACTAGCTCCTAGCTAGAAAAAATATAAACCTTACGAGGCTGAAATTACGTATTTGATGTGACAGTAACCGTTCTCAGCTTCCGGATAGGCAAAAGAAATAATTAATATGATTTCATTACGATCATTTGATTATAATCATTTAATTTACTACAAGAGGTAAATACACCTTTTATCGATTCATCTTTAATATATTTCATTCACATTGGTACAAACGAGTTTTAATTCACACAGCGTAAGTTGATCTTCTTAATAAGTAATATTTATTTAGGTTCATAACTATTTTACAAAATAATATCACCCACTGACAACAAATTTACTAAACTTTTTTTGACGAATTTGTTAAAAATATCATTGTACTGCTATTAAACACCTGACTATAAAAAGACTAGATCCTAAGGCAATCGTCTTCTTCAACAATAGCGACTTCATCATCCTGTTGTTCGTTGTTTCCCTCGTCTGTGGCAGATATATTGAGAACTCCTGTGTAATACTTCAATGTATCATTGGCCTTCCACTCGTCACCAAAATGCTTTTTCAACATATCATCAACCTTTCAGCTTGTTGGAGCCATTGAAAAATCAATTATTAATATAGCTAGGTAAGAAGAATCGAGTGTAAACTGAAATAAAACACGCGAGTTTAAGGAGCTTTCGATATTTTGTTCAGAAAGAGTAACAGAAACTGCTCAAGTGAACGAATGGGATGGTTGCAAAGTAAGAAGTTATTATAGGAACCAAAGAGTTTTGCATCAAAACGAGTAACGAACCAGTTTTGAAACACAATGGGCTATGGAACGAAAAAGTTCTGCAACAAACCACTATTTTGTGTAGCAAAAATCCATAAGAAATAATAAGTTTTGCTGAAAGAGCATTATAATATCTTTTAGAATCCACTGCCATCTCAATTTCTCAAAAAAAATCGAACGAACGAGTTTTGCACCTCACCTCCTCATATATGTTTATTATTATTTTACTTTAACTGAATTTCACCTTTTATGCTTTTGTTAGTTAAGGGGGTATAGTAACTAACTTCCTGCGGGTATCAGCTGTAAGGCCAGGAGGTAAGGCCAGGGATTGGATCCTATAACCTAAATAGTGCACCTGTCTTCTGTATATCCCAATCTTATGAACCAAGCATACGTTTATGAACAATTATGTTCAATTACTGTCTTTTTATAAGCTTTCGTTGATATTTTTGCTAAACTAAACATATTAAACCCTCATGTATTACATAGATACAGGTAAATAAGTTTCGGCTAAAAATTTGGTTTCGGTCATACACTACTATACAATTTTTAAGTGTAGACCAGGACCATACTTCCGCCTTATCCAATGTCTTTCTTGTGTCAGGTCATAAAACAAAATGTCGGACAACAGTGTTTGCGCTTCTATTCTACCCAAGTACTTATACTCTATTCTATTTTTTTATTTTAATTTAAATAAGAAAAGAATTTTCAAAGAGATGCTTCCTTTGTGTAAATAACTAGTAAAATTTTGAAGAGTCTTAAACAAAAGTTAAGCTGGTCAACTAACGACTGTAGGCTAATCCATCCGACTCCTAAGCATTGTACCATCCTCCCAGAGCTTTATTAACACAAGGAGAAGACGAAGAAGTAAAGAAGAATGAGGGTAAAGAAGCCAGAGGGATTGCTCGGGGCTGGCTTATAATGACCGGCTCTCAACACATCGCTAATTGAAATGCAGCACTCACCAACTTCCTAATTCTTTACTTTTCCCTTTTGTCTTGTACCTTTTTTTTTCTCTCTCTCTCTCTCATTGTCCTTCCCTTGTTAAGCAACATCTTAAACATCTCTTTAATCCTTACAAAATAATTAAAAGTGTCCCTTTTTCCACAAAGGCCCCTCCCCCCCAACGCCCCCCTCAATCTTATTTATTCTTTATTTTATTCACGGTGAGATCACAAGGGGACGTGATTTATTATTCTAAACTTTTTATCCATAAACATGATGCATCGAGAGCGTTGGTACCTCCTTTCCCGCTGATGTTTTATTTTAATTGAAAGCCACCCCTTTTTTTATTTTTCTTTTCTTTTTTTTTTTTTTTGTTTGGTTTAAACTGAACGGTTTTTTTGTTAATTTAAAACAAAAGGTATACTGCATCCCTTAGCCTATTGATTAGTCTCGGGCGTGTATTTTAAAAGGCGCACTCAAACCTCTCCTCTCATAAATAAAAGAATCGCTTTTATTCGCTCAAGTTCTTCAAGTGTAGGGGCCAACCGTCTCAGCGAACGAAAGTTAATTTTCTTTCATGCCAATGTGTTAAATATTTTTTTTTAATCTGATATAAACAGTGCAAAAGGATTGGAGTTGCGGTCACCTGAGGTGTAGTGGCTAGCATGGCAACCAAGAAAAGGGGTATAAGGGATTCTGGTTAAGTTCACTCAATAAATAAATCATAAAATATAAAGAAAAAATAAACCTTTAATAATGAAAATAACTATTTAACTACAATACTATTTGTCGCGTGTTATGCCCGCAAGTAGCTATGCCGTTCTTCGGCGTGAACCTGCCACCTTTAGTATTTTAGGTTTCTATGCTAACCATAACACCACAGGTGACTCCCTTTGATAAAGAATCTTTGATAAAGTCTTAGAAAGGGAGGAGACCTGGATTGTGTGAAAATTTCCAGCAACCTATACCGAAGGAAAAGAACATTTTATTTTGACAATTTTAAAAATTTATAAGGCTACCCTTGAATATTTGTAGATATTATAAAGAATATAGTTTATAAATCTTTCACCCAAGTTAATAAGTTGTTAAGGAGTATACAATACTGAAGGTCGCAGGTTAGCGGCTCTTAAAGGGAGTAAAAAATTCTTAGGTTATTGGTAATATAAGTTTTATTATAATAATAAAAAAGGAACTATTATATTTAGTAAAGGAAAATATGAGACTGACAACAAAAATGAGATAGGTTACAAAAATAAATTGTATTTACAAATATTATTATATTTTTTGTTTTATTTTAATATTTAATAATTAGTAACCTTTGTAATGTATGCTAAAGATCGCGGGTTCGTGTCCCTAAGTGGCCCTAGGATTTTTTAATGGGAGTAAAAAATCTTTGTCTATGCCCTTCCTCGGATAGGACCTAAAACGGAGGTCCCGAGCCTGTACGATGTCAGGTACCCGTTAAAAATACCTATCCTAATTATACCTGGATAGACAAAATTTAGGACTCCCACTGTAGCATCGTCCGATTAGCCCTTAGTAGCATAAAGTGACGTTATACAAACAGTGTTTTTACGAGACCTAAATATCCTTTCTATCGATATTTATAAAAAGTAAATGGCAGTAAAAAAAAAAATTAATTGATGAAATTAGGTCCATCCTAAAAAAATAGATTATTTACTCAAAAACTGCTGTATCAGGAATGTTTTATTATCATAGAAATGTTCTGAGGGGGCCTTAATGGTAAAGGAAAAAATTGTTTTTCCTATAAAGTAAATTTGATTTTTTTTTTTATTGAGAAATTAACACACTCTCGTTTTTCCTAAAAATCAGCATTAGATTAATATGAAATGTGAAGTGAATCGAGAGGCAAATACAGGAGAAATAAAGAAAAATGTTCCGACAATTCTTAAAACAATTTGAACCACGCGCAGTACGCCTTTAATGACAGACCACTGTTTATAAGTAATGGCGTCCTGTTCATGGTAAAGAATTATTAACGCGTTTTGGTTTATACTCATTTAATGGAAATTATTTGATTTCGTGGTCATTGAATGTACTTTTCAAAAACTAAATAGTGAATTATAAAATCAGGCGCCATGGAATATTATGATTGCATTAAAGTATTACCACAAATAAAAACTTTTATTCAACAATAAAATCATTTCATTTTACTTTAGAGATTAAGTAGGTACGTGATGCTCAAATTATTTAAAGCATTTAAGAATTGAAGCAATATGGTAAAGTTAAAAAAAAAAAAATTAAAAATTCATAAAAAAAAAATAAATTAACGAAAATCATGTTTAAGAATACTATTAATGAAAGCTTCTTTGTTAGGTTTATTATCATGCCAAAAATCAGCTTTCATGTACATCCCCTTACACCCGAAACTTCAGAACGGTGTTTAGAGAAATTAAAGCAGTTGGTTCCAATAGCGCAACAAAAAAGATAGAGCACACTTTAAGGAAGACAATCTTGTATGAATGATTAGTCTATGACTTACCAGTCTTGAGAAAATGAGTTTTCCGTAAGATCTTACAAAATAAAAAAATGGCCTGCAGAGTGAAACAAAGATGACTGCCATTTTGAAACGATGGACCCTAAATTTTTTTTAAAAATTGTTTTGAGCTAATAGGTTGATAGATAAATAGACCATTTCAAATGGATTGACCCAATACTGTTATCAACCTTATATTTTTTTTATTATCGCATAATATAATGATACATATTTCTTTTTAATATGTTACTTTCTTTATATAAAATTTTAGCGTTTTCAGAGTTAATTTTATGTTTGCTATTTGAATGTATTGATAAAGCAGTATTGGTTTATATGATAGTATTAATAAGTAACTTATTGCTCAACTAATCACGATTATATTTCAATATAAAATCACATCGTTCAATCCAACGTAAGTAAGAAATGCGACTTATTCTTAAATATCATTTTTAATTATTCAAGTAGAAGTAATAAACATGGTGTTTAGCCACTTAATGCGACACAAGTTTATTAGTTATTTATTATTCTTGTAATACCCAGACATTTCTAATACAGTCGATCCTGGATAACTGGAATCTCTTGGTGACAGGATTTTAATTCCACTTATCCCGAGTGCTGTCTTATTAAGGGGGCATGTACCACTTAAAGAGGTTTTCAAAAAACTTGTAATTTTTATAAAAATTTATTAAAGTACACACTTAGAAAACCATTAATACATAAAATAATGATACATAATACATACACAAGTCTGCAACTTCTCAATACAATTTATTTATTAGCAGTACAGTCCTACAAGGACCCTGGTGTCTCTTTGAATACAATTTAGTGCATAATTTTTCGTGGCTGTTAGCCTCTCTGACTCTTCTGAATTTTCTTGGTATTCTTCTTGTCCGGATAGTCAAAATTTTCATTTTTGTCTGGCGTTGTAGATTTTTCAAGGATTTCTTTATCATTGAGCTCTCTTGCTGTAATAATTTCGTCATCCATGTGGGCATACTGTTCAAATGTTGGAAGCTTCTCATTGGTCCCTCCTATCACCTTTTCCCAATCCTTTGGCTGCATAGACATACATAAACCTTCACGTTTCATTAGAAATGTGAATTCCACTGATAGAGGTGAATACAAAAATCGTTCCGCTTACAGAGGTAACTTCCACAAATATTAATTCCACTTATACAGGTGAAAACATTCCAGTTAAAGAGTTTATTTAATGGAAAAATGCTGGGACAACAAGTTTTGTACCATTTACAGAGGTATTCCTGTTAAGCTGGTCCCACTTAACCAGGTTCCACTGTACGTTTAAGTTGACAACTTACAAGCCTGCTACTGTTTAAATTATTCCATCAGCATAAAAAATAAAACACCTAAGAAATCCTTTAAATTATTTACACTTAATAAAATATATTAACTTTTATTCACGGGCAGGCATTTCACGATTGCGAAACAAATAAAATATCTGCTCTTAAAAAAAAAAAAAAATAAAATAAATATATATATATAAATAAAAATGAAAGTAAAAGCCGGATTCAGTAAATAAAAAAAAAAATGACAAATGCTCCAGGGGTACTTCGGCAGGCTTAGTTTTAAAATGTGAGTGCCTTTCTTTTTAATTTTTTTTAGATTTTTTTTTTTTGTAGAGCGTATTTTTACAATACTCGACATATCTGACGAATATCTCTACTCTGAAATGAAGAGGATTGCCCACGGTTCTTTTTATTTTCATTTAAAAATCCAGCTTTTTTTTTCTCCCGTTTTTTCCTCTTCCAACTCACATATAACAATAAATATAATAGAAAAATGATGAAAGCCGAAATAGGGAAGTACAATCGTAAAGCTACAGAGAGCGCCTCGGCTGTGGCATTTTATTTAAATGAGAAAAATGTTAGATAGACTGTAGTGATGGGTTAGTGTAAAAATAATGCAGTTTTATATATGGCAAAAATATGTTTAAAACCTGTTTAAAAATAATATTTAAATAGACCCCATCTACCTCTGTCAACGGTCACAAGCCGACACTCCAGCAAACCATAGCTGAAAGATATGTAAACCCTCGATATAGCGAACTAGTAGGGGGTTTGATATTCATATTTCGCTATAACCAGATTCGTTATAACCGAGGATTCTTTTTTTTTTTTTTTTTTTCTTTTAGCCAATGGCCGCACTAATTTGATCATATTAAGAAGGAAATTCATTCATTAGAACTAGTTAAATTAAAACGCTTGTATGTAATTTATTTTTAGATAAACTACATGTTAATTAAACAATGAGATTCATTAATTTACCTGCCAAGTTCAATTGAGAGTTCTTTAGCCTTAGCTTTAATAAGAGGGTCTGAGATTGGTATTTGGGATCATATTTGTTTAAAGCAATTTATCAATTTTTTCCAAATATTCATGAGCCGCTGAGCGAAGTCATTTATTTGATGCTGAAGTTAATCCTTGGGTTGCGATTGAATCAATTTTATCTTTGTTTTTTATAATGGTTGAGAATGTTGATTTTGGAATTCCATATTTTTCTGCGATGGTTTTCTTACTTGAAATTCCCGATTCAATATCCTGGAGGATTTTCAATTTTTCCACAATTGATAAGGATATACGTTTTTGACACACGTTTACCAACGAACTCATTTCGTAGTAAAAAAAAAACAGTATAAACGACTACAGAACACTGATTCGAATAATACAGAGGTGAAAACAGAACTGAGCTAGTTTTCAGAAAAAAGTCACTGGATCACTGGAATCAGAGAGGGAGCAAAAGGAAATCGGATTAGCTAAGAGTAAAAAAACAATTCTAGTAGTTCGTTATAACAGAATATTATAATTCTCAGGCATCAAATTTAGTTCGTAGTTCGCAGTAACCGAGGGATTTCGCTATAACGAGGGGTTCAGCAGAAATATAAAGGTAATTTTGAGGGGATAGTCATTTGGTTCGCTAAATCGAGGTGTTCGTTATATCCGAGTTCGTAATAATGAGGGTTTACTGTACACTCGTACACCTGCTCCATCTGCAATAGTAAGGAGGATGAAACCATGTTTCGTTTTATTGGCAGATGTCCGATTCTAAACTCATTTAGAAAAAAGTATTAAGGAAAAAGTATCTTAACAGAAGAAGAGGTTATAGAAATTTTAAATGGAAAATGTTGGAGGGCGTTATTTTTCTATATAAGGGAATCTTTAATTTATAGACAATTTCTGACAAACGAATTTAATTATAATGATTAATATTGAGTTTATCATGGTTTTGGTATACTCTGTAGTGTTTTTTTTTTTTTTTTTTTTTTTTTTTTCAATGACGAATTCTTATTTTCAGAATACGGCAAGTTATAAACTAGAAAGTTATTTCGTTTTTGTTCTTTTCTTAACATTTTTAATTTCTTTTTCAAGGAAGCTTATTTTTGTATCCTGGTCTTGACTTTTTTCTTAACTCTGATACCTCACCCAGTAACGAGTTCAGTAACTCAGTTAAGTTATTTAACGCGCTTCTAGATTCATCGTTATTTTTATTAATAGTTATTAGTATTTCTTCGTTTGTAACCGTCATATTTATTGTTATTTGTAGAAGTTGCAATGAAATCTTATTGTAAATATTTACAGCTACCTTCCTCTCTTGCAGCGCGGTGGGGGGATTCCAATCTCAGCCTGCTTCTCTTATCTCCCTGAGAGCCCTGATTTTATATATACTATAAAACTTAATTATTACAGGTTCCAGTCACAATTAGTAAATGAAATTCTAAGGCTGTTAATATAAACACTTTACACGTAACTCACTTAAATTTCGTTTCAATCTGACACGATTTAACAATACTTTTGCAAATAAGCACGGGATCGATCTTCACTCTATGGCAGTTCGGGCCAGACTCGTATATCTGTAGTGTTATAATTACATAATAGTTATTAAAATTTTGGCTTTTTTTATGTGAAAATTTTGTATGTTATATAAAAGGTAATTTTATTTGTTTATAATTTATTAAAATCAAAGGTTTGCTATTTTAATTTGATAGACCAAAACAATAAAATAAAAAAATATAATAAAGGAAAAGATTATTGTAATTACTATTTTTGGCCATCAAGCTGATTCCCTGGCAGACGGCATATCCATGCCAGAATTCGGTGTTTTGTATAAAATGTAAAATTTTAAAAAGAAATTTTGTAAATAAAGCACATTTATCTATCTATATGGCAAAAAAATTGCAGTATTTTCCATCATTATCAACATATCGTGCTTCCTTTGGGTTAGCATGGCTGGGGACCCTACGGTATCCGATCAGGTCCATCAGGGGATTGCTTATGCCCAAAAAAACTTATCGGCCTGATTAAAATGACTCTATTAGGCACGAAATGAAGAATCAAAGTTCACCCGTACACCAGCAATGAGTTTGAAGTGAAAAGCGGCATACGTCAAGGAGACCCTCTTTCCCCAGTACTTTTTAACCTGGCATTAGAACAGGCCATTAGGAAAATAACAACTAAGCCAGGAGGGAAAATCTACAACAGGTTGACCTATGGCCTACGCCGATGACGTTGTAATCTCGGCAAGATCAATGGCAGCATTAGCTGGAGCATTGGTTATATTGTTGGTTATTGTAGGTAAAAAAGGGATTATGGGAGTAAACAAAGCATTAGGTATATATTGTTTATATTTACACTATTGCCCCCTAAATACCAATAGTTAGTACAAATTAACCCTGGGTAGGGCGCGGTGAAGGATCCTCAATATCGGGGCGCGCTGAGCCTGACAGGCTCATTTTACAAAAAATACATAATATACATAAAACACCGTATTAAATTAAACCAAAATTTACCAATGATCTTTATAATGCAGACAAAAAGGGAAAAAATAAAATATTAAAATATTATGGGTATTTATTTCTTTAAACAAAAACAAACCCAGGGAAATACAAAAATCGCAGGAATAGTTCGAGAGTCGATGTATCCCAGTTTCCACCATGCAGTCACAACATCTGGACCTCGAGAGCGGATTAGAGGTGATTTTGGACGATCATTGGCCGGAAGGAATCTTTTGAGGCGCATTTTCAAGTCTGTATGAAGGCCCGATGATTCTGGCTCCTTCGCTGGAGTTGACCAATAGTTAGTTCATGTGCTAACCCTCTCAGGAAACTTCTTCTGGCCATTGGGTCTAGCCGATTCCCGAGATGAATAACCATGGAATTGATCCCCCCCAGGTTCAACATGGTATAAAAAATTACCTTAGGCCATCGCTGGGTATTTCTCTGACAACGAAGGCGCAGTGAACCTAATACGCGCATGCTCATATAATGCATGGTAATGCTAACTTAGAGGAAGAGACCCAATAAAAGGGTTAAGGAAACTTAAGTGAAATAGTTTTTGTAATTTAAAAGACGAAAACACTTACCTTAGTTGATAACGTAATTGGGCGCGGTGAGCTTGTCAGATCAAGATGGCTATTGCACAACTCTCTGATGACTGGTGACAAACTGACTGTGGGGATTAGATTAACTCCAAAAAGATACCTGACTACAGGCCGTGGCGTGCTCTCCTCGACCCGTTGAAGAGAGCAACACCGGGAAAACCAAAGCCTGTGCCTGTCAGATCAGCCGCGCCCTACCCAGGGTTAAAATGGAAGATCATGTATTTAATTTTAACTAAAAATATTGAGTGGTGCGTTAATTTTGTCCACCAGTGTATAATCAACAATTAGTAACTCCTACACAAAAATCATCTCGAAAGAGTTGTATAAGACAAACTATAAATTCCATCAGAAGCAATATAAATAATAGTAGATAGTTGACATGACATTTTATTATAGCAATATTTTAGGAAATTTTCCTATGAAGTAGCTTATGTTCGCTGACGGCCAGCGTAATCCGCAACAGATAGGAATGCCCTGCCTAGTTGATCCATGCAATAACGCACCACCCATGATCAACTAGATAGGATCTATATGACGGTGACAGATTAGGTTTTGACGTTGGGAAACTATTATTCGCGAGCTGGTTCGATTCTAAAGCTCTACGGGTCGAGAATATAAATAGAGCAAACTAGCCTGTGCTATGATATGGCGGCCTGATTAGCCAATGGGAGCTCAGCAGATCCGAGTATAATACCCAATCAGGGAGGCTCATACGTCAATCAAGGAAATCACACACCTGCCTCCAGGTAGATCCGCAGTCATTCTGGCCACTCGTCCGTGTTCAGGTAATCAACTTGATTGCTCCACTATATTTCGAATATAATCATCAGAGCTGTACAGTCTCTTTGTAAATATGGCGATTATACAGGTGTAAAATATACCTGGGAGGTGAATGCTGATTGAGATCGTTTCTCTGATTCGGGTACACAAGGAAAGTGCGATTGGTGCCGACAAAATAGAATTGTTGGCTTATTTTAATTATTTC
Organism: Aelia acuminata; assembly: GCA_911387785.2. Classification (NCBI taxonomy): domain Eukaryota; kingdom Metazoa; phylum Arthropoda; class Insecta; order Hemiptera; family Pentatomidae; genus Aelia; species Aelia acuminata. Next base: position 185,451,337 of record OU426979.1, read on the forward strand.
AAACAAGCAGAGTAGTATATTGGTAAGCAAGGGTGCCCCCAGTATTGTAACTAGGGGTGGTCGATCAAATTTCCTGACAGAAAAGGGTATAAGGGATTCTAGTTAGGTTCATTCAATAAATAAAATATAAAGAAAAAAATAAACCTTTTATAATGAAAATATCTATTAACCTACAATACTAAAGGTCGAAGGTTCGCGTCCCGAGGTGGCCCTAGGATTTTTTAAAAGGAGTAAAATATCCTTATCTATGCCGTCCCTCGGATAGGACGTAAAATGGAGGTCCCGAGCCTGTGCGATGCCACATACTCGTTAAAGATCCCTATCCTAATTATACCTGGATAGACAAATTTAAGGACTCCCACTGTAGCATCGTCCGATTAGCCTTAGTAGCATAAAGTTATGTTAAACATACATATAACTATTTACAAAATTGTCTTTCTTAAATAAAAGTTTAATTTTTTTTATTATTATTTACAAATACACAAATGTTTCTTTTTTGTGTGTTTGGCAATCTGCTAATTAGCAATAAGCAAATACGTTGAAATCCTATTGGATGAATTATTAACTTTATACTAAGTTAGCATATCTCTCGGCCAAAATAGACAACGAATTATCAAAGTATAAGAAATAATAAAGGTGGAGTTCCACAGGGTAGTGTACCTGGAACACTACTCTTCAACCAGAGTTGGGCATGAATAAAAAAGGCAATAAAAATATGATCATGATTATGACTAATAATCAAAAATGTGAATAATGATTGTAATCCTCATTCACAAATCATTCTTTAGCGCGGAATCATTAATAATGAATTGTATTAATCTCTGGTCGTGTAGTATTCATGAATATAATGTATTCAACAATTATGAATGACCATTATTCATTATTAAATATTAGTTAGTAATCATGATTAAGAAGAATTCATAATTCATGATTACTCATTACTCATTAGTCATGAATAATATAAATTAATTAATCATGATTACAAAAAAAATCACAATTCTGTGTCTTACTAATCATGAATGATGATTGAAAATTTGTTTGCTCTTTCCATTCTTGTCAACAGACCTTTACTAATATCCATTGGAATCAGGGTCTAATTCTTTACTTGTTACTTCAAATGCTGTTCAGTTGATTATACCCACCCTTAGGACATGTCCTTGCTGATTAGGACAACTTTTAATTCAGAAATGCATCCTTGTCTTTCAAATTTTAATGAATAATGATAATTAATACATCATATTCATGATTGATGATTGTTAAATTTTTGTTATTCATGACTGATGAATATTAGGTATTCATGATTGATGAATATTATATCAATCCTAGCTCATGAATAATGACTAACTGAATTTATCAGTATTCGTTAATCATGAATAATTGAATACCAGTAATTCATTATTCATTTCAAATGAATACCATAAACACTTAATAATCATTAAAAATACTCCGCACTGATTATGAATAATGGTTATTCATTATTCACTGGTTTTATGATTACAATTATTTATATTCATTAATCATTATTCAGATTACAATTTTCCCAACTCTGCTCTTCAACATTTTTACAGCTGACTTACCCGAACACGAACACACCCTACTGGCCATATTCGCTGACGATACCGCACTACTAACATCACTCAGAAACCCCGATATTGCTATATCGTATGTAAGATGCTTCTTACATCCTTAAAATCACTTGGATGTTATATTTAGTTGGGCTACCAGGTGGAAGGTAAAAATGAATGGTATGAAAAGTGAATTTATTACCTTCATGGTAATAAACGTGGTTCATGCCCACAAGTATATTTCAATGATAGTCCGATCCCTGAATCCCAAGCTGTAAGATATTTGGGGCTCCACCTAGACAAGCGACTGACATGGAAAATCCACATAGGACTGAAAAGAAAACAACTCAACAAACGATTTGGAATGTTATCTAGGTTAATCGACAGACGTTTGAAATTATCAATAAGAAACTAACTTAAATAAAAGTAAAAAATAAATCTAGGCAATTGCAAATACAAATAAAAATGAACTAAAAAAAAACAATATTCAAATAAGCAAAATAACTGCTAAAAAACATGCAATTATTTTGCTTTAATGGAAGCTTCCGATGTAATAATACAATTAAATTTATAATTTAAAACAAAAATTGACGTCCCCGGTTAAACAAAGATGGCCTTAAGTTCCCTTGAATTTATTTGCTATAGATTTGGCGAAATTTAATAGCCCTACTCATACTATATTAGTGAAATTATATAATGTTTTTATCAATTACTTGTAAATTCTGATGTTTGTTTGTTTAACGTCCCTTAAAGCCGCTAAGGCTGATCGGACGATGCTACAGTGGGAGTTCTAAATTTTGCCTATCCAGGTATAATTAGGCAGTATCGAGTACCGGAGTATCCAGTAGACAGTATCGAGTACCGGACCTCCATTTTACTTTCTATCCATTCTATAAAGTCTGACTATAGCTTCCGCAACCTACAGTATTGTAGGATGCTATGCGAGCCACTTCACCACAGATCACCCAGTTTCTTATTGGTTCCGGGGTACTCAAAAGTGTACAACAAGAACTCTACTAACTATTTAGGTTTGAGCAGTGCCTTCATTATACGAGGGGTTCGATGTAATAAGGATTAAATATTCCATAAAAATTTTAAATGAAAAAGCGAATAATGAATCCAGCCTTTAAAAAACAAAACAGACAGCTGATAACTGAATATTCCATGAAGGCAATGCTATAAAAATGTTATTTAATATTAGCAGTAGTAACAATACATCTCCAAGGAATTTGAGACGACGCAGGGAATACGCCAGTGGTACAGCCTAAAAGCCCGCTACTTTTCATATTGTTGCTGGACATAGGAACCTTCAGCCTACAGTCAATACCCACCTCGCTTTTGCTGATGACCTCGTCATATTCGCCGTGGATGACCGGTACCTACAATACAACGTGAACTTCACGCAGGAAGAGCTGTCTAGCAGTAAAATGGATATTAATCCAGATAAGACTAAATGCATGAGAATAGGAAGACGTCTCCGCAGTGTTATGAGAGTACTGAGGCTGAAAGGACAGATCTTAGACCAGGTGCATGATTTCAAATATTTGGGTGCCTGGATCAACGACAGTGGCTATATCGATGGGGAGATATCGCAAAGACTGGGAGCAGCTGGAAGAATGTTCCACTCGATTCGGAAAGGCTTCCTCAACAAAAGAGAAGTGACGAAGAAGACATGAGGTACAGCCAATAGAAATCAGTCTAGAAGAAAATAAACTGAGATGGTTTGGGCACCTCCTAAGGATGAGCAACGAAAGAACGGCAATGATTACGTATGACACGAGAGTTGATGGAAGAAGACCGAGAGGAAGACCACGGATCACCTGGGAAGAAGGTGTAAGGGAAGCGAGGACTGGACTGAAGCAAGAGGAGAGAACTGGTACAGGAGAGGGATACTTGGGTCAAGCTCTATAGAGGGCATCCCCACACTGCGCAGCGTAGAATGGGAGGAATATGATGGTTGTGATGTACAATACAAATAAATGGAATGTTTTTTGTTTTTTTAAGGAGATAGAAAAGTGTCGTATTCTGGAATAGTGTGACAGTAGCTGTGTGACCCAAAACTATTCGTATAGTTGAACTATACACTAGTTTTTTGTTTTTGTTTACTTAACGTCACTTTATGCTACTAAGGCTAATCGAAAGATGCTACAGTGGGAGTCCTAAATTTTGCCTATCCAGCTATAATTAGGATAGGGATCTTTAATGAGTACCTGACATCGTACCGCCATTTTTCCTCGTATCCGAGGGAAGGCATAGCCTAGGATATTTTACTCCCGGGACGCGAACCTGCGACCTTTAGTATTGTAGGTTGCCATGCTAACCACTATACCACAGGTGACACCTCTTTTTAATCTTCGTTAGACGGGTAACTGGGAGGAAGAAAGGGAAGAAACAAGTGGGTTTGGATGGTTATTAGTTGAGCAGTGAAATATAGTGTATTTGTCGTGAATGTATGATTTCACTGTTTGAATATCCATATCTTTGTGTATTGTGTTGTTAGAAAGGTACCATGGTCCGTTTATAATTTTCGAAGAATTTTGGACTGTGTGATTTGAATTTTGTTTATGCGTACCGTAAAACGGGGTGACATTGTGACTAATGGGGTGACTTTGTGACAAGCCTATTTTTCTACAGTTTTTGAATTTCCCTCCTTAAAAAGAATCAGGTTAGCTAATTCAGTGTACCTTTCTGGTAGTCAGTAATATACTGCAACCTTCTGGCCACATATAACTTCTTTCGTTCCATTTACCATGGTGCTTTATTTCATATATGTTTGATTGTTTTCATTTAGTTGAAACCTTGAAATAAAGCACTATGGTAAATGGAATGAAAGAAGTTATATAGGTCCATATGTGGCCAGTAGGCTGCAGCACATTACTGACCAACGGACAATTACACTGAATTGCCTAACCTGATTCTTTTTAAGGAGGGAAATTCAAAAACTTTAGTAAAATAGGCTTGTCACAAAGTCACCCCATTAGTCACAATGTCACCTCATTTAACGGTATTTTTTTAGCGGAGCCCCAATGTTCTGCTCCGGAGGTCCTAATTATGTTTTAGTATCGTGTTATATATTAGTCTTTTGTTTATTTTTTATTTTTTTTTTGATAGTGGAACTTCACCTGGACAAGAGGCTAACATGGAGAACCCATATCGCACTGTAATTATTATTATTATTACCATTATCCATGCTAATTTTTTCCGTACTGTGAATGTCGCCATTCTGAAGCAAAGAGGTATAAGAATATAAGAATATATGAGTAATGACAATGACAAAATTTTCGATAGCAAAGTATCGCATAAGCATTGTTACACCCACCAGGTGAAATTGATTCCAAGAACTTTTAATCGCAATGCGTTCATAAGGAAAGTACATTTCTCTCTAACAATAAACATTCAGAGTGATGGTATTGAACAAAAAAATTAAAAATATAAATGGAAAAAGGGAATTTGGGGGCGAAATTAAAATCCTGGAAGAAATTAACTTTTTTTTCCACCTCTCATCCTGTTTGAATAAGCGATCAGCGAAGAATGATGAGGTTTGGAAAACGAGGAAAACATGATTATTTTCAGAATTGGGAGCGAGAATAGTACTACTGATTGGAATCAATATGCTGATGAAAAAATGGGCCAATTAAACCCCATTTCTCAGAATAATAATTTTTTTCGTTCTGAAAAATAAAAAAGAAGGGGAGAGCAAATAAAAATAAAAATCGGTTCATTTTCCAGTCGCTGTTATTGCCTGCTTCGAATAGCCTAATCACACAGAGGGGCAGCCATTTAGCTACGATTATTAACGAATCAGGGATTTGAAAATTTCCTGTACCTCTATACAACTGCCAACAACGCAAATATCTATTTCCATCATTACTGAAGTTTTTTTTTTTTTTTACTTTAATTATTAATTCGCACCTGTCTGCAAAGTGCGGACAATCAGCGAATGTGATGGCGGTAAGATGAAATAATGACATGTCAGGCATGAGGAAGGAAAGCACCCAACAGCACCCCCTTCCTGGCTTGAGTCAATTACCTTGGCTGTCTAAGAGAGCAGATCCCTCATCCAGCGCCTTTTTAGTCTTCTCGTATCCATGCGAATGTCAGCCATATTGCTTATTAAACTGTTTGGATGTCCGTACAAATTACTAAAAAATCGTTTGTAAAGTGCCGTTGTGTTGGTCGACTGTCGGCAGATGGAGCTCAGTATGAAAAGTGTAATTAATTATTCATGTACCAAGGTACTTTTGTAATGAGTCGTAATAATTTTGATTGAAATGTTTGAAGTTTGTGTAAGTGAGTCTTTTTAGCTATGCCGAATATCTGTGAGGAATATGTCCATATGGGTTAGAGTAAGTAAGTGTAAGTATTTAATTTTTGTTTCAGTTTTAATTTTGAAGATTTAGAAAGTAATGGATACAGAAGTTTAAGTCTTTTACTTAAGTTAAATTGAAAATGTCAAAATGAAAAAAAAAAAGTGCGATGTGCAACACGCAACTGTCACTTACCAACTTACTTTGATTAGGAATTGACGTGTTTTTCGTGTCTGATTTTATTTACTGTTTAGTTATCATAAAAACAAATAAATTCCATTAAATGAACAGAATGTATTTAATTATATCATACTAGCATTCCCCGTCGCGGCTTTGCCCGCGAGCCTTTATAAAATAAATTCTGTGATCATTATCTTAGTATTGATTTAATATAATATGTTAACTGATGTTAAGGAGATTTAGTAGAATCGGAGCTTCCGGTAGGTGGAAGGTTGGAGGGGGAAGGTGCCGGCTCGGTAGAAGAGAGGGAGGCGCGCAATGGAGAGAATTCACTAAAACCGCCGAAACAACTTACTCGTCGTGAACACTTTATTTTTCGGCTTTAAAACATCGTTTCCGACGCCCCTAGATCAAGATCTTTAAAATGAGTCCAAATTAGATATTTTTTCTGGAAGTGCAAAAATAGGTGTCCTTTAGAGTTAAACGACAATATCGCCATTTAAACCCCTTAGGGGTTACATTTTTGAAATTCCTTTCTTAGTGGTTACCTACATCGCGTTTAAAACCTAAATTCCGAAATTCAAGTTTCTATCATCAGTAGTTTTTGCTCTACATTGATTCTATCATTCAGGACAAAGCCTTTTGAGTCTTACTTAATAGTTTTATATATATGGAGAAGAGTTCGAAGTAAACACGCACCATCCCCAATCATGGGAATCTCAGTGGGCATTATTTGATTACCACTAATATTTAAATAATCAGTAGCCATATTTTATGTGAATGTCTATTTTAATAATATTGTAAAGTTAAATCGATATTCAAATAAAAAACATATGGTTTAAAATCTCAACAATAGATTTCTGTTAGAGTTAAACGACAATTTCGCCATTTAAAGCCCCTTAGGGGTTACATTTTTGAAATTCCTTTCTTAGTGGTTACCACAATCGCGTTTAAAATCTAAATTCCGAACTTCAACTTTCTATCATTAGTAGTTTTTGCTCTGCGTTGATTCTGTCAGTCAGGACAAAGCCTCTTATATATATAGAGATATATTATTTCTCAAGGCCTTTTTTTTTTTTTTTGTCGGTACGCCATACCTTACTAAATACTTCATCAAATACATGATTGAGGCATCATTTTAAAGCTTTCCTTAACCAATACACCGGAAAAATATACAAATCACTCATTTCGCTTTCGCTTGCGAATTATAAGAGCGAAACCGCGTTTTTTGCGAGAAAATTGTTCGTAGAGGTTTCTAAATGGTGTCAATTTTTACAGGATTTCTCAAGGAGAACATTATCGGTCATATATGCAACCTCTTCGTTTGCGTATTGTAAGCGGAAAACTAAAATTCTCAGTGAAAATGGTCGCAGGGCTTTTTTGAGAAGAACATTTTTGGCTGTATACACTTTTCCGATTGTCGCTGTCGTTACAATAAAAAACATGCGATTTCAGTCAATAAAATCAGCGCACTCGCATTCCGCGATTTATTACTTATTTACATTTATTGATTGTTTACATAACTATGTGGCGTTTTCCAGGGTACGCTCTTTCAGTGACATTTATGTCTGTGTAAAACAAACCCACGAACAAACAATCGTAAAGGCGTACTGCGCATGCGTGGGCTCAATCTACCTTCTTAAACCTATTTGGACATACGCCTCACAGATTTTCTGCTCAGATAAAAATACACATATACAAAACTCAGAATCTTTTCAATTCAAAGTTTTAAGACTAATTACGGACGCACCCAGGCACCTAAGTAACAAAACTCTACATACAGATAGGGTCACCTGTGGTGTAGTGGCTAGCATGGCAACCTACAATACTAATCGGCGTGGGTTAGCGACCCGCGGTGGCCCTGGGATTTTTTATTGGGAGTAAAAAATCCTTAGTCATGCCGTCCCTAGGATAGGATGTAAAATGGAGTTCCCGAGCCTTGTCGATGTCATGTACTCGTTAAAGATCCCTCTCCTAATTATACCTGGATAGGCAAAATTTAGGACTCCCACTGTAGTATCGTCCGATTAGCCTTAGTAGCATAAAAGAACGTTAAACAAACAAACAAACAATCTACATACAGACTTGCAACAAATAACTATTCAACAACACACACGAACTCTTTACTCACGTTTTTTTTTTAAATAGCATTAGTATACACTAACAGTCTAATTAACGACATGGCCACGGCTAATATGCCTGTTGGAAGGCGGCCAAAAAGAAGCTGGATGAGAGACCTCCTCACCTGAATTAGTGTCAAGCCCGGAAAGAGGTACTGCTGGGCCGTTCCCTTACCTCATGACCAAAATGGCGTTATGTATTAATTCTTTGAAATCATCACATCCGCTGATTGTCGCAGATTGCGCAACACACAACTTTCACTTACCAATTTAATTTGATTAGATATTGACGTGTTTCGTTAAATGCCATTCCTCAAATACACACATTTTCCACATTCATTTAGTTATTTTTGATAGTGTTTGCTCTATAAAGTACCCTAGATTTTTTTTTTTTTTTTAATAAATAAAAGTTTTTACTTTTGATAATTCGCCAATGCAAGCATAATACTCCATTGCGTATAATTTATAATTCTTAATGTAGTTGTTGAAAACTTCATATAGCTCCAATGAAACAAATAATTTCGATTAAGTGATTAGAACATCTTTAATTCAGAAGCATTAGCCTGTCATTGAAGGCGTACTGCGCATGCGCAGGCTCAACGTGTTTTATGAGTTGACATTTCTTATTTTTAGGCGCAACGATAGACAGATAATTTCTCCATATAAGCAAAAACAAAGGTACTTTACAGTAAAACAAAAAAGGCCACTTCCCCATTTATGCCCCCTCAGAACATTTTAACAATGACAAAGCTTACATTAGGGGCCGGGATGGCCGAGTGGACAAAGGCGCTTGCAATAGGTAATCAAAGTTAACCAACGTCGAGCGTGTTTAGTACTTGGATGGGTGACCGCTCCATTCGGGTGACCACCCGCAAATGAACGCCACGCAGTCCAAGCCTACCCCACCGGGTATGTGAGACCCGTCAGTCTACTAGAGGCGACTCACACCGACCGGGCGTTGGAGTGATGTACCTTCCCCGTGTGCCCATCGTCCACAGAAAACCACCCATCGAGAATCGTGGTGTTGTTTTCCAGGAATCCAGTAACAACCCAGAGGTTTGGTACAGGTACGGTATGCTTCAGGGAAAGAAATATAGGTCCTCGGTGTCTGCTGACTCTGGGCTACCATAATCCTTGGACCTAGACCAGTGTGTCACTGTCCTTGAACCCTAGAGAGCTGACGCCATCGGTGGGAAGGACTCTGCCAAATTGGCCCCAATGGGATTGGTATGGAGCTATGGGCAGTCTGCCGCTGCACGATGGTGACCATTGCTTGCAGCAACGTGAGGTTTGGGCTACCCCTCCAGGCTGTCTGTGCTCCCACAAGGAACACCGCAAATGTCTGTAAGAAGACAACACCGCGCGGCCAAAGGTCTCATTAGGCCTAATGCGCCAACCGAAAAAATAAATAAAAAAAAGCTTACCTTATATTAAAGGATGTCTTTTAACATGACGAGTTTGATTAAAATTATTAAAGCCGTTTTTGAGAAAATCGAAATAAAAAAAAAAAAAAAACACGTAAAAATGGGGAAAAAACGTTAAGAAATAAACTGCCCCCGGCATTGGACCAATTTTGATGAAATTTTGGCTTTCACATATTGGGCTTATACATACATCAAATACCCAATTTGATCAAAGTCGTTAGAGCGGTTTTTGAGAAAATCGAAAAAAAACGTAAACAGATATAAAATAAAGCTCCCCTTCCATTGTACCAATTTCGATGAAATTTTCGCATTCACAACTTGGGCATATACATACACGGTTCATAAAAACACATACTTAATATTTTTCTTTTTTTTTTCTCCTCTATAGGTTTATTTGATTTTTTTCATATTTCATATTTAGCCATTTCTTGTTTGTAGGCGTAACGTTTTTACTTTATAGGAAAACAAAAAAGGCTCCTTCCCTATTAAAGGCCCCTCAGAACATTTCAATAATGATAAAGCTTACCTGATATTGAAGAACACCTAGTTTTCAATAAACATGACGAATTTGATCAAAATCGTTTGGTCCGTTCTGGATAAAATATAAAAAAACTTAAAAAGTATACATAATTCAGTAAATAAAGTACCCCCTCCTTTAGACCAATTTTGATGAAATTTTTGCTGTCACATCGCGGGCATATACTTCCACTAAATACCCAATTTCAGATTCGCACGGTTTATAGTTTTTGAGCTAGTCTGTTCACACGCACACACAGACCATTTCGCGGGACTTGGTTATTTGGACTCAGGGGACCCCAAAACCTGTATTTCCGTTGAAAACCGGAAGTCGCAATTTTTCTAGATCGCAATACTTTCCCTTACTATATATTTCATATTTAGGTAACTGAAAGTAATAACCTAAAAACGTAAAAATTGATGGCCGTGGGTAGCCTCTTCGGACATCTAAAACTCTTACGAGTAAATCTTGTAAACGATTTTTTATGAAAAAATCTGGTGCGTGCGCGCAACACACAACTTTCACTTACCAACTTACTTAGATAAGAAATTGACGTGTTTTGTTAAATACCATTTCCCAAAGTCACACATTTTTCTGCATTCATATCTTATTTTTGTTAATCGTTAAAGCCGTTTTTGAGTAAATAAAAAAACACGTGAAAATGTTACAAAATTTATTAAGTAAAGTCCCCCCTCCAGTAAATCAATTTTGATGAAATTTTTACAGTCATATCTCAGGCATATTAATACATCAAATACTCAGTTTAATCAAAATCGTTAGAGCCGTTTTTGAGAAAATCGAAAAAAACCTAAAAAGTTACTAACTAAAGTACCCCCTCCCTTGAAGTAATTTTGATGAAATTTATGCTGCCACATCGCGGGCATATACCTACACTAAATACCCAATTTCAGGATCGCACGGTTTATAGTTTTTGAGCTAGTCTGTTCAAACACACACAGACCATTTCGCGGGACTTGGTCATTTCGACTCAGGGGAGCCCAAAACGTGTATTTCCGTTGAAACCTGGAAGTCGCAATTTTTCTCGATCGCAATACTTTCCCCCCTAAATATTTCATATTTAGATAACTGAAAGTAATAACCTAAAAACGTAAAAATTGATGGCAGTGGGTAGCCTCTTCGGACATCTAAAACTCTTACGAGTAAATCTTGTAAACGATATTTTATGAAAAAATCGAAATAGTCTAGAAACTATTTGGATTCGGCTTGTTTTGAAACTAGAGCAAACAACTGTTTAGCCTCGCCTTAATGGAAGAATTAATGCGGAGGTAACCTGTGTAATATGACTAACTGCGGGCTAATGGTACAAGAGTACAAAGTATGACAAATGAGGTCCTTAGCCAAATATCCTAGAGAGGGCGGAGTAATCGGGCCACGATTTGTCTTGTACTCTCCAAGCAGGGCCTATTATACATCCCCCGATAGCTTTGCGCATTAATATATATTATAGAGTGCCCGCCGGGTTAACGGAGACAAACCGTGCGGATTAAGCGAAGCTGAGCTGAACCACATTAGCCGGTTAAACAGGGCCCTCATTAAGTTTAATCAACCCTTTAACCGTCCTCATTCTCCAAATTACATTCGTGTCGTTCCGCTTTGTGTGTGCCGAGTTGGCTCTTAAATCTTTTTAGGGCTTGCTTATTTTTGCTACGTCGAGTATCCCTCTGAATACAAAATGTTTTGTTGCGTTTCAAAAAAATTCAGTCCGAAATGGGCTAAGTGGCAAAAAACCAAAAAAAAAATCGATGCGGTTTCTTCTTAGTGAAAAAGTGTAAAAGTCAGGTGTTTATTTGAAATGTAGCTATGCGCAAATACAATGTTAAAGCAATTGTAAATCCTTTTTATTTTGTTTCAAAATAATTGTTCTTTTTTTGTAAAAATACCAAGACTCGTTTTCAGTTAAGTTTAAATTGACCCCTCGCAGGGCCTACTTTGTTTTTCACTGCTTCCGCTAGAGCGCGTGTTCCCATACTGCCAACCATAGCTTTACAATCTTGTCTGTTTCTGAGTTCACGGTATCCGCAAGTGCCTCCATAAGTTTAATGAAGATTGTCTCCTCCTGTGCCCTGTTTATTTTACTAATTAACATTCGAAAGTGTTCACGTCAGTCGTCAAATTTCACAACATTACAATACAATACCCAAGGAAGAAAATTCAAGCAAGAAGAGAGCCGGGTCAAAAAGTGGTGATTGGTAGTTCCTATTCTGTTTACTTATTTGTGCCGCTATTTGCATTATACAGTCCACTGCATTGAAAAAAGTATACTACTCACAATAAAGGCAACGTACATACCTAATTCATAACCAGAGCCCGGATTTTTATGTGGTAAAAAGCGTCAAGATATGCCAGCTTAAAAACTATTAAATATGCAGCAATAAAATCTAAAAATATGTTCATCTTACTACTCTGCGTTCTGCGTACTCGATTCGTGGATTCAGACTAGTTCCCCCGAGCAGGAAGTGAATAAAAATGAACAAGATTAATATATCTCGATGCGAACGTTCCTAAGTTACCTGGAAATACATATTGTTCTGGAGTACAATTTATTTTTTTGGAATTTTGGCCATGATTTGATGGTAAATACTCCTCTGTGCGGCGTTAGTGTAATAACAACTTTATATCTAATCGATGTCATCGGTACAATGCAGCAGCAGTTAACAATTAAGCATCCCTGTAATTGCAATGCAATTATATTTGTCAATTCAAACAGTCATGATTTGAGCAAAATTGGATAGCGTTTAGCATCATGAATCAGTTCATAGTTGGTTAATTTATCATTTCGATATAATAATAATAAACAGAGTCAAATTATTGAGATTCATTGATTAAATGTCTCGTTGTCATATTGTGTAACCTTGTCCCTTCAATCCATACAGAGAACATTTTCTAAAGGTGTATATAAATGAAAATGACGAACTATCTTCATTGAAAAACATCTTAAATTACGAGAATACAAATAAAATCAGACATGTATTCCTGTTCCTCACATCTGTATTCAATAATCTCCAATCTACCTCTGGTTAGCCGGCTCGATACTTCTTGATGAGTCGTATGATACGTCGTAACAAATTCTAACGATACTATTAATAGGAAGAAGGAAAAAAAAAAAAAAAAATGATAAACTTATGAACCAACTATATCTATGTATTTTATATTTATTATTTTAATATTATTTATAAAAAATTATTATATTGTAAGTGTTTGTATATTTATTTGTATATAGGCATAAGTTGTAAATTTCTGAATATTTATCTGTTATAAGTTTTATTGAAAGTGAAATGGTATCTTAATAATTCATATTATGTTTTGTTATCATAAATATTATTTATTGTAATCCCTTAACGGCCAATGTTAAGAAAATGTAATTAACAAGCATGTATTGCTTTATACAATAAACAAATCTATCTATTGTTGATATTTTATTTGGACGGTCAACTACTCGGTTATTACGTACTTTTGATTTTTAAATTTAAACTATTTTAATGTTTGTGTCTTTATACTTGTTTTTATTTTTTTTTTTTTTTTTTTTATACTTGTTACTCTTTGGCTTCCTTTTTTTTTTAGTTTTTCATATTGTAATTTAGTGAAATATATATATAATTATTTTACATGGAGTGTTAATCAATATATATTATAAAGCAAAGTGTACAATGTGCGTGCCGAAAAGGCTCAAAAACCACTCCACGTGGGATTAAGGAACTTATGTCAGCGTGTTGCTGTATAATCCCTAATGGAGAAAAAGGTTTATTTAAGCATCTCGCACCATTTAATTAGCCTCTCTGAGATTGAGATACGAGCTTATGAATGAAAAATTTAGTTCGAGCTCCAGGCTACCAGGAAGCGCTAGGGTGCGTTTCACTCGATGTTTATTGTTCATTCATTCCGTTAAATTTGTAAAGGTTATGTATTTGTTCAGCTGTTATTTTTAAATTACTAAAAAATCAAGCGAAAATAATTAGTTTCACCTTTTCTTTCAAAATAAAATAATGATTTTACATATCAATTAGAAAACCGACTGGATACCTTACAAAATTAATTTTCTAAGTAAGTAAAGTAAATTTAATGCAATATGAGTGAACATTTTTGAGTTGTACAGTGAGCAAATAAAAACAGACATAAATCAAAAAAGGAGAGCTGAATTGACTGATTATAAATCGAAAATAAAATGTTTGAAGTGTTCTTATTGTATGTAATTATGAAAAATTGTTTTATTACTATGTATGATGAGCATTACAGGTGACAAAATGACTAACTCCAATTAGAGCATTTTTCAATAAGATTTTATCACCCCTCATAGTTCAGGGTAAAAAGAAATATGATGAAAAAATTGTGCCCTCATGATATTTTGGTTTTCACTTTGTAATAGTAGGTGCAGTGTACGGCCAAATAACGGTGGGGGGGGGGGATATCTTATGGGAGATCGAACTGGAAGAAAGGTCTTAAAAAAAAAGTTTCTATGAATCTTCGGTAGTTTCTAAACTTCTGGATCTAATAGGACCATCACAGTCGTCGGCGTTTAAGTTGTAATCGAAATATAGTTTTTTAACTAATATATTTTTCAACCATAATCTAATAACTTATTATCTGCTGACTGCTTGGAATGGGCTTATTGAATTCAGAATCACAGAAACCATCAAAAACCATGCATGACTCGACAAAGTTGCAGCAAAATTAATTGTTCATTCACCATTCTCAACCCCCTTTAAAGTATATAGGGTTCCTTATTTGGGCGGAGTCTGCAGATATCGAATCTTAATATTGATACCATGTTAAAAGTTTCAAGAAAGTGCTAATTTTGTTCTATATTTCCTTTAATTTTAAAGTTTTTCTGTTATTAAAACTACCGGAGCGAAGCCGGGCACCCTAGCTAGTTTAAATATAAAATGTATGGAATTTTCTCGTTATTTTTTTTAAATTATTATTATTATTTTTCTTTCTTTTTTGTTAATATTCTTCCTTTTTTTTAATTTTTTTTGTGTGTTAATACTTGTTTTTCTTTCCCTATTGGTAAGTTGATTTAGTGTGAAAGAAAGGGGAGAGAAAATTTAAGTGCAGTGGGTTCGCCCGCTGAACAATGACGGACTCGTTAGAATCGAGTGATCTAGCAATTGAAATGGACAATTCTAATGAAAATCAGCCCGAATCTACTCCCTGGGAGCTTGTATCAGGTAGAAAGCGACAAATAGCGTCCGATAGAGACCCACGCAAGCAAATGAAGGTTAGTAATTCTGTTACTACTAGCAATAGATACGCTCCTTTATCAAGCTCAAATAGTGACCCACAGCCATCAAACAACCAATTAGTTAATATTAAGCCACCGCCCATACATTTGAATGATGTTCAAGACTATTCAGCTCTTGTAAACTACCTTCACAAAGAAGGGGGCCCTAACAGCTTCAGGCTAAAAACGTCTATAAGAGGAGTAAGCGTCTATCCCGAGAATGCCGAAGTATATCGTAGGCTAGTGGCAAGTCTTAGAAGAGGGGGTGCCGACTTCCACACCTACCAACTTAAAGAAGATAAATGCCCTCGGGTTGTTATAAAAAACCTACATCATGCTACTCCAGCTGAAACTATAAAACAAGAGCTCGCTAACCATGGTTACGAGGCAACAAATGTTGTAAATGTTATTTCCAGGTTTAAAACACCGTTGCCAATGTTTTTCGTTGATGTTTCTAAGGCATCCTTCAACGAAAAAATTTTTGACATAGAGTTTTTATATTACACTCACGTGAAGATCGAAGAACCCCGGAAGAAACGGATGATCCCTCAATGCCTACGTTGTCAGCAGTATGGCCACACCAAAACATATTGTAATCATCCGCCCAAGTGCGTAAGGTGTGGTATGGGCCATGAAAGCACATCCTGCACCAAAACAAGAGACACCGCTGCAACTTGTGCCAACTGTCGAGGTCCACACCCAGCCAATTACAGAGGGTGCGAAATTCTGAAAGAGCTCCGGAAAATCCGCCGGGCTCATGATATTCTTCAGAGACCACCAAAAGTGCAGGCCCCACCACCACCACCAACCATCAGTGAGTTTCCGCACCTCCCTCAGCCGCAACAGCATCATCCGCCTAAACAAACACCGGGGCAGGAGCAACAGAGACATCAACCTGCATCAGGACTACGTCAAAAATGTACAGGTATGAGTAGGAATATTACCCCGTCGGCCCCTCCGTCTGAAAACTCTGTAACACTGTAACACTTGCCCTTAGCCAACAATATGCCCCTTAATCAGATGACTGTGGGCTCCATGTCAGTCATACTATGGAACGCAAACGGACTGATTCAGCACAGGACCGAACTAGACATATACTTACACGAAAAACGCATTGACATTGCACTAATAACAGAAACACATCTAACACCACAATCAAAATTTTACATACAGGGCTACAAAATCTACAGAACTGACCATCCAGACGGAACAGCACACGGAGGCACTGCTATACTCGTCAAATTAACACTAAAACATAATCTTTTACCAATTCCAATAATACCAGACATACAAGCGACAGCTATCACACTTTACACAACACCACCATATTACTTTTGCAGCAGTTTACTGTCCTCCCAGGTATGTGCTGACGCCCACGATGTTTAGTGATTTCTTTAAATGTCTTGGTAGATGTTTTATTGCAGGAGGAGATTATAACGCCAAAGACCAATCTTGGGGGTCAAGACTTTCGACCCCCCGAGGAAGAAGTCTAAAGTCAGTTCTCCATGAGCTTTCATTAGACACGATATCACCACATACGGCCAACTTCTAGACGGAAAACACCAGACTTACTAGATTTTTTCATTACTAAAGGACTTCGAACAACCCCACACAATGTAAGCACGAGCTCAGATCTTTGCTCTGATCATTCCCTTGTGCATTTGGTATTACTTGACGAGCCCTGCGCAGCATCGAAAAAACCATCTTTAATAACCGGTAGAATAGATTGGGATGCGTACAGGAATTTCTTAAACACTGCACTAACAGTTCCTTTCTCCATTAAGAATGAAAAAGAACTTGAGGAGGCTGTAGAATATTTTACGCAGAACTTACAAAAAGCAGCATGGACTTCTTCTGTACCCAAACTTAGAAAATCTGAAAATCTACCGATTTATCCCCAGTACATAAGGGATTTGATCAGAGCCAAGAGAAGAGCTCGGAAAACATGGCAGACTGACAGACTTCCATCTGATAAACGATCATACAACAGAATAAATAACGAACTCAAACGACAGATTTCTAAATTCAAACAAACAACTTACGACAACTACATAACGAATCTTTCGACTGACGATGGGAGCTTGTGGAGACATACCAAGAATATTACGAAGCATCGTGAAGTGCCGGCACCTCTTCGAAGAGAGGATGATTCTTGGGTCGTGACCGACGGAGAAAAATCTGAGCTCTTCGCCGAATATCTTTCATCAGTTTTCAAACCGCACACAGAATTTATAAATCACGAACACGATTCTAACGTACTCACCACTTTAGAAACACCCTTACAATTGACACTACCTCCTCCTTCCTTCACACCTGCCCAAGTCGCTGAAAAAATCAAAAAGTTGCCTAAAAGGAAAGCCCCTGGACATGACTTGATTAACGCCGAAGTGCTCCAGCAAATGCCCAGGAAAGCTCTAGTGTTTCTGACGACAATATATAATGCGATACTGAGGACGACTAAATTCCCACTACAATGGAAATACTCACATATAACAATGATACACAAGCCTAACAAAGACAAGAACTTGCCCTCATCATACCGACCTATTAGCTTACTTCCTGTCTGTTCCAAAATTTTTGAAAGCTTATTGTACCAAAGACTGATTGATGTACTAACAAACACGCAAACAATACCAGATCATCAATTTGGATTCAGGACACACCACTCAACTATACATCAACTACACAGAGTCACAGACTACATATCCACAGCACTAGAGCATAAATTATATGCAACTGGCGTATTTCTGGATGTCGCTCAGGCGTTCGACAGAGTCTGGCACCAGGGTCTTTTCTTTAAACTCAAGACTATACTTCCACCTACCTACTATCTTATTCTACAATCCTTTCTTTCTGACAGATATTTCTCCGTCCGTTGCGGGTCAGAATTATCTTCTATTAAGCCTATCCTGGCAGGAGTACCCCAAGGTTCAGTGCTCGCACCACTTCTCTACATTACTTACACTCACGACATTCCATGCAGCTCAGATATATTAACAGCAACATATGCGGACGACACAGCAATCCTAACAAGACACGTAAATTCATCACTCGCATCACAGACTCTCCAACATTATTTGACAAAATTACATGACTGGTTTAAACTCTGGAAAATCCGACTAAATCACGACAAATCATTACACATAACTTTTACTCTTCGACGTGAAACATGTCCTCCAGTCTTTCTCGACAATATACAAATTCCACAGACAGACACAGTTAACTACCTAGGACTAACATTTGACCGAAGAATGACATGGGGTCCACATATTAAAAAAAAAAAGAAAACATTGAACCAAAGGCTAAAAATTCTCTATTCACTCCTCTCAAAACATTCTAAACTAAAACTTAGACAGAAATTAAACACCTACACCTACTTACTGAAACCAATTTGGACCTACGCATCACAGATATATGGCATCGCCAAAAAGACTCACATTAACAAACTTCTAATCTTTCAGGCAAAAACTTTTAGAACAATTACAAAAGCACCCTGGTATGTCAGCAACATAACATTACACAATGACCTTCACATGCCGACTGTCAACGAACACATACGAACGCACTACAAAAGATTCCACGAAAAATTACAAGGACACCCCAACTCACTCATTAATAACATGGCCACAAAACTCATGCCAGGCAATACCCGTAGAAGGCTGAAGAGGAGCTGGATGAGGGACCTCCTCGTCTAGTCGTCAATCCTAGCACCAATCAAGCCAGTAGGAGATGCCGCTGGGTAATTCTCCCCCTCATGCCTCTCATGCCAATGTATCATTTCACAACTATCAAATTCACTGATTGCTAATGTTATTATTGACAGGTGTGAATAAAGATTATCAGTTATAAAAAAAAAAAAAAAAAAAAGCATCAAAAATAATTTATGCATAAATTAATAATTTAATAATTATTAATTACTAGCTAAGGTGCCCGGCTTCGCTCCAGTAGTTGTGTGGTAGTTTTAATAACAGAAAAACTTTAAAATTAGTGGAACAAAATAAGCAATTTCTCGAAACCTCGGTTTTAGCTTGGTATCAATATTAAAATTCAAGATCTGCAGAATCCGCCCAAATACGGAACACTATATATATACTTTAGAGGGAGATTGAAAATAGTGGATGAACAATCAATTTTGCTGCAACTTAGTCGAGTTATGCATCGTTTTTATGGTTTCTGTTATTCTGAATCCTATAAGCCCATTCCAAGCAGTCAGCAGATACTAAGTTATTAGATAATAGTTGAAAAATTATATTCCCAGTACAACGTAAGCGCCGACTACAGTGATGGTCCTATTATATCCAGAAGTATAGAAACTATCGAAGATTCAAAGAAACTTTTTTTTAAATACCTTTCTTCCATTTCAACCTCCCTTAAGTTATCCCTCCGTAATTTGGGCGGACTCTGCAGATCTCAAATCTTACTGCTATCACAAAGTGAAAACAAAAATTTCATGAAGTCACAATTTTTTCACCATATTTCTTTTTATCCTGAACTATGAGGGGTGATAAAATCTTATTGAAAAAAATAGTGTAATTGGAGTTAGTCATTTTGTCAACTGGATTTCTCATCATACATAGTAATATAACCAACTTCTTTTTCATAATTACATACAATAAGAACACTTAAACCTTTTTTTACTTTCACTTACCTATATATGAAATATATAGTAAGTGGAAGTATTGCGATCGTGAAAAATTTCGACTTCCGGTTTTCAATGGAAATACACGTTTTGGCGTCCCCTGAGTCCAAATAACCAAGTCCCACGAAATGGTCTGTGTGTGTGTGTGTGTGTGTGTGTGTGTGTGTGTGTGTGTGTGTGTGTGTGTGTGTATGTGTGTGTGTGTGTGTGTGTGTGTGTGTGTGTGTGTGTGTGTGTGTGTGTGTGTGAACAGACTAGCTCAAAAACTATAAACCGTGCGAACCTGAAATTGGGTATTTAGTGTATGTATATGCTCGCGATGTGACAGCGAAAATTTCATCAAAATTGTTCAAAGGGAGGGGGTACTTTATTTAATAACTTTTGAAGATTTTTTCGATTTTCTCAAAAACGGCTCTAACGATTTTGATTAAACTGAGTATTTGATGCATAAATATGCCCGAGATATGACTGTAAAAATTTCATCAAAATTGATCAACCGGAGGGGGGACTTTACTGAATAAATTTTGTATCATTTTTACGTGTTTTTTTTTATTTCCTCAATAACGGTTTTAACGATTTTGATCAATTTGGGTATTTGATGTATGTATATGCCAAAGATGTGACACCCAACATTTCATCAAAGTTGGTCAAACGGAGGGGGGACTTTACTGAATAAATTTTGTATCATTTTCACGAGTTTTTTTTATTTACTCAAAAACGGTTTTAACGATTTTGATCAAACTGGGTATTTGATGTATGTATAAGCCAAAGGTGACACCCAACATTTCTTCAAAATTGGTCAAACGGAGGGGGCACTTTATTTCATAATTTTTTTTCCAATTTTTACCTTTTTTTCGATGATCTCTATGATTTTTATAAAATCCGTCGAGTTTAATGAAAATTAAATCTTATTTAATATCAGGTAAGCTTTATCATTATTAAAATGTTCTGAGGGGGCTTAAATGGGGTAGGGGCCTTTTTTGTTTCCTACAATGTACCTTTGTTTTTGTTTATATGGAGAAATTAACTGTCTCTCGTTACGCCTAAAAATGAGAAATGGCTAAATATGAGCTATGATAAAAATAAAGAACTTCCGGTTTTCAATGGAAATACACGTTTTGGCGTCCCCTGAGTCCAAATAACCAAGTCCCGCGAAATGGTCTGTGTGTGTGTGTGTGTGTGTGTGTGTGTGTGTGTGTGTGTGTGTGTGTGTGTGTGTGTGTGTGTGTGTGTGTGTGTGTGTGTGTGTGTGTGTGTGTGTGTGTGTGTGAACAGACTAGCTCAAAAACTATAAACCGTGCGATCCTGAAATTGGGTATTTAGTGTAGGTATATGCCCGCGATGTGACAGCATAAATTTCATCAAAATTACTTAAAGGGAGGGGGTACTTTACTTAATAACTTTTTAGGTTTTTTTCGATTTTCTCAAAAAAGGCTCAAACGATTTTGATTAAACTGAGTATTCCATCTATTTATATGCCCGAGATATGACTGTAAAAATTTCATCAAAATTGATTAACCGGAGGGGGGACTTTACTTAATAAATTTTGTAACATTTTCACGTGTTTTTTTTATTTTCTCAAAAACGGCTCTAACGATTTTGATTAAACTGAGTATTCCATCTATTTATATGCCCGAGATATGACTGTAAAAATTTCATCAAAATTGATTAACCGGAGGGGGGACTTCACTTAATAAATTTTGTAACATTTTCACGTGTTTTTTTTTTATTTACTCTAAATCGGCTTTAACGAATTTGATCAAACTGGGTATTTGATGTATTTATATGCCCGAGATATGACTGTAAAAATTTCATCAAAAGTGATTAACCGGAGGGGGGACTTAACTTAATAAATTTTGTAACATTTTCACGTGTTTTTTTGATTTTCTCAAAAACGGCTCAAACGATTTTGATTAAACTTAGTATTTGATCTATTTATATGCCCGAGATATGTCTGTAAAAATTTCATCAAAATTGATCAACCGCAGGGAGCACTTTACTTAATAAATTTTGTATCATTTTTACGTGCTTTTTTTATTTACTCAAAAACGGCTTTCACGATTGTGACCAAACTGGGTATTTGATGTATGTATATGCCAAATATGTGATAGCCAACATTTCATCAAAATTGATCAACCGAAGGGAAGACTTTACTTAATAAATTTTGTATCATTTTCACGGGTTTTTTTATTTACTCAAAAACGGCTTTAACGATTAATAAAAATAAGATATGAATGTAGAAAAATGTGTGATTTTGGGAAATGATATTTAACAAAACACGTCAATTTCTTATCTAAGTAAGTTGGTAAGTGAAAGTTGTGTGTTGCGCGCACGCACCAGATTTTTTACTTTCAGTTACCTATATATGAAATATATAGTAAGTGGTAGTATTGCGATCGTGAAAATTTTCGACTTCCGGTTTTCAACGGAAATACACGTTTTGGGATCCCCTGAGTCAAAATAACCAAGTCCCGCGAAATGGTCTGTGTGTGTGTGTCTGTGTGTCTGTGTGTGTGTGTGTGTGTGAACAGACTAGCTCAAAAACTATAAACCGTGCGATCCTGAAATTGGGTATTTAGAGTATATATAAGCCCGCAATGTGACATCAAAACTTTTATCAAATTTACTCAAAGGGAGGGGGTACTTTATTTAATAACTTTTTACGTTTTTTTCGATTTTCTCAAAAACGGCTCTAACGATTTTGATTAAACTGAGTATTTGATCCATTTATATGCCCGAGATACGACTGTAAAAATTTCATCAAAATTGATCAACCGGAGGGGGGACTTTACATAATAAATTTTGTATCATTTTCACATGTTTTTTTATTTACTCAAAAACGGTTTTAACGATTTTGATCAAACGTGGTATTTGATGTTTTTATATGCCAAAGATGTGATAACCAACATTTCATCACAATTGATCAACCGGAAGGGGGACTTTACTTAATAAATTTTGTATCATTTTCACGTGTTTTTTTTATTTACTCAAAAACGGTTTTAACGATTTTGATCAAACTTAGTATTTGATGTATTTATATGCCCGAGATATGACTGTAAAAATTTCATCAAAATTGATCTACGGGAGGGGGGACTTTACTTAATAAATTTTGTATCATTTTCACGGGTTTTTTTTATTTACTCAAAAACGGCTTTAACGATTAACAAAAATAAGATATGAATTTAGAAAAATGTGTGAGTTTGGGAAATGATATTTAGCAAAACACGTCAATTTCTAATCTAAGTAAGTTGGTAAGTGAAAGTTGTGTGTTGCGCGCACGCACCAGATTTTTTTCGATTTCTATATAGTCAATTTATCTCTTTTTATTAATGTCTGTTTTTATTCGCTCACTGTACAACTAAAACATGTTCACTCATATTGCATTAAATTTACTTAAGTATATGTTATATATTGATTAAATGTAATGTGTTAATCAATTAACCTTCTTATGAGAAAATTAATTTTGTAAGGTATCCAGTCGGTTTTCTAATTGATATGTAAAATCATTATTTTATTTTGAAAGAAAAGGTGAAACTAATTATTTTCGCTTGATGTTTTAGTAATTAAAAAAGAACAGCTGTAAAATATTATAACCTTTACAATCTGAACGGAATGAATGAACAATAAACATTGAGTGAAACGCACCCTAGCACTTCCTGATAGTCTGCAGCTCGAACTAAATTTTTCATTCATAAACTCGTACGTCATTCTAATGCTAATTACATGGTGCGAGAGGCTTAAAATTCCAGTCCTTTTCTCTTCAATTTTACACCCTTAAGAGAAAAACGGAAACCTTCTTCTCCGTTAGGGGTTGTATAGCAACACGCTGACATAACGTATTAAACATACGTTGAGTGGTTTTTGAGCCTTATCGGCACGCACATTGTACACTTTGCTTTATAATATATACTAGCTGTGGGGCCCGGCTTCGCTCAGGGAGTTGTGGAATAGGTGAAATAAAAGAATAACTTTAAAATGTAATAGTACAGAAAAATAGACCAAAATTAATCATGGTTAAAACAAAATTTGTACCATCCTGAAACTTCAGTTTAGTATTAGTGGTTTGGGTATAAGAGATGCTATTAATGCGGTTCTCTCAATGCGTTTTCTTCCCTTTTCTAGATTAAGAAAAATTATTTTGGGAGCAAATGTGTCCTGGTATGTACCATTTTGTATTGCTTCTATGTTCTGATTCCATTGAGACCATTTTCATGATACCGCATCCTTATCAAGTTGAGTAACTTCTCCTTTTTCGAATTCGGTTGAAAATTTACGAACAGAACAGAACTATTATAAGAACACTTTATTTTCGATATACAATCCATTAGGTTATATCTTTTATTCATATTATCTATAGGTTATCTATGTTATTCAGCTTAAAAACTAACGTTTTCATTCGCTCACTACGCTAATAAGCATTTTTTTTTGTTGTTGTTGGCAATGTACTCTTATATTGGATATTGATTAAAGGCAATGTTTCGACCAATTCTTTCCAAGTCAACTCATCCAGTTGGTTATGTTTATTTTTAATTTCAATTTATTGCAGAGATGTAATGACCTTATTTAAAAGTAAAAAGGAAAAAATAATTATTTATACATAATCTCGTGTAACTTAAAGAAAACTGTTGAAGCTAAAACCACAACAAACCGAACTAACGAACGATAACCTTATGAATAGAGCTTAGCTAGCGCTCCTGGCTTCCGAATGTCGAACAAAATTTTTTCATTCATTAACTCGCCTGGGCTTATTAGAGGGGCTAATTCATGTAGCGAGAGGCTTAAAATTACAGCCCTTCTCCCTTTTACATTACACACTTAAAATGAAAACTGAAACCTTCTTCATCGTTAGGGGCAATAGGGCAATACGACGACATAACATACTTGATGGTACGTGTAGTCGTTTTTGAACCTTTTCGGCACGCAGATTGTACACTTTGCTTTATAATATATATATTGATTACTTCAACTTAATACCTACTTGATTATTCTAAGTAATGGGAGTGCAAAATTGCGAGACTTAGTTGCGAACAGACACCTAAATGATTGATAAACATTCCGCCGACTGGAAAAAGGCAAAGGTGGAAGGATTCGGTGAATGCTGATGTTGTGGAGTTGGTATTGGACGGTAGGAGGTGGATGGAGCTGTGTAGGGAGCCATTGCTGGTGCTGTCGTTATCGAGCCATAGGTTTATTTAAGCTTTATTATTATTATAATTATACAAACATTTTAATAGGTGTTTAAAATATTGGATTGTGGGGGGGGGGGGAATCAATAAGTAATATTATAAGGGGTCACCTGTGGTGTAGTGGTCAGCAAAGCAACCTACAATACTAAAGGTTGCAGGCGTTCCGAGAGGCTCTAGGATTTCTTAAAGGGAGTAAAAAATTCCTTGGCTATGTCGTTCCTCGGCTATGACATAAAATGGTTATCTTTAAATATCTGAACGATGTTGGGCACTCGTTAAAGATCCTAATCATACCTGGATAGGTGAAATTTAGGACTCACACTGCAGCATCGTCTGATTAGCCTGAATGTCAAAAAGTGGCGTTAAACAAACATGCAATATCATTATACTTACTGAACAGGAAATTTCAGTTGTCAGTGCGGTCAAAATAAGTAGCACAAAAATTTACTTATTTTATTGTAGCCGACGTTTCGAACCAAATTTTAGGTCATCTTCAGGGCTAAATGTGAAAAATCAAAAATAACTAATCAGATAAATTATATAAACAGATATAAATGTAGGTGAAACATTGAACAAAATTAAACAAATTAGATAAAATGAACATAAACATTTTTTTTGTAGAATTTGAAAATTATAGCTCTTAAAGTTTTTTTGGTTTTTCTCATGTAGGCCTGATGATGACCTAAAATTTGGGTCGAAACGTCGGCTATAATGTGGGGAGCGA
Organism: Aelia acuminata; assembly: GCA_911387785.2. NCBI lineage: Eukaryota > Metazoa > Arthropoda > Insecta > Hemiptera > Pentatomidae > Aelia > Aelia acuminata. The sequence continues at coordinate 185,477,238 of OU426979.1, forward strand.
TTGCTGGTGTCGGCATCGGGCCTTCGGGTTTCTTAAGCTTTATTATAATTATAAATAAATTTTAATTAAATTAGTTTTTTCTACACTTTTTTTAATATTTTTGTAAACTTATTAATAATGAGATGTGTAATAACTTGTAAATTTTAGTCGTGGAAATACCATAAATATTAACGGGTCTTTTGCAGAAAAGCACCCCCAGTGATTTTATAATGTGAAAAGTGATTTCACATGTTAATGAATATTTATTTTAAATTGATCATATGATATTTTATAACCTAGATTCAATCTTGTTTAATTAACAATCTATTTTTGTTTAAAAACTTTTGTAATGGGCCTTATTAAGTTGATTCAAGAAGTTCCAGACAAAAGGAATGCAATAGAATTCCTTCAAAATAAAGGAATTCTACATAAAAGAAGACTATGCCGTATTGGACATGAAATGCACATGCAATTATTGGAGAAAATTGATGTGGGTTTGCCAAAAAAGAAGTTGCAGACAATATACTGCTCTAAAGAAAGGAACATATTTAGAATACAGTAAGCTTTCTTATGAAATATTTGTATATTTTGTATATTCCTGGACTGTAGAATACACGACAACAAAATTCTGTGCGGAAGAATTCGGTATTGCCGAGCACACAATTACGGATTGGAAGAAATTTTTGCGAGAAGTTTGTGCCGATGCTATAATAAAAAATCCATCAGTTATCGGTGGAGAAGGGTTAACTGTTGAAATAGACGAAAGTCTTTTCTCGAAAAGGAAGTATAATGTTGGGAAAACATACCCGGAGCAATGGCTGTTTGGAGGGATATGTAGGGAGACCAGAGAATGTTTCATGTATGCAGTTCCTGATCGATCAACTGAAACGCTAATTAATGTTGTGAAGGAATGCATCCATCCTGGTAGTATTATTATTAATACTATAATTTAATATCAAATTAAAACATGTGATCAAATTTAATAGTAACTAAACTATATCACATTATTAGAGATGAGAGATGGTCAACTGTTCTTCAATTACGATAGGTTAAATAATGGTCAGGATTTTCAGTTACAATGATATTTATTATGGTAAGCTAACGTTTCGATCCAACTTGTGGATCTTCATCAGGGCTAAAAGAAAACAAATATATGAGTATCTATGCTAGAGGGTAAATCACAAAACAGATAAAGAGATAATTTCATCCACTTATGCTAACATCTTCCGCATCCTCAAATTCTAGTTTTGATTTCATAGGTACCTGCAATTATCTCTGTACCTCTTATACTATTATTTTTTTTTTTTTTTTTGTATTGTATGCTTCTTTCTGTATATTTTCCATATTTGTATGCATTGTTACATTATGTATTATCTCATTTTTATGTTATTATTCAGTCCAGACACAACTATTTGTATACAGTAACATATATTTTGTTAGTTTTAAATATTTTTGTTCACTCAGTTGTCATGTGCCTTCACTTCAAAAGCGTTGGATTTCCCCGCCATAAACCTTTGAAGTCGGGAAACTAACCCCCTACCACTACATCTCACCTTATTTTTACCTTTAGTCTTTGTATCCACCTGGACTCAGTAGGTAAATATCATATTCTATTTTATCTTGTTAACCAGCCTCTTATTTTAATATTTAAGTATACACCATCTTTTATATTATTATTAGTTCTGTAATGTATCCATTTATGGTCACCCTCTAGCATAGATACTCATATATTTGTTTTCTTTTAGCCTTGATGAAGATCCACAAGTTGGATCGAAACGTTGGCTTACCATAATAAATATCATTGTAACTGAAAATCCTGACCATTATTTAACCTATCGTTATATCACATTATAAAATCACTGGGGTGCTTTTCTGCAAAAGACCCATATTAACTTATTATTATTAACAAAAGAGGCAATCGCCAAGAATCTCATTCGTGCCTTGAACGTCGAATCGTAAGTGTATTTTTTAGACACTGTTTTATAAAGTTGTTACTAATTTCAGCTTGTCTTATTTTATTGTTTTCTTTAACGTTAGAAAATTTTAATGTAAAAAAACACGATTCTGAATGTTTTCTGAAACTATATTATGAAATGTAAAGGTATTGGTTTGTTCTTCAAGATTACTTTGAAATTTTAGAAATTAAAGAAACTCTGAATACTGTGTGGTTTCATCTAAGGGTGGCAACAATTTCAGGCATACAATTAACCTTGGTCTAACTTGATTATTTTTCACCATATTATGTTTTTGTTTTGCTTGTTTCACCAGTTATGTAACTGTTCAGTAAAGTATTTCTCGCTTTACAATTCCATTATGCTTTTATGATATAAATTAAATTTATATACGATGTTATGAATGTAATGGAAATACATATACAGAAATGAAATGATACCTGACGCACAGTGGTAAAAATTAACAAAAAATAAAAATAAAATGAGTCGCGGAAGAATTTGACAAGGAACAGGACGGACGTATTCCCCCAGCGTTGGGCCAATACATCATCTTCTGACAGCCGTGAGCCACTCATTATACTCCCCAGCTCCAACCATTTCTTCCCTTGCTTTTTTTTCTCCAGCCTTTGATGAGATTACTTCATTCATTAGTCGCTAATGATAGGCGTTCGCTAAACAGGAACCACCGATATCTTTTAATGAAAGGATTAAAATATAAATTGTCTGTTAACTTCCGTGATTGCTTCGTCTTCCTTCGGCGTTTGACGGAGGCAAGAAAAAAAAGATGGAAAAAAATGTAAAGCCGTTTTTATTACGTTATTTTCTTAGATTGGTTATTTACTTAAGGTGTTGGGGGTCGGGAGGGGGGGGGCTTAAGCCCCTATTTGTTCGTCTAATAACTGGTTTTTCCAGAAATGGTTTAACTCCAGTAATTAACATATAAAGTAGCAATATCTGGTTCATTGTAAATTAAGGATCAATAATGTATTATTGTTAACAACAACTAATTGACAAGAGAAATTATTTCTTCTGCTATGTATTATGGATGCTGCCGTGTTTGGAAAAATAAATTGAATAATTAATTTAATATCTAAATATATAAAGTACTGTATATGGTCAACCCGGTGGTCAGTTTTACCTGAATGCGGCTAGGTATTGGAAATACCCCTTGTAAGTTATTGGGGCCATAAACCTTCTGTTAGAAATTCAAAATAAGCAAAGCTTAGGACCGATAATGCTGCCGACAAACACCCATGGAAATACCTAAGAAGATTGTTAGAGAAATTTGTGGCCATAAACCCTGGTTTTACCCCGGCAAAGAGGTCGCTGGGAAACACGTTAAATATAGAAAGGAAGAGAAATTTTAGGCAGACAGCCAATCAGGAGAAGTCTGAAGAGAGTGGGGAAAAGAAGACTTATCCGGAGAAGAGTGAAGTTTGAGGGGGTCGAGTGGAGAGTCGAGTAGGAGAGTTCGGGGGAGAGAGAGTTGGAAGGTGGACAAAGTTCGGGTACAGTGGAGTACAAGGAGTGCGGAGGTCCAGGGAGAGAGCGAGTCCAGATAGCCAGACAGGCTGAGATGGGATGCTGTGCTGAGCCTGAGAGAGCGTCAGAGATGGCAGGGACTGATCCAGCAGATAGGCCAGAGACAACACCAGAGAGTGCCCACCAGATAAGGTTAATACATATACAGTACTTGATGTAATATCGTGTCGTCAGTATTTATTAAATTATGTTAAATCGCCAGTCGGCATCCATTAACTAATTCGTGTCAGTATAATATCTGTATACGATATATTAAAGGGGGTATAAATGATTTACATTGTTGGTCAATAAAATTAAAGATGTTCAATTTAGATTTGTTTATTTATTATCATTTACCCTATGCCAAAGGTTTATTAGAATAAAATAGAATTGGTAAACACGTCACCGTTGGAAAAATATCCAATATAAAATTGATACATATTCATTATATTAATTTCATATAATAATTTGATATAAGACGTTTCTGGTAACCCCCACCCGCCTTAGAAAAGAGGGAGACCAGGAACGTAGCACTTCATGATACTGGATCAAAAACATGTGTTTTCAATAATCGGTTTGAGTCCGTAAAGTAGTACTTTTCGGGCCTAGGCCTGAAAAATCTTTTTGGTGCACTAACCCAATGCGAAAGGCAATGCCAAACAAAGGTTTTAATATAATGAATAACCATAATCTATATAAATAAAGTTGAAATTCTGTTTGTTTGTTTGTTTATTTGTTCTTTATAGAAATCCATACCGTTTGTCCTAAATTTTCCAAATTTCACTTAGTGGTTCTTTGATACCAGGTCCGAACACCTGTCCATATTAAAATTGCATAAATTCAGCCAATCTCTTGGTATATTCTTTATTGTTAAAAAATTCACCATGATCTCGCTTTACAATGTTTTTTTTTTTTTTTTACGAAATCGACCGTTTGAGTCGAAAAAACGGCCTGAAAATCATTTTATAGATTTTCAAGAGGCCAACAAGGTAAGACCGTCCCTTGGTAGGCGTCGAGTTCTGGGATTTTTAAACCATATGTTTTTTTTTAATATTACAATACGTTTATTTACATGTATGGTGAATTTATTTTTTATAAATGCCTCCTAATAAGTGAGCATCAATAGAAGTAGTGAGCTCAAAAGCTAAAAAACAACGTCAAATACGAGTAGCTGAAGCTCTCGACGAACATCAAAATAGGATTGAACAACAAAGGCTTAGACAGGCAGAATCGCGGGAAACTCAGTCTGCCCAGGAATACGAGGCCCGCTTTGCGCCACAAAGGCTTAGGCAAGCCGATTTGCGAGAAGCTGAAACTGCAGGCCAATATTTCTGTTTGTTTGTTTGTTCTTTATAGAAATCCATACCGTTTATCCAAATTCTCCAAATTTCGCCAGTACTTCTTTCATACCAGGTGCGAACACCTGTCCATATTGAAATTGCATAGCTTCAGCCGATCTTCAGCTGATATTCTTTATTGTTATAGAAATCGTAATGAACTCACTTTACAATGTTTTTTTACGAAATCAACCGTTTCATTAGAAAAATGAAATTCCCCGATCAAACCGGGTTATACAGCTTAAAGGTGAATTTCTGTTAGTTTAAAAATCCATACCGTTTGTCCTAAAATTGTGATTAAAATTGTGATCCTCCTAGTGATTAAAATAACTATTTTATGTGCACCTTAATCACAAGATGCTAAGGAAGCAGTAAAAACTATGTAAACCACAACAGATGTAAATAGCTATCTAGATCTACTAGCAAAGTTAGCTGTGTCAATCCATCCAGGAACAAATTAAAATATTGTAGCGTCAAACAAAACACAATATTATAAAAAAAAAGATACTGTAACACTATTAACATATATAATATAAAGTATCAACTTGTAACGATATAGTAACACCGATGTAACCATACGATTAGATCTTCAGAGCAAGACCGACTCTTCAGTCCATCGCTCCTTACATTTAGTCTGAATTACAACAGTCTAGTAGGTTCCCGACAAGCGTAGAAGATTGACGAACATGTACTACGACTACGAAACTGTTCCAACAAATGTCTAAAGCTCTTTTTGATCATATTTTAACAGTTCTGTGGGTTCAACAATTTTTACTAAACGAAAATAATAATTTACAATGACACAAACAATGATAACAACAATAATTAAACAGGTAACAAAAATTTTCACTCCATAACACAAAAATAACCATATAACTTGAGCTTTAGAACAAGACTAACTCTACAGTCCATCGCTCCTTATATTTAGTCGTAAGGAGAACAGCCTCGAAGGTTCTCGGCCAGCGTAGATGGTACTCGAACATCTTAGTACCAAACATGTACTATGACAGTTTGTTCCAACTGTTAGTCATATTTTCAAAGATAAAATTACGTTTAATTTATGTTATTAATTTTATTTAGATGTTATTCCTTTTTTATGAAAACTAGGAAAAATCAGGAAATGTAAAATTACTAAGCTCACGCATCTAAAATCACAGTGAAGGATGAGCAAATGCTGAGGGGTTTTGAAAATAAGGTATTGCGTAGAATATTTGGACCGAAGAGGGACGAATTAACAGGAGAATTTAGACGTTTACACAACGCCAAACTGAGTGCACTGTACAAGGTTAATATAATTGACGTGATAGAAGCGAGACGAAGAAAATGAGCGTGTAAAGTTTCGAAACTCGGTTGTGAGCGAATCGCTATAGGTCCCTTTACAGTTGGCGAACTTCACCCTCGAACACGTATACCCCCGAATCTTGGCGTACCGGGCACTACTTACAGCTACCAGGTGTGTAAATATGAAACCGGAATTCGCCAATGATAGGAGTTAGCAGTCAATATAATCTTCTAACTAATCCGTCAGTGGTGTTATCTGCTTTTGCCTACATGTAATAAAGAGATCCAATTGATACCAACATCAGTTTCATTCTATAACCGTGTTTTTAGTGGCGTTGAACATGTCGACTTTTGTGCCAACAAATCAGGATTTGCGGACAGCATTTATTTTCCGTTTCCTTCTGAAAAAAATTGGAGCATTGACACATAGGATGCTTGTTGAAGCTTACGGGGAGCATGCCCTAGGCAAATCTCAATGTTTCGATTGGTTCAAAAAATTTAAAGATGGATTTCGATAAAAGAAACAAAGACCGTGGAAAACCACAAAAAAAACTTTGAAAACGCTGATTCGGAATTGTTTGTTAGACAATTATTACATGTGACACCGTCTCCATTTGTTTGAAAGGCATGGAAAAGATCCAGAAGGTCGGAAAATGGGTATCTCGCCAACTGAATAACAGGCAGCAGGAAGCTCGAAAAACCTAATGGCAAATGCTGCTCGCCAGGTACAGAAAAAAAGTCATTTCTTCACAAATTGTGACTGGTGATGAAAAGTGAATTTACTTCGAGAATTCTAAGCGTAAAAATTCCTGGGTAACTTCTGGTGAACCATCGGCATCTCTTGGGGAGGAAGAAAATGCTCTGTGTCTGGTGTGATTAGATGGGTGTTACCTACTATGAGCTGCTGAAACCTGGGGAAACTGTTAATACGGAACGCTACCTACAACAGATGATAAATTTAAATAAAGATTTGCGCCAAAAAGTCCCAAATATCAAGGAAGGACACACAAAGTGATCTTGCTCCATGACACTGCCCCATCACATTCGGCTAAACGGACCAAGGAAACGATCCAGGTGTTTGGTTGGTTAATTCTTCCGCATGCGGCTTATTCAACAGATTTGGCCTCATCCGATTACCACCTATTTGCATCGATGGGGCACGCACTAGCTGAGCAGCTTCACTTCTTATGAAAATGTACGATTGGTTTGACTCAGAAGAGGAAGCATTATTTTGGCGGGGAATCCACAAATTGCCTGAATGATGGGAAAATGCATGGATAGCGAAGGACAGTACTTCGAATAAAAAAGTATGTATTTACACAATCAACTCTTATTTCCTATTTGAAAAATTCCGGTTTCATATTTACACACCTGGTATTTGCATTGAAACGTGAAGCCGAGCCAACAATGTCTGACCGCACCTATGCGTCTTAAACCTTTGCGGGCCAATGCCGACCTGGGACCGGCATAAACAAGTTCTTCATACGGTCCGCGAGTGTCTATCCGTCACCAGTCCTACCGGTCCTTTGACGAGCTGGGACTGGCAAACATATTTAACACTAGAGGTCCTAGGCCGGTTTCTCACCGGCATCGATTTTCGGACAGACACTCTAGTCTTTTGCCAAATCCTGCTTGGCATAATTTGAATACAAAACACTTTTCTAAACGATCAGCTGATCTTTTGGTACCAAATAGTACCCCTCCACAACCAATAGATGCGCTGTAAATGTTCTGTGAACTACAGCACTCTAAGGCTTCTTAGTTTGTTATTATTTTTTAAACCTAGAAAGTGTTTAGTGTCTGTTTTATCATTCTCGTTGTAATTTTTGGAGTTTTAAATTGTAAAATGGAAGGAGAGAATATTTAATGTAAGATATTGGGGAATGTTTTGAGAAATACCACACTATGAAAAATTATCGAAAAATTAAATTTTTTTTTTGGCTTTTATTTTTTTATTCGCACCTGTCTGCATAAAGCTGACAATCAGCGAATGTGGTGGCCGGAAGAGAAAACAATGACATGTCAGGCATGGGAAAGAAAAGTGCTCAGCAGCACCCCCTTCCAATTACTAGAGCTGTTTAAGTAAGGAGATCTCTCATCCAACGCCTTTTTAATCTCCTCCTGGTATTTATTGGGATATCAGCTGTTGCCATGTCCATTATTAGGCGATTGTTATGTCCATGTAGGTTAGTGTGAAAAGGTTTGTAGAGTGTCGCTGTGTACTGGTCAACTGTTGGCTGGTGGAGGTCCGTATGTAAAGTGCGGTTGGTCACGTACCAGGGTGCGTTGGTTATGAGTCGTAAAAGTTTTGATTGAAATCTTTGAATTTTATTTAAGTGTGTCTCTTTAGCTGTTCCAAATATCTGTGATGAGTATGTCCATATTGGTTTAAGTAAGTATGTATATGTCTTTAATTTCTGTTTTAGTTTCAGTTTTGAAGTTTTTGAGAAGAGTGGATAAAGTAGTTTCAGTCTCTTTTTAAGCGTCGTATGTTTCATTTTAACATGAAGACCCCCATGTCGTCCTTATGTCGAACGTAAGTCCCAGATAGTGTGTAGTTGTCAATATAAACGGGTGGGCAGGTATGTTTTCTTAGAGTAAATGTGACGTGTTTTGATTTATCATGATTCAGTCTAATTTTCCATTTTTTGAACCAGTCATGCAATATGTTTAGGTGATGTTGTAAAGTTAATGAAGCTTGTGTTGCGTCCTGGTGTTTAGTGATAATTGCTGTATCGTCAGCGTAAGTTGCGTAAGATTAACATCCAAGAAAAATTAAATTAAATTAATTATTGTTACGTTTTAATTTGATTAAATATAGATTTTTGAGAATAAACAAGCATTTTTTTTTTAATTTTTATTACCCATAAAACAAAATGTGCTATTTGGCAGAAAACTACACGGACCACCAGGGTGCGATGTAAACAAATAGACACGGACTTATGGCGGAGGTTGTTTACGCCGGTGCACCGGTGCACCCATGAAATCAAGGGTTGGTTCGCAAAGAGTTAATACAATAATTTTCATTACAAAGAAGGCTGATTTGTAACTAGTGGCTGTTCTGGCTTTTGCTCTAACTCATTATATCGTAGATAAAAGGAACGCCAGAAAAATGCTAAAAGAAGGTCTAGAAACTTATCTTAAGTAACTCAAAAGCGTCCCTATCCCAAAAGCGCTATCCACGAAAACATAGAACAGATAAAGTGCCTTTTCGAGTTCGTGTCTTATTCAGATTTGCCGGGCACTGTTTGTGAATGACTGTGACCGTGCAAAGACAACTTACAACATCAATAAGCACGGGGCCGACTGAGAAGCGTCCGGGGGGTAGCCCGATACGGAGGTGGGAGGTTTGCAAAGTATGTGAAGGCAGATCTGTCGAAGTTAGGTCTGAATGGAGATCGGTGGATAGAGGTGTGCAGAGAGTGAGTTGTGATATGGGCATCGAGCCTTCGGATTCGTTAAGTTTTCATTATTATTATTATAATTTGTAATTAATAATTTTCAACGATTTCATTGTGTATAATTATAGGGGAGAGCGGGGTTGGTTGGCAACAGTTTTCACTTTTTTGATTGTTGAGTCGTTATTAATACCACTTTAAACTCCAAGTATTAGAGTATTTCAAGTATTTTTACTTTAAATATTAACACGTAATATTTAATAGTAAGATCATAGGAAATTGAAGAATTCGTCAATCCAGAGTATGCCAATCAACCCCCTATGTGGGACAGGTTGGCCTAGAAGGTGGAGTTGTTTAGCCATCTCATTCAAGTACTGACTGACACATATTATTGTTATTAAAAGCTGCACTATAATGGTATAATAATTTTGAATAGGTTTTTAACAGCTTCTAAGGGAAAATAGAATGACAATAGAAGATGAAAGTTTAGACTGTCTCATCCTCCTCGCTGGTTGGCTTAGGAGGTAGGTTGACCATTGGCTTATAGTTCCCGTCACACTTGTTGTGAAGGCCCCAACATTGTGACCATGTGACCCGCTCGACCTCGGGAATCTTGTCCTGAATTTTTCAATCCGTTGCTAACAGTGTAGAGAAGAGTGTGCTTCATTGATTGATTTTACAACATGTAAGTAAATTTTTATATTTTCCGTAAATTATGTTTAAAGGCATGGAAAAACATTTGACTCCGATTCTGTTCACATCAGCCCCGAACTCCTTTGAAAAACCTAACCTTTCGACTAACCAGTTTCTTGTTTGATTGTTCTCCCCTGTCCTGGCAGTCATCTTTCATATGATCTCTCCTGTGGGGTTAGTTGGCTCTCTTCAACTTTTTTTTTTTTTTTGCGCAGTTGCAATTCACAAAAAGGTAAACATAAACAAAGGTGAAACTAAAAAGTGTCTTTAGTTCCAGCGAGGAGGAAGAGAGCAATTTTTCTTAAGCAAATTGTGACGACAGTCTAAAATTCTTTCAACTTCTATTGTCATTCTATTTCCCCTTAAAAGCTGTTAAAAACCGATTCAAAATTATTATACCACTATAGTGCAGCTTTTAATAACAATAATATGTGTCAGGCATTACTTGAATGAGATAGCTAAACAACCCACCTTCTAGTCCAACCTGCCCCACATAGGGGGTTAATTGGCATACTCTGGATTGACGAATTCTTCAATTTTCTATGACCTTAGTAATTAATATTATGTGGTGAAAAAAATACTTGAAGTACTCTAATACTTGGAGTTTACAGTGGTATCAGCCCCATTGGTATTATATTAACAAGAACGACTCAACAATCAAAAAACTGAAAACTGTTGCCAACCAACCCCGCTCTCCACTACTTACTATTTAAAAGAATGGAACATTAGTGAAAACATTACGTGACCTTAATAATGGTGCTGTTGCGATTGTAGTATTAGTGTGTAGAAATGCTCAGCCATTCATTTAATGACAGAATTCAGCCAACAATGGCTAATAGGGACTTTGTTATCAACGGTGAAAGCAATCACTGATTAACGATTATTACACTAAATTATTCCAGAAATGTCCATCACAAAAACAACAATTTTAAGGCAAATCATGGGATAAGGTAATTGTCCCTGTAATGACTCATTACCAATATGTGAGGGAATTGTATGTTACCCGCAATCCCGCATTAAACAAAATGGTCATTGTTTGTCTTTTGTCTTTTTTCCATTCACTACAATTGTAACTGCTAATTTATTTATTAAAAATTTCCAATTGTATAATAAACCTCTGTGAGAACTCTCTCATAAGCGGCCACCTGTTGTGTAGTCGTTAGCATAGCAACCTACAATACTAAAGCTTGCGGCTTCGCCGGAGCCCTAGGATTTTTTAATGGTAGTAAAGAATCCTTGGCTATGCCGTCCCTCGAATAGGACGCTTCCCGAGCTTGTGCGAAGTCAGTCTGTAAGCCAACGAAATAAATATAAGTTATAGGTATTGGCCGAATCAATAATTTTTCATGTATACATAAATAGAGTCGAAATTCGCAGATAGGTATCAGAACGTTTACATACAGTACCAGTCAAAAGTTTAGACTCATTTGCATTTAATTCACAATCTTCAAGTTTAAAAAAATAATTGTAACGAAAGAGATAACATTTCAAAAATTATATGATTGTTTTGAATACAATCTATACAACTAAAGATGATATTCTGTTTGTTTTTTTTGTTTGTTCTTTATAGAAATCCATACCGTTTGTCCTAAATTCTCCAAATTTCGCTTAGCGGTTCTTTCATTCATTCATTCTTTCATTCATCTGTCAGCCAACATTTCATCAAAATTGATCAACCGGAGGGGGGACTTTATTTAATAAATTTTGTATCATTTTCAAGTGTTTTTTTATTTACTCAAAAACGGCTTTAACGATTTTGATCAAACATAGTATTTGATGTATGTATATGTTAAAGATGTGATAGCCAAAATATCATCAAAATTTGTCAAACGGAGCGGGCACTTTATTTCATAATTTGTTTTCCAATTTTTACCTTTTTATCGATGATCTCAAAAACGGCTTCAACGATTTTCATCAAATTCGTCATGCTTAATGAAAATAAGGTGTTCTTTAATATCAGGTAAGCTTCAAGCAATTAACAAAACACATAAATTTCTAATTAAAGTAAGTTGGTAAGTGAAAGTTGTGTGTTGCGCGCACGCACCAGATTTTTAAATATTGGATATAACACAATAAATGTTTGAAAAATCGTAGAACAGTTGAACTTCATACATCCTTTTACATTGGAAATTTCTTGAGTGACACTTAGTTGGTTCTAATAGTAAGGGGAAGTATTATGAGCACCAATTTTACTTTTTAAAAATCTTGTGGATGCGCGCAATACACCACTGCATTAGCCCGTCCGATTAGCCTTTGTGGCATAAAGTTACGTCAAACAAACAACAAGAATTTAATTTTGTTTTCTTGGCTACTGAAGGTTAGTCACCTGAAAAAAATATCTGGCGCGTGCGCGCAACACACAACTTTCACTTACCAACTTACTTAGATTAGAAATTGAAATGTTTTTTTAATTGCCATTTCTCAGAGTCACATATTTTTACACATTCGTTTCTTATTTTTGTTTTTATTTTCGCTCTAAAGTACACTATTTTTTTTTATTATTAAATAAAAGTTTTTACTTGTGATAACTCGGCAATGCAAGCATAATACTCCAAGTCGTCAGATTTTATAATTCTATATGAAATTGTTGAAAATTTATTTGTTTACTTGATTTTTTTCATATTTTATATTTAGCTCTATCTTATTTTTAGGCGAAACGAGAGACAGTAAATTTCTCCATGTACATAAAATCAATAGTACTTTATAGGAAAACAAAAAAGGCACCTTCCCCATTTTAGCCTCCTCAGAATATTTTAATAATAATAAATCTCACCGGATATTAAAGAAGACTTGATTTTGAATAAACATGATGATTTTAATCAAAATCATTAAAGCCGTTTTTGAGATATTCGAAAAAAGGTGAAAATTGGAAAAAAAGTTATAAAACAAAGAGCCCCCTGGGTTTGAACAATTTTGATGAAATTTTGGCCCTCACTTCGTGAGCATATACATACACCAAATATCTAGTCTGATTAAAATCATTACAGCCGTTGTTGGGTAAATAAAAAAAAGACACGTGAACATAAGAAGAAGTTATTGAATAAAATACCCAGGGGCCCGGTGTGGCTGTGCGGTAAAGTGCCGTACTCCCATGCCGGAGCTGCGGGTTCGAGTCCCGCCCTGGGTGGTGCTTTTCTTTCGTAGGAGAAGTATCGCCCAGTGCCATGGGTGTTAGTATGGGCAGTATAGGGCTTCAGTGGAAGCCTTAAAGTCCCAAAAAAAAAAAAATAAAGTACCCCCTCCGTTTCACCAATTTCAATGAAATTTCGGCTGTCACATCGCGGGCATATACATATATCAAAACCCAGTTTGATCAAAATCATTAAAGCCGTTTTTGAGTAAATAAAAAAAAAACACGTGAAATTGAGACAAAACTTATTAAGTAAATTGCCCCCTCCAATGGATCAATTTTGATGAAATGTTGACTGTCGCATCTCGGGCACATATCCACATCAAATATCAAGTTTAATGAAAATCGTTTGAGCCGTTTTTGAGAAAATCGAAAAAAACGTAAAAATTAGACAAAATTCTTTGAATAAAGTACCCCCTCCGTTTGACCAATTTTGATGAAATTCTTGCTGTCACATCGCGGGCATATTCATATACCAAATACCCAATTTGAGGTTCGTACGAGTAATAGTTTTTGAGCTAATCTGTTCACACACACACCATTTCGCGGGACTTGGTTATTTGGACTCAGGGGACCCCAAAACGTGTATTTCCTTTGAAAGGAGATACCAGGCACATATCTCTGTCAAGTCAATCCTTTCTCTTCACTGACCCCTGTCCCACCGGTCTCGCAATTTTTTTTAATCTCATAATTTAGTTAGTAATCATATTATGAATTTTCATGTAGTCGTTAGGAGGAATATTATTAAATTAATATATCATCATCATATTCCTTCCCGGAAGTCGAAATTTTTCACGATCGCAATACTTTCCTTACTATATATTTCATATATAGGTAAGTGAAAGTAAAAAATTATGGGCAATATGATTCAGTTGATACTTGCACGGTAATGTTTGATAGTTTAAGGCCTAATGATGAGTAGTACATGTACAAAGGGAATAGCAACGGTGGGATCTGGGATTTGGGAGATTGATTAGGCCGTACAATTATAGAAGTGAAAATTGCGCAAAAATTGTCTTGTTATCGCTGATGGGATGATGGGCTTATCCGCTGATGAAATGGCCTGGTAAAATCTGATATCGGCAGGAAATGAGCTCATTTGACATCCCGATTGGCTCCGACAATTGTATTCTTCCACTAGCGAAAACACTCATTATCCAACCGGTGGTGGCGCTATGGGCCCAGATTGGATTCCATACTCGATTATGTATCCAACAAAAATAAAATCGATATTTCAGTTTACCCTAATATCTGAAAAAAAGCAACAAGATTGCATTTCTTTGTATTATTATTACTCCTAATATATGAAGAGGTTTGATGCAAAACGCGTTCGTTCCACCAGACCACATTTTTCAGGAAACTCAAAAAACTTACCACGTCAAGTAGAGTCACAAGATAAAGATGACTTTTTTTCCCTTCGAAAGGTACAGCTATGTAAGTGAGCTTGGAATAAAAAAAAATACTGATTTAGAGGTAACAAAAAAAAAAAAAAAAATATGAAAAGAAAAAGTTTTGCAAAAAATGTTTAAAGGAAAGACTTTTGCTGCACACCACATTGGTACGAACAAGTTTTAATTCACACAGCGTAAGTTGATATTCTTAATAAGTAATATTTATTTAAGTTCACAACCATTTTATATATGAATTCGGTACCATTTTACAAAATAATATCAACCACTGACTTAAATCATTTTTTTTTTTTTTTTTTACCAATTTTTCAAAAATATCAGGGTACTGATATAAAACATCTGACTACAAAAAGACTTAGGATCTAGTCTAGGCTATCGTCTTCTTCAATAATAGCGACCTCATCATCCTGTTGTTCGTTGTTTCCCACGTAAGTGGCAGATGTCTTGAGTTCTTGTGTGTAATACTTAAATGAATCATTTGCCTTCCACTCGTCACCAAAATGCTTTTTGAGCAGATTATCAACGTCTTTCAGCTTGTTGTAGCCATTGGAAAATCAATTATTAATATAGGTAGGTAAGAAGAATCGAGTATAAACTGGCACAAAACACGCGAGTTTAAGGAGCTTTCGATATTTTTTTCAGAAAGAGCAGCAGAAACTGCTGAAGTGAACGAATGGGATGGGTGCAAAGTGAGAAGTGATTATTGGAACGAACCAGTTTTGAAACACAATGGGCTATGGAACGAAAAAGTTCTGCAACAAACCACTATTTTGTAAAGCAAGAATCCATAAGAAATAATAATTTTTGCTTCAATCTGATAAGATATGTTGAAAGAATATTAAAATATCTTTTAGAATCCGCTACAATCTCAATTTAAAAAAAAAAAATGGAACGAGTTTTGCATCTTACCTCCTCATATATATTTTTGTATTTATATTTTAATTCATTTGCGCTTGAATCTATCAAGGATAATGCTAAGTTTAGCTTCGATTTTCTTGATTTAAATTAAGTGCTCGAGCATATCCCTCGGCCATTGTCTTTTCAATCTTCGTTAGACGGGTAACTGGGTGGAAGAAAGAGAAGAAACAAGTGGTTTTGGATGGTAGTGAGTTGAACAGTGAAATGTAGTGTATTTGTCGTGAATGTATGATTTTACTGTTGGAATGTCCATGTCTTTGTGCATTGTGTTGTAAGAAGTGTACCATGGAGCGTTTATAATTTTTCTAAGAATTTTTGACTGTGTGGTTTGAATTTTGTTTTTGACCACTTGTTTAGCGGAGCCCCAAAGTTCTGCTCCGTAGGTCCAAATAGGTTTTAGTATAATGTTTGGATGGCACAGAAGTGTTAATAATTTTTATTGGTGGACATATTGACTTCCTCAGTGAGAAGGTTATAACGTTGGATTGCTCTAATATTAAATAACATTTTTACAGCATTGCCTGCCTAGAATATATATAGATATATAGATGTATAGATATATAGAATAGAATTCAAGTATGTGTTTGAAATGTACAAAATAGATAGTTTGTTTGTTTGTTTAACGTCCATTTTTATGCTACTAAGGCTAATCGGACGATGCTACAGTGGGAGTCCTAAATTTTGCCTATCCAGGTATAATTAGGATAGGGATCTTTAACGAGTACCTGACATCGTACAGGCTCGGGACCACCATTTTACGTCCTATCCGAGGGACGGCATAGCTAAGGATTTTTTACTCCCATTAAAAAATCCTAGGGCCACCGCTGGAATTGAACCCGCGATCTTTAGTATTGTAGGTTGCCATGCTAACCACAACACCACAGGTGACCCCAAAAATAGATAGTTGCTTTATGTTTACGGACGGGCGCCTATACGATTCATTGAGTTGATTGAAAGTAGAATCAAGCTGCTTGGTTTAAAAAAGAAACGGTAACACCAATTCCGGAGATCTAACTTTGTTACAGAATTCATAAAACAATACAGTTCAATCTGATATGACAATTATATAATTTGTTAAATATAAAATACGCTACTGACTATGTTTTAAAAAAACTCGACACGGATAAAATTTTTGAAAATAATGAATCAGATGGAGAAATTGGGTTTAATCAATCAAAAGAGTTTGCTCTAATTAACTAATATTTTATATACATATATTTTTCGGGTTCACGTTCCGCGGTGGCCCTAGGATCTTATAAAGGGAGTAATAAAACCTTGGCTATGCCATCCCTCGGATAGGACGTAAAATGGAGGTCCTGAGCCTGTACGATGTCAGGTACTCGTTAAAGATCCCTTTCCTAATTATATCTGAATAGGCAAAATTTATGACTCCTATTTCAGCATCGTCCGATAAGCCTCAGTAGCATAAAGTGGCGTTAAACAAACAAATAACTATTTACAAAAATGTCTTTCTTAAATAAAAGTTTAACTTTTTTATTATTATTTACAAATTCAAAAATGTGTCATTTTTGTGTGATTTGCAATCTGCTAATTAGCAATAAGCAAATAGGTTGAACTCCTATTGGATGAATTGCTAACTTTATACTAAGTTAGCATATCTCTCGGCCAAAGTAGGCAACGAATTATCCAGTATAAAAAATATTAAAGCTGGAGTTCCACAGGGTAGTGTACTTGGACAACTACTCTTCAATATTTTCACAGCTGACTTACCCGAGCACGAATACACCCATTCGCTGACGATACCGCACAACTAACATCACTCAGAACTCCGATATAGCATCTTACATCCTTCAAAATCACTTGGATGATATATGCATATATTGGCCTATCAGTTGGAAGGTATGAAAGAGTTTGCTGTAATTAACTAATATTTTATACACATATATTTTTCGGGTTCACGTTCCCCGGTGGCCCTAGGATTTTTTACAGGGAGTAAAAAATCGTCGTCCCTCGGATAGGACGTAAAATGGAGGTCCCGAACCTGTACGACGTCAGGAACTCGTTAAAGATCCCTTTCCTAATTATATCTGAATAGGCAAAATTTATGACTCCCACTTCAGCATCGTCCGATTAGCCGTAGCACCATAAAGGGACGTTAAATAAACAAGACTTTATTTAAATAATTATTTCACTTTCATACTAAAAAATTTAGCTTATAGTTTATCTATACGAATAGTTTTGTACTGTACGAAACTGTCACTCGGCTCTAGTCATACTGTAGTAAAACTATCCGCTAGTTTTGTATCCCGTGAGTAGTTGACTTACGAAACATTTAAAAATGAGATAAACAGTATTGTATTTAGGAATTCCTAAAATCCCAGTAAGGGATTAATTATTATAATCTTAATCTTATTAAATACCTGACAGGTAATTAGGACTTTAACACGAGTAAGCAAAAAAAAAACAACAGCGAAAATTAAAATAAAAAAAATTGTGAGGTCTTCGGAGCCGTTATAATTAGCCCCCAGTTAGCGCAAGCGGGACCAAACAGAAAAAGAAATCCTTTTAAATTCTAAATCGGAGGAAAAAGCTCGGAAGGGTCGGCACCATTCCGGATATTAAATTGAATTCCTAATTACTTTTAATTAATTCTAATAATGTTGAGTCTCGGTAGGAGCGAGAGAGAGAGAGTGAGAGAGGGTGTAAGGGGGGAGGGAATTGAGGGGGCACAATTAGAGTTTTCACCGCCCTAAAGTCATTAGTATTAAAATGTTAATTAGGTGTAATTAAACTAAATTGCGGCAAGATTGGGGTTTGAGGGGAGCGCACAGCCTAGGGAGAGGCAATCTCGTGGGTTTCCGCCAATCAGAACCTTTTGGCTCGTCATCAAGTGCTGATTTATTTATTTTATTTTTTTATACTCTTCTAATAGTTCATTAAAAAATTATCAATGAGGTCACAGGTGGTGTAGTGGTTAGCATAACAACTACAGTACTGAAGGCCACGGTTTAAAAGTAAAGTATCGGAGTAAAAAATCCTTGATTATGCTATCCTTCAGATAGGACCTAAAATGGAAGTCCCGAGCCTGTACGATGTCAGTTACTCCTTAAAGATCCCTATCCTAATTATACATGGATTGGCAAAATTTAGGACTCCCACAGTAGCATCGCCCGATTAGCCTTAGTAGCATAAAGTAACGTTAAAAAAAAAAACATTATTTTAATCGGGGTCACCTGTGGTGTAGTGGTTAGCCTAGAAACCTACGATATTAAAGGTAGCGGGTTCTCGTCCCAAAGTGAACCTAGGATTTTTTAATGGGAGTAAAAAATCCTTGTATATGCCGTCCCTCGATTAGAACGTAAAAATACGTCCCGAGCCTGTATGATTTCAGGTTAAAGATGCCTATCCTAATTATACCTGGATAGGCAAAATTTTGGACACCCACTGCAGCATCGTCCGATTATCCTCAGTAGCATAAAGTGACATGAAAACAAACAAAAAAACATAAAAAAGGAAAAAAAAAATGCAAATTGAAGCGTGCATTATATTTCCTATCGTTACAAATAAAAAATTGTATTATTCTACCCCCTCCTCCCCCCAGGTCATCACCTCAGACTATCAATAGTATCGATAGTTTTATTCTTCCCTCGGATAGGACGTGGGGGTCAGGAGCCTGTACGATGTCAAGTACTCATTGAAGATCCCTATCCTATATTATATGGGGTAGCCAGTTTAAAAGCTGGAGCCAGGGGACATTCAATAATGCTCGGCATTAATATCTCACCCTCTCCCCTTGATCGAGAAACCACGTATAGCTTAAGAGGCGAGGAAGGGGCGGACTAAACAAAAATTAAAGTAATAGTCAAGTTTTCTTTATATATTTTCGTCTTTAACCTTCGGATATAGGCGGGCGCAAGCGACAGTGCTACTTCTTTCAGGAACTAGAGAAACGGGGATAGAAGCCGGTCCAATACCTGGGATTCATAGGGTTTTTTGGCGTTTTTAATTTATTTTTCCATAGTTAAAACCCGATTGAGCAAAAAATTATTTGAAAAATGTCTAATAAGTATTGATCTGTCCCTCAGTGTTCAATTAGAAAATCAAAAGACGCGTCATTCCATTTATTTACAAAAAAATAAAAAGTTTCTTAAAGAGTGGATTGTAAAATTAAGAATAGATAAGCCTGTTTCTTAACATATATGTAGTCTTCATTTTAAAGACAGTGACTATATTTATCCAGGTAAATATTAGTATTTGACATTTTTTTATTCCAAAATGCTAGTTTTATGCAAATAACATTGGGACCATAGTGTCATATTTGTTTTTCTTTTTTTATTTCCCCCATTTTTGTCTTGAGATTAAGACATCCGTTGTGCTTAATTGTTACAAGTTTTGAATGCGAAGCCTGAAAGTTTTGACAAATAAATAAATAATATGACAAAGAATCTAAGCTGTCATAACAATGATTGTATGAATAGGTAATTAATGTTATTACCAACCGAAAAACGTAGAGTAATGTTACAATGATGTGTTAGCATTTACCAGAACTACCAGCTTTACACGTACAATGACAAGAAAATTGCTTATTAGTATTAATAAATTTGATTTCCACTTTTATTTGAGTGGAAGCAGCCCTTTAAGATTGCTAGTTTGAAGGCACAAGGCTTGTAAAATAACTGTTTTTTTACTTCTAGATATTATTCCACATGTAATCATGTGGTTTGCATCAAAGATAGCCTGCCCTTCAATTAATGGTCTTTTAAAATTACCAATTATCTCTATCACATCAACTATGTCTATCCCCGTTCTTTCCGACATTTTGCAAAATTACTAGCGCACCCTATAGTCGATTGCGCCCGCCTATAATATAAAACATGATGATTGATATAATGTTGATAATAATTTTCTAACCTTAACTTAGACAGTTGATACTCAGATCAAATTTTAGCAATTCATTTCTGCCTACGAGTGTTATCACACAGAGATCCCTTACACTGCGAGCAAGAGGCTTCATCAGAGAATGAATTTTTCAGTAAGAGTACACCAATGGTAAAGTATTAATTAACGTTTAGTTGATTAATTGGTGAATGTTGATTAATTGACCTGCCAGGTAACTGGACCTCGGCGGCCCTCCTCGTTACATCCCACAGCCACCAGACCTAACGCGCTCTTCGCTTTGTGCCATCGCCTTACAGCCGTATCTATTCCCCTTTTATCTATATTGACATCATTAATATTATCATTATATTATGGGCATAGTTGCTGTTAACAGTATTGGAGCAAATATCAGGTCAATCTCACATATAACATTTATTGCTTCATCTACAACGTTTCGGCTCTGTCACCATTGTCAAGTCTCAATCTGGATAAAGTTTTAATTTATCCAGCTTTTTTAAACAATGCCTTCATCAACCCAAATTAAAACTCCTTTTTATTTTTATGAATTAAATATATATAAACCATTAACTGGTGCCGTCATATAAAAAAAGTTTTTTTTTTCTTTTTTTTAAAAAGGAGTTTTATTTTGGGTTGATGAAGGCATTGTTTAAAAAAGCTGGATTAATTACATCTTTATTCAGATAGAGACTTAAAAATGGCGACGGAGCCGAAACGTTGCAGATGAAGCAATAAATGAAGAGTCCACGGAAGAAAGGGGGGATGTCATTTGGAGTGCTCTCCGAAAAAATCGAGTTATTAGGTTTGGATCTTTAATTACTTACGTATCTTTTATCATTTTTCTTCAATTTTTTTATATGTCCTTTTCCTTTTTGTTTTGCGTGTCAAAATAATAAATTTGCCCGAAACAGACATATCACGCTCTAAAAAAAAAATGTTTTAATAAAAAAGAAAACAATTTAAACATAACAGAAAGGGGATAGTCCTTGACGCTCCCCCTTTCTTCCCTGTTTTATTGATGAAATGGTGATATTAATACGCAACCCATATAACTTCTAACATGACTCTCCCCCATTCTAGGTTTTTCCGCGAGGACATTCCCCCTTTCTTTCGAGTACGTGGTTCTTTCCATCGCTTGTAACCAACCGACTGTCATTTTTTCTGACTATTTCTTTTCACCAACATATTCTACTCATCTAGACGAACAATTATATGTATATAACTAAAATTCGGAAAAAATTGACTCTCCCCCTTTCTTCCGTGGACTCTTCAAATGTTTTATATGTGAGATTGTCCTGGTGATATCTCCAATACTGTTAACAGCAACTATACCCATAATATAAATATCCCAGGAGATTAAGAAACCAATTATATATTGGATATAATTAAGAAGAATTATCATTATATATGTATATATATATATATATATATATATATATATATATATATATATATATATATAGTAAACTATTGTGAAATACTATCTCATAAAAAGCGGATTTTTACTTTTACGTACGTATACATGAAATATACAGTAAAGGAAATTATTAAAGGTCGTGAAAAATTTCGATTTCCGGTTTTCAACGGAAATACATGTTTTGGGGTCCCCTGAGTCGAAATAACTAAGTCCCGTGAAATGGTCTGTGTGTTTTTGTGCGTGTGTGAACAGATTAGCTCAAAAACTATAAGGGCGGATTCAAACTATCGCTCCGCTCCCGCTCCACTCCCGCTCCACTCTCCTAAAGTCTTTTCATATTCACATTATATAATTTTACACCGTTCACGATTGAAGCCATTAATAATCGAAACCGTCTGTATTTTGATTTTAATTAATAATTAACTTTCAGTTATTAAAGTATTTATTTATTCATCAATTTTACGACCAAAAAAGTTCAGCTTTAAAAAACAAAAAAAAAAATATATATATATATATATATATATATATATATATATATATATATATATACATATATATATACACATAATTATAAATTAATTTAATTAATGGTGATAATTTAAATAATTATAATTTAAATTTTTTTTTCCAAATGTATGTTTGAGATATATTTTGCTATGAATTAATGTAAAAAACGGTCACCGATTTATTTATTGACTACATACTCATTGCTATCATAAAATAACGTTCAATTTGAAACGAATAAAAATGCAGTATATTATGAAAAATGTCAGATCATTAACAAAAAATATCTTAAAGCAAAAAATAATTAAAATATTAATCAGGAAAACAAGAGAACACAATCGGTAAATTGCAGTATTTACCGATTTCAACTTGAAATTTTCAAGCGTATTCGAATACATTCCGAAAAAAAAATTATTTCTTTACCATTAATTAAATTAATTTATAATTATTATTAATAATCATCATTGTGTTGCAATATATTCTTCTTATTATATTTTTTGATAATATTATCTTCTTCATCAAGAAAAGTACACTTACCAGCTATTTCTAGAAACGAAAAATTGATTTTTTTTTTTGGTCATAAAATTGAAGAATAAATGAATACTTAAATAACTGAAAGTTAATCATTAATTAAAATCCAAATACAGACAACTTCGATTATTAATGGCTTAATAGCTTAAACCTTTCAAAAGTGAACGGTATAAAATTATATAGTGTGAATATGGTAAGACATTAGGAGAGAGGACCGGAAGCGGAGCGGGAGCGGAGCGCTAGTGTGAATGGGGTAGAGCGAGAGTGGACCGGGAGCGGAGCGAGAGTGGAGCGGGCGTGAAACCGATAGTGTGAATAAGCCCTAAACTGTTCGTACCTGAACTTTGGTATTTGGTGTCTTAGATTACAGGAAGGTATCCTATGTACTAAATATCATTAAAAACTGAGGTGGTGGGGGAAAGAAGTGTGTTGATGTGGCATGGTCGGTTCTTTTTTACATTAGCCACACCAGTTATTTTTTTATATTATTAGTCATTTATCATACCGTTATTTAATAACATACGTCTATTTTAAAAGAAAAAAAAATTGTACATGAAGGAGGTAACCTTCATACCTTTGAGGTAGCTATTACCTCATAGATTTTAAGAAACGTTGAAGTTGTTTTTGTTAATAATGAATCTGATACATCTGAGTCGTGTTCTTAAATCAGAATAAGTGACAATTAAGACGTTTCACAGGCTCGGAATATTGCATAAAATGTAGAAGAGGACACTTTATGAAGATTGCTTTTCACCAAAGAAGATCTCCAGCATTTTGACGCAGTTTTAGAAGTTGCAGAGAGAAAATCAGTGGTTATAAATTAAAATATAATTTTTGTTAACATTTAGGGCTTGTTATACATTACTTTAATGGGGTCACATGTGGTGTAGTGGTGAGCATAGCAACCTACAGTACCAAAGGTCGCGGGTTCCTAACTTAGGCCCTAGGATTTTTTAAAGGGAGTAAAAAATCCTTGGCTATGCTATCCTTCAGATAGGACGTAAAATAGAGGTCCAGAGCTTGTACTATGTCAGGTACTCGTTAAAGAGCCCTGTCCTAATTATTCCTGGATAGGCAAAATTCAGGACTCCCACTGTAGCATCGTCCAAATAGCCTTAGTAGAATAAAGTGACGTTAAAATAAACAAACAAACATAAAAAAGGGAAAAAAAAGTGCAAATGGAAGGGTGCATTATAGCTCAAAATTCTACTATTCTACCCCCCTCCTCCCCCCCGGTCATCACCTAAGACTATCAATAGTATCGATAGTTTTATATACGATACTATCGAAACTATTGCTAGCGGAGACTATCGATAGTTTTACATCACTACCTACAGATCTTGCATTTTGATAATTATTCGTTTTAATTTGTTAAACTGCCCTGACAAAGAGAAAAGCAGTAGCTCAAGAACTGCGAGTTTATGGTATCGTTGGATTCTATGCGATATTTAGCATAATTTTAGTAGATAAAATCACTTTGCTAATCCAAACAAGTCCCATGAACTAATTTTAGAAGCAATTCTAACAATATAAATTTTCAATGAGGATCGCAATTAAAGAAGGGAAAAAACCTACAAATAAAATTCTTAAATTTAATGGTAGTAACTTTTCTTGCTGGTACAACTCTCGACCATTAGTATCAAAAGAGAAGAGAACCCAACGGATACATTGTAACCCTCGTAATATTCAGAGCTGAAGATAAAATATATCTGTAATAAGACCCTTAAGATGTAATTAAACTACGAGCCATTAAATGAGAAGGTTACAATTTGATGACTGTCAGTATCCGAGGAACCTTTTTGAACGAGTACTTTTATTATCCGACTAAATAACAACACTTTTCGATCGGAATTAAATTTATCTCCAAGAACATAAATTGGCGAGGCGATAAGGGGAATGAAATTATACGATCCTCGCTCTACCTTGTCGTAAACCCCCGCGACCTATCTGAGGCATTAGCTTGTACGAAGATATGCAACCCTCTCAGGGTTAGGAGGCACTTATGTAAGCAACCGGTCGAGTGCATGTTCTTAACACAAACAGCTTACAATGTTGTGGTATATATATATATATATATATATATATATATATATATATATAAATTAATTTAATTCTTATCTTTACCTAATTTTTTTTATATATATATATAGTTTATTTTATAATGTATTCTATTCTATTCTATAAAATATAGAACAACGAGCAGTCCCGGCCATGCTTGGCTGTGGTTCAGTAGCTATAATGCTTCGAATCAATTATATCCTATTATTTTTAATACAGTCAAATCTCCCAATTCTGACATTCTGGACAAGGTGCAATTAAAATTTTTGAAAAAGGTAATTCAGCTTCCAAAAACCACCCCAAGTTCTTACCTCAGAACTGAAACAGGCTGTAGACTGTATTTAATAGTATATTTCATTACTAGTACCGAAAGTGGCCTTTTCCCGTGCGCTACGGAATTTCACGTGTGAGGCGTAGCCGAACACGGGAATTCGAGTTTCACGTACGAGGCGAAGCCGAGTACGGGAATAGTTTGAGTAAGCTCGGGAAAAGCACTTTTGGTACGTGTTATGAACGATATTTTCCATTACACTGCAAACTGGCAGTATAACAGAAATCTCAAACTAACATAATTAATTAACTTAAATTATAATTTCAAACACTAGTATACTGTTTGATTAGTTTATTGATCAACAAACAAAAGCTGAATACAAATTAAATAAAATACTGAAATAAATAAGGGTTCTAAGAATTTTAGAAATTGAAATTAATATTTACTGTACAGTTTTGATTGTTGCTTATATTTATGATTTTATTTGCTAATTTATTTTGTAGTAAGTGTAAATTTTTAGTTGTATTTTTGTGTATTTCTTGACACTTTCATTGTGTGGAATTTCAATATTTTCGTTATTTGTTTTCATCATTCCATGCTTACATCATTGCATGCTTTCTTCATTAATTCATCGGGCAATGCCATTTCTTCAAAGCACTAAGTAAACTGACAACTTTTGAAAATATTTATGACACAAAAACTAATTGTAATCGGTGGATTTTCAGTTTTCTTGATTTCAATTTTTCATTAAACAACTGTTCTTAAAACAATCAGCAAGCGCTACTGGTGGCCGGGAAACGAAATAACAATTACACCGAAAATTTTCGGTGCACTTATGAATTTTCCGTGTGCTTGCAAATTTTCGGTGCACTTTTAGAAGTAAACGGGAAACAGCTGTTTTCTGTACTGTTTGCATGCATCGAAAGTAGTTACTTTCCGTGCAGTGTAATGAAAAAGTATTTAAACGAACGCTAAACTGGTGGCACAAAGTACTCTCAATGTCAGAAAGCAGACTGCCACTCCAAAGATATAAAAAACTGAGAGAGTTGGAAAAAAATTAAGGCTATAGGTACCATATATCTGGGCTACTGAAGTCAAAAATACTCTTTTCTCGATAGGAGCCAATGAAATATGGGAGGCTCAAGATACAAACGTCCCTCTGAAAGATAAAAGATGAAACATGTGGTACTAACGATGGGTAACCACCTTTTAAGCAAAGATATTGATAAAGCAATACAATCCTCATGTAGCGATATATATAGAAACATATCAACGCTTGCCTTAGGAGAAGATTATGTAAAATATCGATGCTAACTAAATAAAATAAGACTAATCTAACAAGTACGATTAGCTGGTTCCAAATTTCAGAGACTCATAATGAACTCATTCCTATACAATTTTGATCCGAAATCCTCATGTCCTCTTTGCAACAAGAATGAACCAGACAATTTTCAACACTTTTTCACATCATGTCCCATTTTAAATCCGCTCAGAAACCAATTTCTTATAAAATACTGTAACATTAAGAAAACAAATAAAGAAATGTTCCAGAACATCCTAACAATCACGGACTATAATAAACTTAAGGATATTTTTATTTTCTTTGTATAAAGTTAAAAATAAGAAGTTTTTTTAATGTTTCATTAAAAAAATAAATTCAGGTTGTACCATCTTACCGCGGAAAAGGTGAATGAAACCAAAATTATGTATAATTATAGCAGTGCTTTATCAGCTAAGTTATTACAATTATTTGCTTGAAAAAAAGTATTATATTGCTGCTTCCCGCCTTAAAAGCTTAAAAAAATTATTGCATCCGACCTTCCAGGGGGGTGGTAGCTGCCCCCCCCCATGCCCCCCGCTGGGTACGCCCATGGAAGGAGGTTATGAAAAGCCAGCAACTTCAAACCATGTGCTACTTATCAAAACATAAAAAATTAATTTTATAAATGAAAATATAACGTTAATTTATAATTTTAACTACAACTAGGGATCTCCTTCAATTCAACAGTGGCTGAATTTCCGTTCAGGCAATCATTACAATTTTTTAATAGTTTATATTCAGGATTTAAAAAAAAAAAAATCGAAATTTTTCGTAAATAATAATTCCTTTTTCGCTCTTGATTGTTTCCAATGATTTTCCAACGTCCTCAACTATTTTTATTTGGTCATATAGAGAAAGATTTTTCTCCTCTAATTCTGTAAGAGCAACCGGCAAAGCTGCTGAATTCGATCTGATAAATGCCATATCAGATTGAATGGTTGGATTCATCAAAATGGTTTTTAATTTGATTACACATTTTCTTCCTATTCTATGTTTGAAAATATTGACGGTAAAACAAAAAAAAAAAAAAAAATCAGAATACAAAATATTTAATTAAAATAGTAACAAGATGTGAAATAAAGAGTAAAACAATCGCATGTGAGCTGTAATTATTTTGGAAAAAGGGAGATCTTATAAAGGAAAGATGATACTCAAATTATGGAATCACTAGATGCAATATCCGGTGCGTAGCCTTATTTTTAAATCACTCTGATGACACGCACTACCCCTGTTACCGTTCTATGGTTAAATAAAAAATCTGGTGCGTGCGCGCAACACACAACTTTCACTTACCAACTTACTTAGATTAGAAATTGACGTGTTTTGCTAAATATCATTTCCCAAAGTCACACATTTTTCTACATTCATATCTTATTTTTGTTAATCGTCAAAGCCGTTTTTGAGTAAATAAAAAAAACCCCGTGAAAATGATACAACATTTATTAAATAAAGTCCCCCCTCCCGTAGATCAATTTTGATGAAATGTTGGCTATCACATATTTGGCATATACATACATCAAATAGCCAGTTTGGTCACAATCGTGAAAGCCGTTTTTGAGTAAATAAAAAAAGCACGCATCAATTGTGATTTCCTCTCTCATCCAATATTTTTATCACAAGATTTGCAATATACTACACTACCACCCCTTTGGGTCAGGATATTTTTCAATCCATCCTGCAATTTTCGAAGACACCTCCAATTTTTGGCATTTTAAGTAACAATATACTCGACAGAATTGATAGTGATCGAACGATGAGAAAGCCTACTGAGCCCGCGAGTTCTTGGAAATTGGAGGTTTGTGTTTGTTTACATCTCCCAAGTTCCCTTTATTTTTTCCTATGTTTCCTTTCCGTTATTTTTTTATTCCTATTCTTAATTCCCATTTATTTTTCCACTAATTTTTTATATGTATTTAAGAAAATTAAAATTTGTAATAATTTTTACTTTCACTTACCTATATATGAAATATATAGTAAGTGGAAGTATTGCGATCGTGAAAAATTTCGACTTCCGGTTTTCCACGGAAATACACGTTTTGGGGTCCCCTGAGTCCAATTAACCAAGTCCCGCGAAATGGTCTGTGTGTGTGTGTGTCTGTGTGTGTGTGTGTGTCTGTGTGTGTGTATGTGTGTGTGTGTGTGTGTGTGTGTGTGTGTGTGTGTGTGTGTGTGGGTGTGTGTGTGTGTGTGTGTGTGTGTGAACAGACTAGCTCAAAAACTATAAACCATGAGAACCTGAAATTGGGTATTTAGTGTATGTATATGCCCGCGATGTGACAGCAAAAATTTCATCAAAATTGATCAAAGGGAGGGGGTACTTTATTTAATAACTTTTTACGTTTTTTTCGATTTTCTCAAAAACGGCTTTAACGATTTTAACCAAACTGGGTATTTGATCTATTTATATGCCCGAGATATGACTGTAAAAATTTCATCAAAATTGATCAACCGGAGGGGGGACTTTACTTAATAAATTTTGTATTATTTTCACGTGTTTTTTTTTATTTACTCAAAAACGGTTTTAACGATTTTGATCAAACTTGGCATTTGATGTATATATGTGCCAAAGATGTGATAGTCAACATTCATCAAAATTGGTCAAACGGAGGGGGCACTTTATTTCATAATTTTTTTTAAATTTTTACCTTTTTGATCGATGAACTCAAAAACGGCTTTAACGATTTTTATCAAATTCCTTATGTTTAATGAAAATTAGTTGTTATTTATTACCAGGTAAGCTTTATCATTATTAAAATGTTTTTTGTTTTGGGCCTTTTTTGTTTTCCTATAAAGTACCTTTGTTTTAGTTTATATTGAGAAATTAACTGTCTGTCATCACACCTAAAAATAAGAAATGGCTAAATATGATATATGAAGAAAATCAAGTAAACATATACAGGAAAAAAAAAGAAAAATAATCCGTCAACTCATAAAACACCTTGAGCTCACGCATGCGCCGTACGCCTTTAATGACAAACCAATGCGTTATTATTACCTATAGATGTTCTGTTCATTTGAGAAGTGGCAATTAACAAAACGCATTAAGTTCTAATCTAAGTAAGTTGGTAAGTGAAAGTTGTGTGTTGCGCGCACGCACCAGATTTTTTTTCTTCAAAATATGAAATGATGCAATTTCTTGCAATAAAACTTCAAAACGTGCAATTTCGTGCAGTAAACCCCAAAACGTGCAATATCGTGCAGTATAAAACTTCATTAAAACATCCCATTAGGCTTGATTCGGATAAGTAACTTGAATTCGCTTTAGGGCCTATTCACACTATCGGTTTCGCGCCCGCTCCACTCTCGCTCTACCCCATTCACACTAGCGCTCCGCTCCCGCTCCACTCCCGGTCCGCTCTCCTAATGTCTTACCATATTCACACTATATAATTTTAGACCGTTCACTTTTAAAGGTTTAAGCTATTAAAGCCATTAATAATCGAAGTTGTCTGTATTCAGATTTTAATTAATGATTAACTTTCAGTTATTTAAGTATTCATTTATTCTTCAATTTTAAACCTTTTTAAATGTTACTCAAAATAATATTCTTACAATATATTTTATTTTATTTTTAATATAATGTAAAATAATTTACATCAGTTGTACAGAAAGTGTCCCTACAGTACTCGGTCTAATTACCGATCTCGGCTGCGCCTCGCCCGTCAAACCAGACCACGTAAAAAAAAAACCTGTAAAAAGGCACTTTCTGTACTGGTGATGTAAATAACTATTACTTTAAAAGAAGAGACGGAACCACCACAATTAATTTAAAACGGCTGTTATTAAGGCTTTTGTTTTTTTTAAACAAACAACGAAAGAAAAGACGGGAGATGTTCGCTAGCGCTTGACGAGTGAGGATTAAATGAGACTGTTTTAGTGTTTAAAGTGGTTGTGTTCTATATCGCTAAATATCAGCGGATTTAAGAATAATGGCGTTTACGGAAGGGATTACGGTGACGAGAATCCCCAGGCCGAGTGGCTGCTGGCATCCCAAGCTACGAGAAGACAGGCGAGTTGCAGATATTTTTCTTTGTTGCATTTTTGTTTATTGTATAGTTTAAATTGTTTCTGGTTGTGTAAATAGAATAAGATTTTCATCAGGCCTGACTACAGAAATTGTAAGTAAATTTTCATTTTTAATACCGTAGTGTAAATATAGTGTTCATTAAAAGTTGCTTTTATTTGAGTTTAATTTGTTTTTTTATATATTTTTTTTTAGTTCACTATTAAGTAGTTCATAAGTGAAAATTGCAAATTGAATTTTATGTACACCCCTCTCCGAACTTTTAAGGTAATCTTTTGTTTTATTTCTATTCTTTTTCACTTATTAAGTTTAGATTATTTTTTTTTTATTTTGATTCCTATAGGTTGTAGCTATTTCCAGGCGCGGTTCCAGTAAAACCATTCGGGGGGGGGGGGGGGGGGGGGGGGATTGGTCGGTAGGAAAAAAACAGCGTAAAAATAGCACACTTTATTTGCTTATGCTTATACATTAAGTTCATATACAAAATTCTGTATAAAAAATTCTAGTCAAAATTAAACTACACTTCCCTAGAAAACTCGTAAAAGTTAGATGCGTAATTAATCTTTTTAATTCATCCCCCTAATTTTTTTTTTCGTCAAAATTTCGGGGGGGGGGGGGGTCCCCCTTGGGACCGCCACTGGCTATTTCCTTAAAATAAATAGCATGTCGCCCCTTTATTTACTTTATTCATTTGAGGAGGTGAGATGCAAAACTCGTTCGTTCCATTTTTTTGAAAAATTGAGATGGCAGTGGATTCTGAAAGATATTTTAACGCTCTTTCAAGATATCTTATCAGATTGGAGCAAAACTTATTATTTCTTATGGATTTTTGCTGTAAAAAATAGCGGTTTGTTGCAGAACGGATTCGTTAATCGTTTTGATGCCTAACTCTTTCGTTCCAATAATCACTTCTCACTTTGCACCCATCCTATTCGTTCACTTGAGCAGTTTCTGTTACTCTTTCTGAACAACATAGCGAAAGCTCCTTAAACTCTCGTGTTTTATTTCAGTTTATACTCAATTCTTCTTACCTAGCTATATTAATAATTGATTTTTCAATGGCTCCAACAAGCAACAAGCAAGATAATCTGCTGAAAAAACATTTTGGCGACGAGTGGTGGGCCAATTATTATCATTTGGTAGTACATATAACACACGAGTTCTCAATATATCTGCCACAGACGAGGGAAACAACGAACAACAGGATGATGAAGTCGCTATTCTTGAAGAAGACGATAGCCTTAGTATTATTGTAACTTTTTTGGAACCTGATGTTTTATATCAGTACGCTGATTATTTTTGAAAAATTCGTAAAAAAAAAAAAAATTTTTTAAGTCAGTGGGTGGTATCATTTTGTGAAATAGTACCGAATTCATTTATAAAATGGTTGTAAACCTAAGTAAATATCCTTATAAAGAAGATCAACAGATCAACTTACGGTGTGTGAAATAAAACTCGTTCGTACCAATGTGGTGTGCAGCAAAAGTCTTTCCTTTAAACATTTTGTTGCAAAACTTTCTCATTTCATTTTTTCTTACTTTTTTTTGTTCTTACCTCTAAATCAGTAAATTTTTTTAATCCAAGCTTACTTACACAGGGTAGCTGCCCCTTTCGAAGGCAAAAAAAAACATCCTTATCTGGCCACTCTACAAGAACATGGTAAGTTTTTTGAGTTTCCTGAAAAATGTGTTTAGGTGGAACGAACGAGTTTTGCATCTCGCCTCTTCATTTGTGATCACTAGTCATTTAGGAACCCTCCCGTCTCCTCTGAGCTACCATTTCATTTGTTACGATTATTTTATTTATTTAAAACTAATCAATATTTTTTACTTTTACTTACCTATATATGAAATATATAGTAAGTGGAAGTATTGCGATCGTGAAAATTTTCGACTTCCGGTTTTCAACGGAAATACACGTTTTGGGGTCCCCTGAGTCAAAATAACCAAGTCCCGCGAAATGGTCTGTGTGTGTGTGTGTGTGTGTGTGTGTGTGTGTGTGTGTGTGTGTGTGTTTGTGTGTGTATGTGAACAGACTAGCTCAAAAACTATAAACCGTGCGAACCTGAAATTGGGTATTTGGAGTATGTATAAGCCCGCGATGTGACAGCAAAAATTTCATCAAATTTGCTCAAAGGGAGGGGGTACTTTATTTAATAACTTTTTAAGTTTTTTTCGATTTTCTCAAAAACGGCTCTAACGATTTTGATTAAACTGAGTATTTGAACTATTTATATGCCTGAAATATTACTGTAAAAATTTCATCAAAATTAATCAACCGGATGGGGGACTTTACTTAATAAATTTTGTAACATTTTCACGTGTTTTTTTTATTTACTCAAAAACTGTTTTAACGATTTTGATCAAACTGAGTATTTGATCTATTTATATGCCTGAAATACGACTGTAAAAATTTCATCAAAATTGATCAACCGGATGGGGGACTTTACTTAATAAATTTTGTATCATTTTCACATGTTTTTTTTATTTACTCAAAAACGGTTTTAACGATTTTGATTAAACTTGGTATTTGATGTATTTATATGCCAAATATGTGATAACCAACATTTCATCACAATTGATCAACCGGAGGGGGGACTTTACTTAATAAATTTTGTATCATTTTCACGTGTTTTTTTTATTTACTCAAAAACGGTTTTAACGATTTTGATCAAACTTGGTATTTTATGTATTTATATGGCCGAGATATGACTATAAAAATTTCATTAAAATTGATCTACGGGAGGGGGGGCTTTACTTAATGAATTTTGTATCATTTTCACGGTTTTTTTTTTATTTACTCAAAAACGGCTTTAACGATTAACAAAAATAAGATATGAATGTAGAAAAATTTGTGACTTTGGGAAATGATATTTAGCAAAACATGTCAATTTCTAATCTAAGTAAGTTGGTAAGTGAAAGTTGTGTGTTGCGCGCAAGCACCAGATTTTTTAACGTAACAATGTGAAATATTATCTTCGTCTGTTTTGCAAAGCCGACATTCCTTATCTTTTTTAATATTTATTTACATCACTAATACAGAAAGTGGCTTTTTATAGTACGAGGCCTGGTTTGGTAATTAGACCGAGTACTGTAGAGACACTTTCTGTACAAGTGATGTAATTTTTTTTACAGTATACAGAAAAATAAAATAAAATATATTATAAGAACTTTATTTTGAGTAACGTTTAATAAGAAGTGTAAGGTTAACAAATAATGAATGAAAATCATATGGTAGGAGCTATTGATGAATCGTAAAAAATCTGCATATTTATATTTATATTAAATGTACAATTAGTATTATTAATAATATTGAACCCTTCAAATGGTAATTGAAGGTCACGTTTAGAGTTATTATACTTTTTATTATTCATATTATACAATGGATCGTCTCTAAATTGATAGTCTTTATTAGCGATATTGATGTTATTATGCTTCATTGCTGTGTCTTATGTATGAGGATTGCTATTTTGATAATCACTGAACATTTTAGTAGCAATATCTGACGTATTTCAGGAATATTCAGATATATTTAAATTAAAGTGATAAAAAGGTTAGTAAGCTTTTTAACGGTTTTATTAACATGTGTTTTCTTTACTGTACTAGTACAGTAACAATACGGTAATGATAAAATATATACATACAGTAAAGACAACATTAATATCATGTGTTGTCTTTACTGTACTAGTAGTGTAATGAATCACTTTTTAGGCTAGCTAACAATCTAGAAAGAAATATTTTTATAAGAAATGTAATGTAAACATCGTTACATATCTGTAACTTGTAAATTCTGCTATTGCGGATGCCTGTCAGGCGGAGTTGTGCTATTATCTATATAAATAATGATGAAATTTTGTTTGTTTGTTTATTTGTTCTTTATAGAAATCCATACCGTGTTTCTCCTAATTTCTCCAAATTTCGCTCAGTGGTTCTTTGATACCAGGTGCGAACACCTGTCCATATTAAAATCGCATATCTTCAGCCAATCTTCAGCTGATATTCTTTATTGTTATAAAAATCATAATGATCTCACTTTACAATGTTTTTTTTTTATTTTTTATCGACCGTTTCTTTAGAAAAATGAAATTCTCCGTGTGAAACCGGGATATACAGCTATAATCTATGGATTTAAAGATGAAATTCTGTATGTTCTTTATAGAAATCCATACCGTTTGTCCTAAATTTTCCAAATTTCGCACATTTTGCAATGTGCGAACACCTGTCCATCTTAAAATTGCATAACTGCAGGCTTTACATTGGTTTTTACAAAACCGACCGTTTGAGTCGATAAAAACCTCAGTTTATAGATTTTATAGATTTAAAAAATGAAATTATCCGGGTGAAACCGGTATATACAGCTAGTTCTTAATAATAATTATTATTATAGTATATTATATTAAGTTGTTGATGTGGGTCTTAGTTAGAAAATATGGTTTTGTAGTTCCAAAGGAGCTAATGGGTCTGTAGAGTGGGTTGAAAGAACTATTTAAGACTTACTATTAAGATTCTATGTCCTTGCTGATTAGGTGATTTTTAAATTTTTCCACTAGGCAGTTTAATTCTGGTGTGGTTAGTTGAGGTTTGCACCAGCTTTCCCCTTCTCCAAGTGACTCTTGAAGCTTAATTGCCCAGTTGAAAGGTAATAATTTACTGTTAGTGCCTTTAGTTTTAAGTGGCACAGTTTCTGTAATGATGTATTAGGCATGTTAAGGACGCGTTGCCACCACGTGAGCATTCGTTTAATTACTCTAAGGTACGTATGAGTCTGTCCGGTTTCCAATCTTACATAGCTATCTGGTGTATTGAGAGGGAGGGGTAGAAACCGCTTGAAGAACATTAGTTGCTCCCTTTCAATATTCTCCATGTATGATGGCCGATAAAAAATAATAATTAAAAATTGCTAAAATATAAATAACCGCAGAGGATGGGCCAACTGCCCGAAACGTTGGGATAATTAAATATAATATAAAAAATGGAAGAGACTTCTTCATTAAAGAAAATCCTAGAAGAAATCACTCTTCCTCACTAAAGTGAAACATATAACCAAGTAGGTAATATTTAATATTAGAATAAAAATATAGATTTTCTTTTGAAAAATAATATTTATTCTTTATCCTAATAGTTTTTAACCTTTCCTAACTTATTACTAGTGCGAGTTTACATAATTTAATAAAGTTGTACACAGTCCCTTTGGCGCAGCGGATAGCGCGTTGGACTTCTAATCCAAAGGTCGTGGGTTCGATCCCCACAAGGGATGAATTTTTTTTTGGAAGGAGTATAAATCGGGCTTGCATTGCTCCTGATTGACAAAAAAAAAAAAAATAAGTAAATAGTTATTTATTATACAAGTGAGGAAAGTAGATCATTTTACAACTCGAGTGAAACGTTTACCCACACGAGCGAAGCGAGTGTGGTAATTTCACGAGAGTTGTAAATTCTACTTTTTTCACGAGTGTAATATTAAATTTTTTCTGTGATCGTGTAATACATGATCAGATCTAACCAGAATATGAACAAAATTAGGATGTTGTGAAGATTATGGTATGTTGTTGGCAGGTTATAAGCATGGTTGTGAAAGGTTATGTGTTATAAACAAGTGCAGGTTATAAACAAGGAAGGTAATTATTATTATATTTAAATATTAAAATATATTGATTATTTCCACCAATAATTCATTCACATTTCAATTTATTTTGTTAAAATAAATTCTTACAAAGTTAAGAAATATTTAAAAGCATTTAATTTCCAACTTCAAATTATTTTTTAATTTATACTTATTACTAATTAAGAAGGCAATTCACTTTCTTCACTTGTGAAGAAAGTAATCACTTTCTTCACTCTATTGCAAAATGTTTCACTTTCTTCACTCATTTCAGTTTAGTAATGTTACCATTATTCAACGATTACAGAAAACGATTTTTTTTGATTGTATAATAAAAAAAAAAGATGTTAAAAATATACTCGTTAATGACGATAAAAAGAAATTTATGTCCAACAAATAAAAACTATTTTAGAATGTAATGTTTTTATGCTAAAACAAAACTACCATGTATGATCATTAAATTATCTAATGAAATATCAACTATTCGTATCCCTCATTTATTTATTTATTTTATAATTACCATAAAATAAATAATAAACGGCTTAGGAACCCAAAGGTTCGATTCCGAATGAACGCAATCCTCACACCTCCTTCAAGGCCTACCTTCGGCCTTCCTCTATTCGGAATCCATGTACATGTGTATGTTCCATAATTTGGAATTCGTTCACTACTAAGTTTCGCAATTTTACACGCCCATGCTATTCGCCTAGATACCATCAAGTCAATTATATCTACCGTCTAAATTTTTCTGTTGATTGCTCCCTCTTCGGTCCAAATATTTTAGCAGTACTGTATTTTCCTAAGCCGTTGCTCGTCCCTCACTGTGAGCGGCCAAGTTTCGCATCCTTAAAGGAATGTTGGAAGAATAATAGTTTTGTAGATTCGAATTTTTAAGTTTCGTGACAGAAGGCGCGAGCTTAGTAATTTTGCTTGGTCTTTGCTTCCATTTCGTTTTTTCAAATTTTTATAAAATGAATTAAAATAAAATTAAAAAATGAATGGAATATTGGAAAACATAAACTAAACATAATTATTAGCTTGGAAAGTATTGTAACATTGGACAAAAACAATGCTTCTAGCTAACAGTTAGAACAAACTGTCATAGTACATGTTTGTGACTACGATGTTCGCGTACCATCTACGCTGGCCCAAAAGGTTCGAAGCTGGTCTTCTTACGACTATTTATAAGGAACGATGGACTGGAGAGTTAGGATGGTTCTGAAGCTCAAGTCATGTGGTTATTTCTGAGTTACAAAGTGATAATTTTTGTAACCTCTATAATTGAGGAGTGGAATTTCAAAATGTCTCTAGTCCATTTTTTTTTCAATTTAACTTTTTTCTTTATTTTACATCTGTGAGGCTGCCTGCAACTAAAAGTGGAGATTTTTCTTTCAAAACGTCCTAAAACCCGTTGAAAATCAAGTTTAAAAATTCAATGAAGTTTCAAAACGTCCCTTGTCTATCTCACTGTAGAGGAAGATGGCGGACGTCCTTTTGAATAATCAAAATGTCTCTTGTCCCTGCTCCATGAGCACAGCTGCTCATGGAGCAGGGACTGCTCTGATTTTCAAAACGTCTCAAATCCAAATGTATTTTTCCAAACCTAATTTTAGATAAAAAGAATAATTTGGCACCTTTATAAGCATAAACTTTGTCATTACCTTAAAGTAGAATATACAATGTTGAAATGTTGACAATCTTGAGTAATTTAAGCGTCAGGTTATATTTTTACAAAGGTTTTTGTAACCAGCAAACCTGTTGATTGCTTTATGATTCTGATTGCTTTCAGAATAAAATGTTATTAGCATTATTAATAATTGAGTTTGCATTATTTAACCTGATACTGGTGGTAATAATTTAAATTGTTACACTAAAAGTGTAGTATTAATTATTACAAAATACTATAAGCAATGTTAAACCGCTAAAAGCTATAAACAATGTTAAACAATCGAACTTTACTTTCAAAACGTCTCTTGTCCAGCTTTGAGTTTCAAAACGTCTTTTGATTGAAATACTTTCTAAAGGCTAAAAAGTATAAGCATCTCCATAATTTTTGTTTGAATAAAAATCTAGAGTCCAAATAGAATTATGTTGAAGCAAAAATGAAAAGATTGGTAGATTTTTTTTAGAGTACAACATATTTGTGATTTTCCGAAAATTCTCCAAACTGGACAAGAGACGTTTTGAAATTCCACTCCTCAATTACTTGTTTCAAAAATTTCTTCAATAAATTCTTTTTTGGAAATTATTATTTTCTTTGAATAAAAATTGTTAACCCACACACATAAGTCTTACAATATGATACACTCAACTACAAATGTGTCTAACGTCTATAATTCTATAATTTGCTTAGTACCGAGTTTCGCAATTTCACAACTCTATTTTGACGGCATCCTGCCATAACCTCAATTACGTAATAATTAATATTTAACTAATTATTGAAAAGGTTAAATATTCAATTAAGCTGCAATTGAAGTGGTATTTTTTTGCGATATAAATAATTAATAAAAATAATAATATTTCAATTATGCTATGAATTGTAGAGCTGCTGGACGATGCTAGATCCAAAAATGGAAGAAATGAAATCCAACAGTCGAAAAAATGAAATGAAAAGTAAAATTAAAGAAAATGATTACTTTATACCTTAAACAATTGATAATTATACTAAAATAAAATAAAATAAGTAAAGATAGTGTAAAAAAAATTATACCATCCCTTGTGGGGATCGAACCCACGACCTTTGGATTAGAAGTCCAACGCGCTATCCGCTGCGCCAAAGGGACTGCGAGTCATTATTGCCTGCTGTGTCAGGTCGCACTGATAATTAGTGATTGTAGGATAAAAACTTTTAGTATTATAAACTGTTTTTATAAACTCTTAAAAAAAAAATTGTTATAAAACTGTGAAAAAAAGAGTTTTCACAAAAGTGTCTTACATTAGACATTATAAACTCGCATGTACACTGCTGTTATGTAGTTTAATAATTTGAAACTCAATTTTTTTAATATAACAATAACATTTAAGTTTAAGTTTAGTAACTCGCATTAAGATATCAATCAAATATAATTAATTGTAAAATAAACGCAGCAAGGAACAGATTTAAAAAAAAAAAATAACAGAAAATTGTTAAACAAGATTATATTAATTTTATTTATATTTATAAAAAAAAATAGGAAAATATTAGCTTTAATTACTATATGCTTATTTTTAAACAGACAAAAAAGAATATTTATTTCTTAGCAAGAATAGCCTTGGTATTGGGAATAATAGGAATATTAAAGTCTCATATATCAGAAATAATATCTGTTTCAAAATATTAAGAATCTCAATAAATTGAATTCAATTACTAGAGTTTGTAACATCAGACAGTATTCACTCACATATACACTGCTAAGTTATGTAGTTTTATTCCATTTTTAAACTCAGTTTTTTATCATAACAATAAAATCTTGAATTTTTAAGTTTTGTAGCTCGCTAATAAATGTAGAAAAAGCGGAGCTTGGAGCAGATTTAAAAAAAAAAAAAACAGAAAATTTTTAAACAAGATTACCTATATGAATTTTCTTAAATTTTAAACAGAAAACAAAAAATAAATTTTTCTTTGCAACACTAAACTTGGTATTGGGGATATTAAAGTCCCATATGTCAGAAATAAAAATAATAAGAATTTCAATAAATTGTATTTAAGTATAATTTGTATTCTCATAGAAAACGAATCCAAAGATAGATGAAATACAATTTATGTATTTTACATTAAATTATAATTTATTTATAATTTTATTTTTATTTAAAAAAAAAATATAAACACAAATTGCCTACAATTTGTAATAGGCTACTGTTTGGGACTCTGAAGATTAAGGAGTACTTGATTGAGCAATTTAAAACATAAATGAAATATTTTAAAATATTATTTTAGTTGCATAATTTGTTTTATTATAAACATTACTTTTTTACTTTCACTTACCTATATATGAAATATATAGCAAGGAAAAGTATTACGGTCGTGAAAATGTGAAAATTTCTACTTCCGGTTTTCAACGGATATTACGTTTTGGGATCCCCTGAGTCCAAATAACCAAGTCCCGCGAAATGGTCGATGGAAATAGCGAAATGGAATAAATACGTGATGCTCAGATTATTTAAGGCATTTAAGGGGTGAAAAAATAGGGTGTAAGATAATCTTTGATTAGTTATATTTTAGTTTAGAAACATAGTTCCATAATCGATTTCTGAATGCAATAGAAAGCGATTTTAGAGGAACTGTAATCATTCTCGGTTTCTAGAAACGCATAAGAGACAAACTTTACTACGAGACGTAGATTCCCCTTCACGATATATTTACAAAAAGCAAATCGCTGTAGAAAACAACCAAGAAGTAAAAAAAAAACAACTCGACTTTTGATGAAATTAGGTCCCTTTTTAAAATAAATAAGCAAAAATTACTGTAAAATGTGTGAAGTTTAGGAATGGCGTTTACATATCTATATAAATAAAGATGAAATTCTGTTTGTTTGTTTGTTCTTTATAGAAATCCATACCCTATGTCCTAAATTCTGCAAATTTCGCTCAGTGGTTCTTTCATACCAGGTGCGAACACCTGTTCATATTAAAATTGCGTAACTTCAGCTGATATTCTTTATTGTTATAAAAATCGTTTTGATCTCGCTTAGCAATATTTTTTTATGAAATCGATCGTTTCATTAGAAAAATGAAATTCCCCGTGTGAAACCGGGATATACAGCTATAATCTATGTAAATAAAGATAAAATTATGTTTGTTCTTTATAGAAATCCATACCGTTTGTCCTAATTCTCCAAATTTCGCTTAGTGGTTCTTTGATACCAGGTGCGAACACCTGTCCATATTAAAATTGTATAACTTCAGCCAATCTCTGGGTATATTCTTTATTGTTATAAAAATCGTTTTGATCTCGCTTTACATTGGTTTTTACAAATACGAAATCGAATGTTTGAGTCTATAAAAGTCTCACTTTATAGAATTTATAAATTTAAAAAATGGAATTCTCCGCGTGAAACCGGTATATACAGCTAGTTATCGAAAAACATCAATTTCTAATTTAATTAAGTTCATAAGTAAAAGTTGTGTGTACTGCCCATCGCACCAGATTTTTTTTTCAATAGGTTTTAAACCCAGGATAAGAACTAATAATGATAAAATAAACACATATAATGCTAAAATTGAATAATATTTAAAAAGAAGAAAGAAAGAGTTGCGTTATAAATATTTTGAAGCTAAAAGTGACTTGGCAAATACTACTTAACTACTGAGACCAGAGACTCAATGAGTTGTGGCCTCACTTACGAACACAGTCCCTTTGGCGCAGCGGATAGCGCGTTGGACTTCTAATCCAAAGGTCGTGGGTTCGATCCCCACAAGGGATGTAAAAATTTTTTTTTTCGCTTTAGAAACATCAACCTCAAATAATTTTATAATCAGGAATGTTAACACGAAAAAAGTTAAAAAAAAAAATCGGTGTGCTAAAAAACAAATACTATACTCTGTGAAAACTTTTTTAATCCATACTAAACTATGAGTTTACAATGTAATAGGAAATAATATAATATAAAAGCATATAACTATGAGAATATAATAATTTTTAAATTAATTTGTTTACAACTAAAATATAAATAATTTTTTTTTGTTTTTTTTTTCTTTTTCATAATAACCCTATGCAATAGTTTATTTATTAAATGTACGTATTCCAAGCGATAAGGCATATTATACGCGTTAAAGAACATAAGAAGAATCACATCTAATATAAATGTTATCTAAATATAAATATAACTAAATTAATGTAAATATGAAGTTGGAAACAAAAAATAAAAATACAGAGATTATTACAATAACTCAAAATGAAAAGTTCTTATATAAAATTGAAAGATAATTAAAAAATAGTTGATGGTTAGAAATATTCGATATGTGTACTTTAGTTTTATTCATTTCATGTTTAAATAAACAAAAAATTAAAAAAAATAATATTAAGATTATTACGATAATAATGTTCATATATAATCTTTAATAAGGAAAATCATATCAAGTTATCGAAATTAAAAAATAAAAATAAAATATTTTTTAAAATATAAATATAAAGTTTTATGAAAATAAAAACAAAAATAAAAATACAGAAATTATTACAATACTTGAAAATAAAATATAAAAAATAAAAATTTCTTATAAAATTGAAAGATAGTTTTATTTACCAAATGTTTAAATAAGCAGAAAAAAGTAAATATTAAAAAAAATAATAATATTAAAATTACGATAATAATGTTCAAATATAATAATATAATTAAATATTACATGAATATAATAAAAGATCTGGTGAAATTAGAATTATGTATATAACATTTTTTTTTTTTTTTTTTTTTTTTTTTATGAAATTTACTCTTACTGTGATCAGTTCCATGTGTTTCCCTTGTTAGTTGGTCTGATAACTTCCCACAAATTAAAAATATTCCAAAATATGCCTTCTCAAAAATTTATAACGTAAAAATGTCCGTACCTCATAGATTTTTATGGCGCTTTTTTCTTTTCTACATAAATATTCACCTATAAATATTTAAAAGTATATACATTTCTAAACAATAATATTTAAAAAATAATAATTATATATGTTATTATAAAATATATAATTTTTTATGCAACTGTAAATTTTATGTGTTCATGGTGATTTTTATTTGAGGAGATTTTAATTATTATTGTTATTTTTTAATACTGTTAATAATTTCTCTGATTATTATTTAGTAAAATCATTAATGGAAAATGGTCTCAGATTCAGTGAATTAAATAATATAAACGTACTATTGTATAATTAATTTTTAAATTAATTTAGTTAAATTTCATTCAAATCTGAATTTTTTTTCTAAAAGAAATGTTTTTTTTTTTAATAAAACATTTTCAAACAAGAATAAATTTTAATCTATTTATTTTATATATATATATTTTAGAAAAGTTTTATTTTTTAATATTTGTACCCTACTTTTACAAAGAGAAATATTATTAAAAGTTTTCTGTTTAATACTATCCTCAAAAATGTTGAAATAGGAGTTTTCTGTACACTTAAATGCTCAATTCATTAAAATGAAAAAAAATTTATTTTACCTTGCTAACCAGCTACTTACTTAAAAATTCATGTATAATGCTTACTATCTTTTATATAATTATCAGTTTTGTAAAGTATTCATTTGATTGTCTTCTTCTAGCACAGATACTCATATATTAGTTTACTTTTAGCCCTGATGAAGATCCACAAGTGGGATCGAACGGTTGGCTTTTCAGAATAAAAAAATTTTAAATGAAAATCCTGAATATGATTTTACCTACCTATCATAAAGAATGTCAGTGGACTATTTCTCATCTCTATATAAAAAAAAAAATTCTGAAAGAAACGTTTTTTTTTTTTTTAATAAAACATTTTCAAACAAGCATTTTCAATAAAACATTTTGAAACAAAAAGGTGTTTAAATGAAGTTAAAATTATAGAGAAAATTTGACTTATAGAACAGTTGATACTTTTAATGAAGACAGTTTGAAAATAAAATTTGAATCTCAAAAATCCCTAAAAAATTGACTGAATTGTGGTTTTACGCCTTTAAACCAAATAAACCATAAACCATCTCTATAAAAAATAAATGTATAACAGAAATAATTTTTCTTTCTGTTTCTAATGGAATTATTTCTAATGAACAATTTAAAAAAAATAATGATAATAAAAGAAAATTATGTTAATATTAGTTGATAAGGTTTCAGAACGAATTCAAAACACGAAATGAAATCCCACGTGTTGACTGAAAGCTGAGTCATACGACCTTCACAGCTGTTATCCCCACTCCAGGATTCCTGACCTAGTGTAGCGTTTATACAGTTCAAAAAGATACTTTAAATTGGTAGATTATAAATTATTTTATTTTGAATAAGATTATTATTTACAATAATTGAATAACATATGAATAACAATAACATTGAAAATGTTTACAAAAGATGAGGTTTAAGAATTAAATCATTCCATTATGTACATCAACAAGATTGGGTAGAATCTCTTTTCTGTACCCTCAACTTTCACAAAGTAGACATTTCTTTATTAATTTTAGTAAGGAATATTTTGTTTCCAATTATTAATCATATTCGCTTGTTATAATACTTATTTCACATTTATGGATTTATTTAATGAAGTAAGAAAAAAATATATATATTGGTTATTTCAATTTTGTCCCTTTTTAATAGTGGTATCAAAGTAATTTTTTTTTTCTTTATAAGGTATAAAGTATT
Organism: Aelia acuminata; assembly: GCA_911387785.2. Taxonomy (NCBI): domain Eukaryota; kingdom Metazoa; phylum Arthropoda; class Insecta; order Hemiptera; family Pentatomidae; genus Aelia; species Aelia acuminata. Next base: position 185,521,729 of record OU426979.1, read on the forward strand.
GTAACACTTAAGTGGGTTAAACTATTTTTATTGAAGGAAAATAATTTTCGATGCTACACAAATTACGAGAACACAAATATTTAAACAGGTTACAAAAATTATTACTTTGTAACTCAGAAATAACCATATGACTTCAGCTTCAGAACAAGACTAACTTCCCAGTCTATCGCTGCTTATATTTAGTCGCAAGAAGACCAGCCTCGAACCTTCTGGGCCGAACATCGTAGTCATAAACATGTAGTATAACAGTTTGTTCCTACAGTTACTCGGTAGAAGGGGTTTTTACTGCTTGTAAATCAAAACTTAACTTTCAAAATTTTCTATCTAATGCACTTCCAGAAACAGACAACGATAACTCTTTTTTTCAAAATTAAAACCACTTTATATTTCAAGGTATCTTATAATCAGAAAAGTAAAATTGGCAGTAAAAGCATTACAATCTGAAAATTGTGGGTTCAGATTTTTTTTTTCTCGATCAGACCATCGAATACTTCAATAGAATTACTATCAATTCAGTCTTAAATGTGTTTTAATTATCTCAAAACTGTAAAAACTGAAATTTACAAAGTGCAGGATAAAATGTTCAATTCTATAAATATTTGATACGGAATACCGAAAACTACAATTATATAATTATCTTCAATAAAATAAATTGATTTAAAAAAAAAAATAAAAAAACCAAGTACAATACATATCTCAAAATCGAGCAATAACAAAGTCATTACAATAAAAAATGGAAAACGTAAAATCACATAATATATTATTTCTCAAAGCCTTTTCTTTTGTTGGTACGCCATATATATATATTTTTTCTTTTTCTCTTGCAAAGTAACCCTGTGCAAAAGGAGTTTATCGATAACATGTGCGTATTCCATGCCATATTATATGTATTAATGTACATAAGAAAACAGTTGTGTTATTGTAATAAAAAGAAGTAGTAGGGAGGTAAATACACAAAAAAAATAATCAAATTACAATACCTTAAGATTATAGTAAAACAAAATTTTAAAAGCTCTTGTAAAGTTAAAAGGTACCATTTAAATAGTCAATGGTTAGAAAAACAACTAAGAAGTGGACGATTTTTTATAATACAATTTTATTCATACAAATTTGTTTAAATAAATTTACGAAAGTTGAGAATTAATAAGTTAAAATGTTTAATACAATGCTAATAATTCTGGCCTAAATAACCTGTTTGATAAAGGAATAGTATATAATAAAATATATAAATGTAAATAAGTGATATTTATTATATTTTATATTTTATTATATTGTGTTTTTTATTATATTTATTATATTTTAGTCTATTATAATTAGTCTATTATAATTGCTTTGTATTCAGCAACTAATTAGTTTTGACTTACTAATTATTTTGTTTTACGCTTGCGTTACTAAAATATGTATATTATTTACTGATAAGAAAGCTTTTTTTAAGCAACTCAATGTAATTGAGCAGCCCCACTTCTGTCATGTATTTTGATAATAAAGTGTTTCTCTCCTAATAAAAGAATCGTATTAAATGCAATGTGAAAAGAATATACTCGTATAATAAAATAAGAAAATTAAATAACCTAGATAAATAAAATTGTTTTAATAAAATATAGTAGATATTTGTAAGAAAGTAATATAAGTAGAGATAATATACTGAGTATTTAAACTAAAAACTACAAAATAAATAGGAAAACTAATCTATAATAATAAAACTAAAATGACTTTAATGTAATTCTTATAAGTAATTTATGTACATATATACACTTAATAGGCATATAAAAGACAAATTGCTTCAAATTTGGCGATTCCTATTTTGATGTGTATGATTACTCGTACTTTGAAAGTCTGTCAAGGATATGACGTGGCAAAATTCTTTTTTATATTTACTAAATAGTTCGTCTTCTGAAAGTGGTGACGATTTTTATTAGTTTGTGTCTTTCTTGTTCGTACAACTTACAATTAAAAATGATGTGATTGAACGTTTGTGGAGTCTCTCAGTCGCAGTCACCTGAGTCTGTGTTTGTCAGATGGATATATATATATATATATATATATATATATATATATATATATATATATATATATATATATATATAGTCCTGATATATTAATATTTAATTTTTTTAGCCATCATAAAAAATCTATATAAGTAAAGATGAAAGTCTGTTTCTTTGTTTGACCTTTATAGAAATCCATACCGTTTGTCCTAAATTCTCCAAATTTCGCTCAGTGGTTCTTTGATACCAGGTGCGAACACCTGTCCATATTAAAATTTCATAACCTCAGCCGATCTTCAGCTGATATTCTTTATTGTTATAAAAATCGTAATGATCTCGCTTTACATTGGTTTTTTACATTAGAAAAATGAAATTACCCGGGTGGAACCGGGAAATAAACATCTTATTTCAACCAATTGACGCCAAAGTCGCTCCTAATTATTTTGCAGAACAATGATTCATGGAAGCAAACCGACAATTGAAAATAAATTTAAAAATTTTATTATTAGTCAATTCTGGTCAAATAATTATTAAATTGAAAAATCCGTTGAGGTGCGCGCAACACACAACTCTCACTTACCAATCTACTTTATAGTAGAAATCGACGTGTTTTGATAAATGTGTAAGCCCCATTTTTTTATTGTTAAATAAAATGTTTCATTTTTATTTTTGATAATACGGGAATGCATATTAAGATTACACATTTTATACATAATACTATGTATAAAATATTTCATAAAATGTCAGATATTAAAGACAATAAGGTGGAGAAATTGGTTAGTATTTGTAAGATAAGGACATCATAACTTCGGTATGTATCGGTACAGCTTCATTTCAACAATAATAATTTACGTATGTTCAAATATGTATGCGCAAAAATGCGCTACTTTTAGAAGCGGCCCACGATCGTATTTGCACACTTAAGTTTGGCCCAGAGCATGTCAAAGGTTGCACATAACCTTTTAAGTTCCTAATACGTACGTCGAAAATCAGAAACTACTCAACCGATTTTGATGAAATTAGGCTTATTGTGTGTAGTTTTGTCCAACTTAAAATATAGGGTAATTCTTATCTCGATTATTGGCCTCAATATTTTTTTTTTGCAAATTAAATGCTTATTATACTACAATTGAGTGTGATTATTTGCAACTTCTATAAATTTCCAACAGATGGCGGTGTAAGTTGATTTATTGACAGAACACTTCATTTTCTTTCGATATTTAAGCAGGAATCTGTTTGTTCCGGCTTGGACTAGGAAAATCCGTGTTTACCAATGGATTATGAGTCGCCTTTTCACGTGCTGGGAAAACATCGAATCTATTTGTTCTAGCAAAAGACAGGTAAACCAAAATCATTGTGTACCTATTAGTATATCCTCCTGATACGATATCTCATATCATCATGTGTTACATTCTGAATTTAATTGATATGTATTATGGCAAAAGATAAATTTGGTACATTTGCTAACTGTCTATTTTGATTGTACTAAACCCATATTAACACATTATGGTCAAATATAGGATGTAAACAATAAAAACTTTAACCCTTCTAAATTCTTTACGAAATAATTTTTCATTTGTGTTATTTATACAGAATCTCGCCTCTACTGAAATAATCCAGTAAGTCCTAAATGAATAGATTATTAATCTGTATAAATGAAGATGGTTCTGTTTGTTTGTTCTTTATAAAAATCCCTACCGTTTGTCCTAAATTCTCCAAAGTTCGCTCAGTGGTTCTTTGATACCAGGTGCGAACATCTGTCCATATTAAAATTGCATAACTTAAATTGGTTAATTTTACATTGTCATTTACGAAATCGATCGTTTGAGTCGATAAAAGTCTCACTTTATAGATTTGTATAGATTTAAAATATGAAATTCTCCGGGTGAAACCGATACATACAGCTAGATTATAATATAGAGCAACAAATTTGCATATAAGTGTTTATTAAATGAAGTATATGAAGATATGCTGAGGTTTATCCAAACTAGTATGAAATCCAAACAGCCTTCCTATCTCGTCCAAAGAGACTCCTGACATTAAAGTACTGAAACTGAGAGGGCACTGAGATAATGCCAATTGGCTGCTTGGGGTATGACAGGCCATATATTAGCTGCTTGGATTGGGACCAAAAGAAATGCTCATATTTCAACTGCTCCCCACCTCACCTGTATGCATTCGTCCCGTATTCCATTTTTTTCTCTCAATTTTTCCGTATTTTTTTTTTGTAGACTGTTTTGCCGACCGCATATCCCCCCCCCCATACTCTTGGACGTCGTACATCATTTGGGCTATTAATTAAAAAATATGCGATGACGAAGAGTAGCGGGAACATTTGTCAAGAACGGATCGGCCATTTGTCAAATTAGTCGAGAAAGTTTTGTGTTGCTTTAGACAAAATAGCGACTGTAACACTCAACAGAATTAGTGCACTCAGCTTCCCGTTGATCTATGGCGAGTCCTTTATATGGCAATTTTAATTGTAACATTAGTCCCTCGTATATTATCCCTGATGTATATCCTTTGTATATTCCACTTTCTGAAAATAATAAATAAATAAAAACTTCGTTGTTACTCACAATCTAGCAATAATATTGAGTGAGATATTTTTAGAGTCGTTATTTTTAGGACGAGGATGGATTTATAGTTGATTCGGTAATAAGATCGTATACTGTAGTGACACATTCGATTCCACTAATGAATTGAGGCGTTTGATTTCAAAACCAGCTGCATCCATTTTTAACAATTTTTCAGGACTGACCAAAAAAGGATCAATTGGAACCGCTTTTGATAAGAAGTAGAATCTTTTAGTATTCATTTTCGAAGGATCTTTGAACGTCTTTGAAACAAACGTGTCTGGCACATTTTTTTTTTTTAAGATTAAGAACTTGAAAAAAAAATAAAAAAAATTGTTTGGAAAAAATGGATGTAACCGGTTTTGAAACCAACGCCTCAATTTTGACGTTACCCTAACGTCAAAAATCTATAACTTCTAACAAACTTAAGTTAATCGAATAATTTTGCAGCTATTTTTCTTATTTCTAAAATATATTTGGTGCAATAATTTAGAAGGTTAAGCATAATAGCAAAAAAATAATTTTGTTTCTTTTAACGTCACTTTATGCCACTAAGGCTAATCGGACGATGCTACAGAGACCTAAATTTTGCCTATCCAGGTATAATTAGGATATGGATCTTTAAAGAGTACCTGACATCGTACATTGTCGGGACCTCCATTTTACGTCCTATCCCAGGGATAGACAAGGATTTTTTACTCCCATTAAAAGATTCTAGGGACACCTCGGGACACGAACCCGCGACCTTTAATATTGTAGGTTTTTATGCTAACCACTACGCCACAGGTGACCCAAAAATTAATTTTATTTTTAGCAAAATCTAGGCTCATCTCTTTTAAATTATTAGTTTATTTTTTATTATTTCACCAAACATATTTTAGAAAGGGAGCTGTAAGTTATATTAGTAACTAAGTTTATTTATCTTAATTATATCCAATATATAATTGGTTTCTTAATTTCCTGGGATATTTATATTATGGGTATAGTGGCTGTTAACCGTGTTGGAGCAATCACCAGGACAATCTCAACTTTACCATTTATTGCTTATTTTCAAAGTTTAGGCTATGTCGCCATTTTCAAGTCTCGATCTGAACAAAGATGTAATTAATCCAGCTTTAAACAATGCCTTCATCAATTCAACATAAACCATTAACTGGTGTCGTCAGATTTTTTTAAGTCTTCAACTTTTTAAATGACGACACCAGTTAATAGTTTATATATATTTAATTTATAAACAAAAAAAAAGTTTTATGTTGAATTGATAAAGATATTGTTTAAAGCTGGATTAATTACATCTTTGTTCAGATTGAGACTTGAAAATGGCGACATAGCCGAAACGTTGTAAATAAGTAATAAATGGTAAAGTTGAGATTGTCCTAGTGATTGCTCCAACACGGTTAACAGCCACTATAGCCATAATAAAGTTTATTTATATTTTATTACAAGACAAAACTGAAAGTGTGATTGCCATACTCTATGTGAAATTCTGAATCAGATGATACCTCATTTTTGGCATTTGAGCTCAAAAAGACATTTTAATAGGTACGTGAAATACTTTGATGATTTTGAGGCTTTGTGAAATAATATGGTTAGCAAGAATGAATGAATGAATGATTTATTGTTTAAGCAATTGATTTTTATAATATAGGATGGCCCATACATGATAACTGTCTTAATAATTTTACAATAATTAAATTAAAATAGTAATGTCTATTAATAATAAGATTACTTGTCATGTAAAATTAGTTCTACAATACTTCTTACTCAACATTTCACTAAAACCAAAAGTATCTTTCATTATTAACATAAAATTGCATGTTGTTGTGTAGTCATTAGTTATCGTTAGATAATATAAAAATTTTTAAATAAATTAAAAATTAACATAAAATAAATAAAACCGAACTTTTTCATAACAAAAACCAAAAACTTATCTTATGATCGAGCAATAATATACAAATATAATAGGTTTAATATTAAACTGAATGTTGGGTCACCATCAGGGCTAAATATAAATTGGTTGCTATCTTGTTTTATATTTAGCCCTGAAGAAGACCTGATGTCGGGTTGAAACGTCGGCACAATTTATATGTTATTGCACGTATGGTGTTTCATTTGACCGCACCCCCAACCATTTCCATCGCACATACTTCTACGGTTAACTAATTACCTTCATCATAATTTAAAAAATATGCTAGAAGCTATGTTTAACTAAAGAAATATTTTTATTATGATATTAAAAACTTTTACCTCAAAATTACATAGAATATAAAATATAAAAATATAAGCGCGTTAGCGTAGCAACGCACAATACTAAAGATCGCTTTAGTACCGCGGTGGCCCTAGGTTTTTTAATGGCAGTAAAAAATCCTTGTCTATGCAGTCCCTATTTCTATATTTCTATTTATTTTTCATTTTCAACGTTTCGGGGCACCCGCCCCATCTTCAGGAAAAAACAACTAGAAACATTTATCTACATAAATCAAGCAATCTAAATACTTTTTTTCACAATAATATATCACATCGTTAATATTCTTTTTAATAGTTTTTATATAATTTAATTATAAATTACCTTAAATTTCTTTTCATGCTTTATCGCATGCTGTCAATTTCATCCTATATGTACATATTTATCCACACACACATATATATACACATATTCATCATTTTATATAAATAATTTTTAATAATTTAAAGGTGACAATGCTTATTAGTCATCTCCCTGTCACAGACTGATTATTTTTTCTATGGGGATCAATTTATTTACCTTTGATTTGATTCTAATCTTCTCCTCATATCTAATATTTTTTAACAGTTCAATTTTAATTTTCTTATAATGTCTATATAATGTGTACTTAGATTTTTGGTGTCTGTTTTGAAATTTATTGTTTTATCTATATTTGTTGTTATCTGTATTTGTTGTTATATCTATTCTTTCTTTTTCTATTATTTTTGCTTTATCGAAATTAAATGTGTGGTTATTTTTTACGCTATGTAGGGCCAATGCTGTCTTGTTTATATTTTTGCTACTTTTACAACCATTTTTGTGTTGTGATACTCTTGTTTTTAATTTTTTTGAAGTTTCACCAATGTATATTTTATTGCAATCATTACATTCAATTCTGTATATGACATTTTTTATATCTATTTCTTTTATTTTATCTTTCATATTTGTTAAATATTGATTCATTTTGTTATTATTATACATTCCCATTCTTATATCATTATGATCATAGTTTTTGAAAGTTCTTTATATTTCTTCTGTCAGACCTTTTATGTACTGCATTTTGAAGAACTTTTTATTTTTATTTAGATCATTTCCCCTTATTTCTCTTTTTTCTTGACTATTTGATTTTTCGGCTGTTTTATTATTGTTATTAAAAAATTCTGTTATTGTTTTTTGTTTTTTCTTTATAATCCCTTTATTATTTATTCCTTTTTCTTTTATGCTTTTATCTGTCATATTTTTTTTTGGTGATTTTCTCAATTAGATTATCCTCACTTTTATGATTTTGGTATTTTGGATGAGAGAAAACTCGTACATTCATACAGCTTTTTTTAGTATTCAATGAAATTTAATAGCAGTTCTCTAACTGCAAACAAGTTGGGGTCACCTGTGGTGTAGTGGTTAGCATGGCAACCTACAATAGTAAAGGTCGTGGGTTCGCGACCCGCGGTGGCCCTGGGATTTTTGATGGGAGTAAAAAGTCCTTAGCCATGCTGTCCCTCGGATAGGACGTAAAATGGAAGTCCCGAGCCTGTACGATGTCAGGTACTCGTTAAAGATCCCTATCCTATTTATACCTGGATAGGCAAAATTTAGTACTCCCACTGTAGCATCGTCCGAATTAGTCTTAGTAGCATAAAAACGTAAAAAATAATAATAATAACTTTACTGCACCAGGCAAGTTATGAAAGGTATTTTGTAATTTTTTTTTTTTTTTTATGGGGGCTAGGGTATAAGGTTTGACCAAGACGAATACATTAGAAGTAAAGAAAGACACTAACGAAGTACTCTGGTCAAATATTTACAAGCCCCGATGAAATGAACAAGCGGCCATTAGGAGTTGTGTTGTATACAACGAGGCTATCTGATCGCCGATTGTCTATGGAATTGAGTGGCTACAAAGAGGGATAACGCTGATTGAATCCGAGAACATCTATTCCAAAGCCCCATTACATAGTGCCTATATCCCACTGTTCCCTATATCCTGCTTCTCATATATTTACGTAATTAGGTCCCATAGATCAGAATAGTTATATATTATAAGAATCTTGTTTGTTTGTTTAACATCACTTTATACCACTAAGGCTATGCTACTTCGGACGATGCTACAGTGGGAGTCCTAAATTTTGCCTATCCGGGCTAGGGATAGAGATCTTTAATAAGTGTCTGACCTGTAATCGTACAGGTTTGGGCCCTCCATTTTACGTCCTATCTGAAGGACAGCATAGCCAAGGATTTTTTACTTCCTTTAAAAAATCCTGGGGCCTAAGATGTGGGCCTAAGATTTAGGATTGTAGGTTAGCATGGCAAACACTATACGACAGGTAAATCCATTAAAGTAATCTATTAACAAACTTCTAATGTAAAAAAAAAAAGATAGTTTAATTTATAACCACTGATTTCCTTACTGTAACTAACGCTGCAAAAACGCCGGAGATCTTCTTTCGTGAAAAGCAAGCTTCATAAAGTGTCCTCATCTACATTTCCGTGTTTTGTGAATATTCCGTACCTGCGAAATATCTTAATTGCCACTTATCTGATTTAAGAACACGACTCAGATGTATCAGATTCATTATTAACAAAAACTACTTCAACTTTTATGAAAGGTATAATTAGGATAGGAATCTTTAACGAGCACCTCACATCGTAGAGGCTCGGGACCTCCATTTTACCTCCTATCCGAGAGACGGAATAGCAAAGGAATTTTTACTGCCTTCAAAATATTCCAGGGCAACCGTGGTCCACTAATCCGCGACCTTTTATAATATATATATATATATATATATATATATATATATATATATATATATATATATTGTTGAGGGGTATTGTAGGTTGCTTCGCTAACCACTACACCTCAGGTGACCCCATAAGAATCTCTAGTAGAGCTTCGAGTTAAGCGAAGTGCTTTTCACAATAGATCTATAAGTATTTTTTTAAGGGGTAAGCCAAAAAAGTACTACTTTGAGGGTCACCTGTGGTGTAATGGCCAGCATAGCTGCTTAATAAAGGCCGCGGGTTCGCATGCCAACAAGTGGCCCTAGGATTTTTTTTCTGTTGGCGCAGGAGGCCTAAGGGGACCTTTGCTCGCACAGTGCTTTCACACTGTCCCTGTAGGTGATCCGGCCCGGAGGACCAAAAATCCTAAAAGGATGGCTTACTTTATTTTTATCACTTTGGCAAAAGGCTATCAAATAAATTCATTGTCTTTGAAAATAAATATTTTATCGATAGAATTTAATAAATTAATCATTATTAAAATAAAGAAATTTTGCCTTTCGTAAATGAATCATGTTTAAAATTACTATCGTCTTCAAAAATGACTTGTTAATTTAAACAATAACCAGTAAACCTTTAACAGTTTAAAATATTACAGTGGAAAAATCAAACATTAATATATTTTTTCGGTTTGCACTGTACTTTTATGAGACCTTTCGCTGCGCGGTGTCGTGTTCTTACAAATATTTGTGTCACTAGAGGAGTACAGACAGCCTGGAGGGGGTAGCCCGATCCTTCAAGGACAATGACAAAGTGGTCTAGGTTCATGGATTATGGCATCTCAGAGTCAGTAGGCCCCGAGGACCTATATTTCTTTCCACGAAGCATACCGTCCTTGTACCGAACCTCCGGGCGATAGTTGATATCCTGGGAAACCACATCGCGATTATCGATAATATTTATATCGATAATACAGCTCTATATATATGAGGCTTACCAAATGTTGATACCCTAGGTGTCACCTATGAATAACTTTAAGATTTATCTATCGGTAATACAAATTATTTCTCAAAATATTTACGGTCAGTACCAGTATTCCCGTGCAGAAATGATTGGCAAAAACATGTCTAAAGAAGAATACAGCTGCTAGAAATTCGCATCAAAGAAATGTTATTGATAATCAAATTTATTTTCTAACGTTAAGGCCTGTTTTGCTTAGAACTATGAGTACTAATATGAAGTCGATGCGCCAATTAATTCAAAATCATATATATATTATTTCTCAATGTCTTTTTTTTTTATCGGTACGCCATAACTTCCTTAATACTTCATCAAAAATCATAAATGAGGTGTCATTTTAAATCTTTTCTTAACCGCTACACCGGAAAAATATACAAATCACTCATTTCTCCTTCCATTGCGAGTAATAAACGCAAAAACGCGGTTTTTTCAAGAAAGCTCTTCAGTAAATAAGTTTTTAGGAAGAGACTATTGAATTATAGATATAGAATGAAAGGCCTCAAAGTCTCGTATTATTTCAATGATTCACTAAAACATGCAGATTACATGCCAAATTTTCGCCTCTTCAGGCATCTTCAGGGCTACAACAGTCTCGCAAGCAAGCTAGAAACAGACTGAAACCTTCCCATATGGAAGGAGGCCTAACAGGGAAATATACAGTGTTGCCAACATTCAAATAAATTTAGATAACAGAGATAATTACTCAATAAGGTCTATAGAAAATTAAACACAAAATTAAAGAGCAAGAAGGTTCAAATAAAGTAATTTAAATTTACATCTATACATATATACATACACACTCACATCCATTACATACATAACATCATGCACTAGAATTATAAACATATTTGTATATAAAACATATGAAAAGCAAAGGCAAATCTAGAATAAATAATTCAATATTGGTTTAAAATGTTAGATAACAGAGATAATTACTCAATAAGGTCTATAGAAAATTAAACTAATAGAAAATTAAACTATAGAAAATTAATACTTTCAGCAAAAAAATTGTTAAGATTTCTTGCATCAGTTTTAAAATTGACAACTTTATCAATGTTTGCAGCTATATATAGTGCTTCAAGATATTTTAATTTTTGCTCAGAATTTTCTTTATGCAAAATTATAGTTTTGTCATAATCGAAGCTATGCTTATGCTCGGAAGTGTGTTTAGCTAGGGCAGTTTTAGATTCTTTTATTCCTTTATTTTTATTTTTGTATTCTCTGTATAATTATCTCTGTTATCTAAATTTATTTGAACGTTGGCAACACTGTATATTTCCCTGTTAGCCCTCCTTCCATATGGGAAGATTTCTGTCTGTTTCTAGCTTGCTTGCGAGACTGTTGTAGCCCTGAATATGCTTGAATAGGCGAAAATTTGGCATGTGATCTGCATGTTTTAGTGATTCATTGAAATAATACGAGACTTTGAGGCCTTGCATTCTATATCTAAGAAAGCTCTTCGAAAAGATTTCTAAATGGTGTCAATCTTTTCAGGGTTTCAAGAGGAACATTTTAGGTCATATACATTTTTTCGATTAACCCCTTCGTTTGCGAGTTGTAAGCGAAAAACTGCAATTATAAGCGGAAATTTCAAAATGGTCGCAGGGCTTTTTTGAAGGTGTCATTTTTCAGATTGTTGAAAAGAGCATTATGTACCTATTTATAATTTACTGTTATCACCGTGGTTTGCGAGTTTCAAGCAAAAACATGCGATTTCAGTCAATAGGATCAGCGCACTCGCTTTCGTATTTAAGTATGTGACATTTTCCAGGATGCGCTCTTTCAGTGACATCTATATCTGTGTAAAAGAAACCCCTAACAAACGATCACAAGATGACCACCATACCAGACACATTTCACCACCACACAAGATGACATACTTCAAACAGATTGTTCATTGAGGTCTTGTAAACACGTAAATAGTATGTAAATACCTTGCAACTTATGTTTCGAAAAAGACATAATCTACATTTATTCTTTACTTCAATCCCATGATTTATTAAACTATTCCCATGACATCCTAAATACCCGAATGCTCCGCACAGGTCAGCTAGTTATAATTATTTCTATTGATGCTAAATTCATATGCTTTTTTAACACGTTCGGTGCCCACGACCCACCTTGCGGGTGCACCTGACCTAACCTCAGCGGCCCACGACCCGCCTGGCGGGTGCACCTACCCATTGCCTTCCCGGCTACCTGGATCCGCAGGGGCCTCTCGTTTTTACTTCATTTTACTGTGGGGCCTCTCACAGGGTAGTCGCTGTGTATTGAAAGAGTTGGTTTCTTGAAAACTTTTTTTTTTATCCGTGGCAGTGTGTTTTGTGTAGTGCTACGCTTCTTGGAGTACTAGTCCCTTTTACAAGTAAGTTGAATTTTTACTTTCACTTACCTATATATGAAATATATAGTAAGTGTTACTTTCACTTACCTATATATGAAATATATAGTAAGTGGAAGTATTGCGATCGTGAAAAATTTCGACTTCCGGTTTTCAACGGAAATACACGTTTTGGGGTCCCCTGAGTCGAAATGACCAAGTCCAGCGAAATGGTCTGTGTGTGTGTGAACAGACTAGCTCAAAAACTATAAACCGTGCGAACCTGAAATTGGGTATTTAGTGTATGTATATGCCCGCGATGTGACAGCAACAATTTCATCAAAATTGCTCAAAGGGAGGAGGTACTTTATTTAATAACTTTTTAAGTTTTTTTCGATTTTCTCAAAAACAGCTTTAACGATTTTGATTAAACTGAGCATTTGATCTATTTATATGCCCGAGATATGACTGTAAAAATTTCATCAAAATTGATTAACCGGAAGAGGGACTTTACTTAATTAATTTTGTATCATTTTTACGTGTTTTTTTTTATTTACTCAAAACAGGCTTTAAAGATTTTGATCAAACTGGGTATTTGATGTATGTATATGCCAAAGATGTGATAGCCAACATTTCATCAAAATTGGTCAAACGGAGCGGGAACTTTATTTCATAGTTTTTTTTTTCCAATTTTTACCTTTCTTTCGATGATCTCAAAAACGGCTTTAACGACTTTTAACAAATTCTTTATGACTAATGAAAATTAAGTGTTCTTTAATATCAGGTTAGCTTTATCATTATTAAAATGTTCTGAGGGGGCTTTTATTTGGGGGGGGGGGGGTTGGGCATTTTTTGTTTGATTGTTTCCTATAAAGTACCTTTGTTTTTGTTTATATGGAGAAACTAAGTGTCTCTCGTTACGCCTGAAAATAAAAAATGGCTAAATATATATGATAAAAATAAAAAAAACATATAGAGGAGAAATAAAGAAAAATATTCAGTCAACTCATAAAACTCGTTGAGCCCACGCATGCGGAGTACTCCTTTGATGGCAGACCATTATTCATAATTAAAGCTGTTCTGCTCATTTGAGAAGTGGCAATTAACAAAACGCATTAATTTCTAATCTAAGTAAGTTTGTAAGTGAAAGTTGTGTGTTGCGAGCACGCACCATATTTTTTTATCCGTGGCAGTGTGTTTTGTGTAGTTCTACGCTTCTTGGAGTACTAGTCCCTTTTACAAGTAAGTTGATTTTTTTTATTCATTAATTTTGATGTCTTGGAAGCCTCAGACTTGTTTCTCAATTTGTGATCGATTTATATTTATCTTCATAAAATTTTTTTGCATAGTAACGTGATTTTCACAAATATTGATTGTAATTTATTGTATGTATTGTAATTTGTTTATCAATTACATAATTAGTGTTTAATTTATATATATTGATGTAATTTATTAATTTAATAAAAATAAATGTATATTATTTTATTTTTTTATTAAATATTTTTCCTCTACCTATTTAAACCCTCCTTCAATTCTTCCCTTCATCTGTCCATATATCCCAGTCGGATTTATAAAAAGGAAAAAAAAGGTAATTTAGAAATAATTTTTTATACAACCCAGTAAAATAATAATAATAAAAAAAAAATGTATGCCCCAAAAAAAAAAAAAAAAAAATGACTTGCAGGAGTTACCACGCGGCCCTCAACCCGCCTGGCAAGTTGTAAGTAAAATAATTTGTAAATGGTACTTGCATCCATGTTATAATGATTGATTTGATTTATTAAAGTGTTATTTACAAGAATGAATAAAAAAAAAACCATTGGGCCCCCGTGTATGTAGGCTTATTGTTACTGGGCATTGAATGTGTTAATGCGAATTTTGAATTGTAAATAGACCAAGTGTTCTTTGTTTTCTATTTGTCGCAATATATACGATCTTTGCGTTATTATAAGTATCCCACACATCGTAGATTGCGAGTTATAAGCGCAAAAACCGCTGTCTTCTACAATACCATCTCGCCCCTCGGATCTGTCTCGGAACCGCTGAGCCAAATGATATTGATGATTATAAGTAACCCCAGGATAACGGAAATACTTGAATCGGAAATTAGGGATGGAAGGGATAAGGGTTGTATTAATTCCATGAACAGGTTTATAGGATGGATAATAGTATTCGCCCCCCCCCCCAAACAGGGCAATGCTAAATTGTCTGCGCCTATCTCATTATTGTATTGTCCAACTTAGTTTCGGCCTCCTCTCATCCCATTCGGCCGAGTAATATCTCCATTCTGTTGTTCCATCTTCGTCAGTTTGTGTGTGATATCTATCCCAATCGGTAGTAGGACTGTAAAATCCATTTATTAAAAATCACTTTATGCTTCTAAGGCTTTTCGGACGATGCTAGTTTAAATTTAGACGACAGTAGGAGGCCTAAATTTTACCAATCGTATCGTACAGGCTCGGGACCTCCATTTTAGGTCCAATCCGAACGAGGGCATAGCCAAAGATCTTTCACTTACCTATATATGAAACATATAGAAGTATTGCGATCGTGAAAAATTTCTACTTCCGGTTTTCAACGGAAATACACGTTTTGGGATCCCCTGAGTCCAATTAACCAAGTCCCGCGAAATGGTCTGTGTGTGTGTGAACAGACTAGCTCAAAAACTATAAACCGTGCGAACCTGAAATTGGGTATTTAGTGTATGTATATGCCCGCGATGTGACAGCAAAAATTTCATTAAAATTGCCCAAAGGGAGGGGGTACTTTATTTAATAACTTTTTACGTTTTTTCGATTTTCTCAAAAACGGCTATAACGATTTTGATTAAACTGAGTATTTGATGTATTAATATGCCCGAGATATGACTATAAAAATTTTTATAATAATTGATCAACCGGAGGGGGGACTTTACTTAATAAATTTTCTATCATTTTCACGTGTTTTTTTCTTCTTTTTTTTATTTACTCAAAAAATGCTTTGACGATTTTGATTAAACTGAGTATTTGATGTATTAATATGCCTGAGATATGACTGTAAAAATTTCATCAAAATTGATCAACCGGATGGGGGACTTTATTTCATAATTTTTTTCCAATTTTTACCTTTTTTCGATGATCTCTAAAACGGCTTTAACGATTTTGATCAAATTCGTCATGTTTAATGAAAATTAGGTGTTCTTTAATATCAGGTAAGCTTTATCATTATTAAAATGTTCTGAGGCGGCTTAAATTCCTTTTGTGTTTGTTTGTTTTTTGTTTGCTATAAAGTACCTTTGATTTGTTTATATGGAGAAATTGACTGTCTCTCGTCACGCCTAAAAATAAGAAATGGCTAAATAGGAGATATGATAAAAATAAAGAAAACATATAGAGGAGAAAAAAAGAAAATTATTCTTAATTTCTTTAACCATTGTTCATAACTAAAGCCGTTCTGTTCATTTGAGAAGTGGCAATTAACAAAACGCATTAATTTCTAAGTAAGATGGTAAGTGAAAGTTGTGTGTTGCGAGCACGCACCAAATTTTTTTAATTATTTAAAATATCTGTTCTTGAGTTTCTTTTATAATTATATGTACGTAAATAATATAACTTTTAAATTTAGTTGCAATCATAGTGTAATTTTCGATCTTTAATCGCCATAAAACAATTTCCACCTCGATAGAACAAACCGTTTTCGAGATATAGAGTTTTTTCCAGTGTTTTGCCGTTTTGCCCCACTGTGCGTCGTAACCAGAAATACAATACCTACAATGCCTGCTCCGTTCGCCAATTTACTATGTTCTTTTATGAAAGGGAAGAAGTTGTTAACGCAGGCAGAGGGCTACTTTTGAGTTGCAGTTAGTACCAGTATTAATAAATGATCCAATAGTATACTATTTGGGATCAAAGACCTTAGCCCCTGTTAGAAACTTCATGTATGATTATCCAAAAAAGCAGATTTCCCCCCCAATATTCTCCCTAACGGAGTGCCGTGCATTTTTTAATTTCCCGACCGCACTTGTGACAGGTCCTTAATCTCATACGGCGGAATTAACGGCCCTAATGATCTCTAAGGCAGCAGATGAGAAAAGGACCAGCCTCCTTAATAAGTTTAAATTATAAATGATGAGTCAGGAGCGAACAGAGAAAAATATGCACTAATTTGCATAATAACAGGAAGGGGGGGGGGGTTAAAAAGGGTTCGGAGCGACCCCCCTCCCTTCATTTGGGGTCATTATCTGCTCCCTTATCACCCCTTTTCATTCGGACCTTCCTACTTAGCGGCTCGATGCGTGAGTCAATGCGCCCCGACAAAAGAGGAACAATCGCCCTGTAATTCGGTGCGCAACGGGGAACAGTTGGCGCTCCTTTCAGTCCTACTCCTCAGTCGATAATGGTAATTGGTACCTCTCGGGGTTTTAACCCCCCCCCCCGCATTCACCCTCCCTCCGGTGTAATACGGTTAGCTCCCCGCCGATGTAGGCCGGGTCATCAACGCACTTATTCTCTGCTATTAGTGCGAGCGAATGCATTGCAATGATTATGATCCATCCTCACTGCCGAATGTTTCGGATTAACTAAACCGTTTGATCTTTCGTTTTTGTTCATTTATAATGAATAGATCTAATTTGGTGGCTATTGTTGTTCCTTAAAATCTGCAATTACTCAAAGATATTCTTCCGTGCATCAGATTTAATTTTTTTAAATTAATCTGTAGACTTGCCTCTTTGGTCAATTAAAGCTATCCTACCTCTTTGGGCTCCTTACTGGTTAGCAAAGAGGTAGGTTTTGTTGCGTTTGCTGCTGTTCCAAAGAGGTCTTAAAATAGTGTTTTAAATTAGTCGCTTATTTTTTAAGTAGAGTGATGATCTGTAATCCAGGAGATGAAAAAGTTGATATACTTATTTTCAAATTTGGTGTGTATGATCCAAGTGAGCCTTTTGTCTAAGTACATTTCGGTGTATCGTGAGAAATTTTTGATGGTGTTTTGTTTCCTTAAAGAAAAACTTACGTGGCTAAATGTGTAGGTATTAATTCAGATTTTCAATTTTTTGATCCACTTTTCGATTTTAAACAGATGTTTTCATAGGATACGATTGTAGGTTTTTACTCCCTTTAAAAAATCCTAGTGCCAACGCGGGACGCAAACCAACGACCTTTAGTGTTGTAGGCTGCTATGTTAACCACTACACCATAGGTGATCCCAATGTAGGGGATTATGTTAGATGTTAGTGTCTGTGCTAAAGGGTTCGTGTTAAGAGTTAGTCTTTGCTGGAAGTTTTTGTAGTATTGTGTGGCTGTGTCGGTAACTGTTGGGATATTCAGGTCCTCAGGGTAGCATGGTGCGTCTGCTATTCTCCTTGTTTTTATTTAGTTTTAATACAGTTATTATGAATTGCCATCTAAAACAGTAGTTTCTGTTAAAAAAGTTGAAATTATTATTTTCTTGCTTTATAAAGAACATGTACTTAATACATAAAAATATGTATAAAAATATTATTTCATAAAATCAAAGCTTCCAACGATATATAACGATATAACGATATTATAGATAGGTATATAATACTACTAATATTAACAGAAATTGTATTTTTTTTTTAAATCATATATTTGTTTTCTTTTATTTGATTATTAAATCCTGTTATAGTGCAAAGTGAAAAAAAAAAAAAAAAAAAAAAAAAAAGACAAGGCTGGTCCTTACGACTAAATATTAGGAGCGGTGGACTGAAGAGTTAGTCTTGTTCTGAAACTCAAGTCATATAGTTATTTCTGTGTTAGAAAGTGATAATTTTTTTAACCAATATTAAATATTAAATTAAATATTTTTGTCCTCATAAGTGGTGTGGCATTGAAAAATTATTTTTCTTTGAATAAAAATGTTTAGCCCACCTAAATATTACAATATGGTTTAGAATGGATAGACTTCTTGTTGAAACGAACTAATGATTGGAATAAACTGTCATAGTACATCTTTGTAATCACGATGTTCGAGTACCATCTACGCCGGCCTGGAACATTCGAGCTGGCCGGGAAGCCAGTCCTCAACGACTAAATATAAGGAGCGATCGACTAGAGAGTTACTCACCTTTTTAAGCTCAAGTAATATGGTTGTTTTTTTGTTGTTACAAAGTGATCATTTTTGTAACCTCTTTAAATAAATGTGTTCTCATAATTGGTGTGGTATTGAAAAATTGTTTTTTTTGTTTGAAAAAAATTTGTTTAACGCCCGTGTTACAATATACTAGCATTCCCCGTCGCGGCTTTGCCCGCGAGCATTTAAAATCAATTCTCTGATCATTATCTTGGTATTGATTTAATATAATATGTTAACTGATGTTAAGGAGGTTTAGTTTAGGTTTACCATTTCGTCATTTAAACCCCTTGGGGGTTACATTTTTGAATTTCCTTTCTTAGTGGTTACCTACATCGCGTTTAAAATCTAAATTCCGAACTTCAAGGTTCTATCATTAGTAGTTTTTGCTCTGCGTTCATTCTGTCAGTCAGGAAAAAGCCTCTTATATATAGAGAGATTAATTCTCTGCAGTTTTTTGTAACAAGGGTTACTCAGGGATTTTTATTTAATCGAAATAAACAAAACTCGTAATTGAAGCAAGAATCGAAAGGGTCGGGGCAAAATAGCGCTAAGCAACATTTTTAACGAAAATAAACTGTAGCTGCAGTCTGCTGTATATTACGCAGGACTATATGTCTTATGCCATATACTATATGATGGAAATGCCACCTAAATATGTCAATAGAGGCTCTATATAGTCATATTTAGGTGACATTTCCATCATAGAAATATAGTCCTACGTAATATACAGCAGACTAAAGCTACAGTTTATTTTTGTTAAAAATGTTGCTTGGCACTATTTTGCCCCGACCCCTTCAATTGTTCATACGGCGTATAACAGAGATTGTAAGATGTCAAATAGCTATCGCCGGTTTATACAATACGAATCAATTCTGGCACATTGCATCGACACCATATGACAGTTAGCAATCAGAAGTGTTGGATAGGAAAGCCTATGGATTAGAATTTATGTCAAATGTGTCCCAGAATATGGAATCAATCGGCCAAAATTGGTGTGACAGGACTCATCGGCAAAGTAAACCGACCCTACTGAATGATATCCGCGTTACATGCAAATTCGACGCTGTGCATTCTATATCAACTATATGTACGAACCTTCACTTAAATAACTATTTATAACGAGTACTAGAATGTAAGTCATAACCCGGCAAGAAGATGTGTTAGGATTAGAGGACTTTAATAATAAGAATTTTATTTAGATTTATCAGGGTAAGTAATTTTAGCCCGGAAACATAAGAATTTACCTGGGAATATGCCATCAATAGATTTATTGCTCAAAAAGTACAAAAAAAAAATTCTGGGGCGTGCGCGCAACAAACAACTTTCACTTACTAACTTACTTAGCTTAGAAATTAATGCGTTTTGTTTATTTCCACGTCTCATAGCTACACATTTATCCACATTCTTTTCTTACTTTTCTTTTCATTTACTCTATAGAAAACTCTAATTCCTTTAATTATTAAATAAACGTTTTTACTTGTGATAATTCGGCAAAGCAAGCATAATACTCCAAGTGGTCTGATTTTATAATTCTCTACGTACTTGTTAAAAGTTTCATTTAGTTACCATGAAATAAATAATTTACATTAAATGAACCGAATGGCTTTAATTATGAACAATGGTCTGTCATTAAAGGCGTAGGGTCACCTGTGGTGTTGTGGTTAGCATGGCAACCTAAAATACTAAAGGTCACGTGTTCGATTCCAGTGGTGGCCCTAGGATTTTTAATGGGAATAAAAAATCCTTAGCTATAACTATGCCGTCCCTCGGATAGGACGTAAAATGGAGATCCCGAGCCTGTACGCTGTCAGGTACTCGTTAAAGATCCCTATCCTAATTATACCTGGCTAGGCAAAATTTAGGACTCCCACTGTAGCATCGTCCGATTAGCCTTAGTGGCATACAGTGACGTTAAACCAAAGAAACAATAGCTACTTGCAGAGCTAGATTAAAAAGAAGGGGAGATAAAGTTGCTTCAAATACCTCAGACAGCAAATTTCCAAGTTTAACTCAAGAGGTGGTCTCAATTAGTGTCATTTTAGTATTTGAGATAATAAAAAAAAAAAAGGTAAAAATCAGACAAAATTCATTAATTAAAGTACCCCCTCCGTTTGATCAATTTTGATGAAGTATTGGCTATCACATCTTCGGCATATATATACATCAATTACCCAGTTTGATCAAAATCATTAAAGCCGTTTTTGAGTAAATAAAAAACACATGAAAATGATTCAAAATTTATCAAGTTAAAATTTATGTGGTTGATCAATTTTGATGAAATTTTTACAGTCATATCTCGGGCATATTAATACATCAAATACTCAGTTTAATCAAAATCGTTAGAACTGTTTTTGAGAAAATCGAAAAAAAAACGTAAAAAGTTGTTAAATAAAGTACTCCCTCCTTTTGACCAATTATAATGAAATTTTTGCTGTCACATCGCGGGCCTATACATACACTAAATACCCAATTTCAGGTGCGCACGGTTAATAGTTTTTGAGCTAGTCTGTTCACACACACACACACACACAGACAGACCATTTCGCGGGACTTGGTTATTTCGACTCAGGAGCCCCAAAACGTGTATTTCCGTTGAAAACCGGAAGTCGAAATTTTTCACGATCGCAATACTTCCCCTAACTATATATTTCATATATAGGTAAGTGAAAGTAAAAATAATACTACAGAAACCACATACAGTCGAACCTGGTTAAGTGAGACCTGCTTAAGTGGAATACCTCTATAAGTGGTACAAAACTTGTCACCACTATAGCGGAAATCACTTTTTTAAGAAAAAGTGGAGGGTTATCCTGTGCAGCAACAGGATTGGGAAAAGGTGATAGGAGATACCAATGAGAAGCTTTCAACATTTGAGCAGTAAGTCCACATAAATGACGAACTTATAACAGCAAGAGAGCTCAATGCTGAAGAAAAATCTAAAACGACAGACGAAAATGAAAAATGTTGACAATCCGGACCAAGAAATAGAAGAGTCAGAGAGGCTACCAGTCACGAAAATTGATGCACTAAATTGTATTCAGAAGTTGCAAACTTTTTTTGAAATGAAGAAATTATATGACATAGAAAAAACATTTTCAAGTGCCAAAGTAATGTGCAGAAAGAAATAACCGATAACTTTCATTAATACATTTGTATATAATGATCTTGTAATCAGCATTATTTTATTTTCATATTATAAAAAATGTTTAATAATTGTATCAATATTTTATGTACTTATAGTTTTTAAGTGTTTACTGTAATAAATTTTTATTTTTGTTTGTATTAATTAAAATTACAAGTTGTATGAAAACCTCTTTTAGTGGTACATGCCCCTTTATTAGATACCCGCTCCCTGGTTAAGTGAAACCTTGTTTAAGTGGAATACCTCTGTAAGTAGAATTAAAATCCTGTCACCAAGAGATTCCAGTTATCCAGGTTCGACTGTATATTTTAGAATATCGAAAAATCGTTGACAAATCTAATAATAGAAAGCTCATTTATACGTATGGTTCAAAAGTCAAACGGTAACGTAGGATTAGATAATAAAATATAGGCTTAGTAATTTCACCGCAGAATGTATTGCAATCAGTGCGGCTCTGTGTCAAGTATTGCAACGAAAAGAAGAAAACTTTGTTATTTACACGGATTCACTTTCTGCACTAAAAGCTTTTACCGATATATATATATATATATATATATATATATATATATATATATATATATATATATATATATATATATATATATACGAATGGCAACGTAATTAAAAAAGCCCAAGCTTATTCTACGATGATCAAAAACATGGACAAAACTATAATATTAGTCTGGATGCCAACGCACGTGGGGATCCGAGGCGATGAGGCGGTCTACCAAGCAGCCAAGGAAGTGACTAATGTTTACACCTCACCAGACGTTGCAAAATATCTGAAAGGCCGGGTCTTTTTTACTTTATCCACACCAATTACTTATTTCTAAAAGAATTATTTACCTTAGTATTAATAAATTAGAACACATAATTAAAGTAATATATTTTACATTATACTGCTTATGAAAGAATTTCTTTCTAGACTGTTAGCTAGCCTAGAAAGTGATCCATTACACTACTAGTAGTGTAAAGGAAACATATGTTTTCTTTACTGAACTAGTACAGTAATGAAAACACATCTTAATAAAATTCTTAAAAAGCTTACTAACATTTTTCTCTCTTTAATTTAAATATATCTGAAGTTAGTGATGTAAATATTCCCAAAACTATATTTTATCAATGAAATGAAGGTACCGAAGAACTTCCTTCAAAATCACGACACAGATACGAGTTTGAATATAATATACTCTAGGGAATAAAGAAAAGTTGATGATCTATTTAGAGACGATCCATTATATAATATGAATAATAAAAAGTATACTAACTCCAAACGTGACATTCAATTACCATCTGAAGGATTCAATATTAGTAATAATACAAATTGTACATTTAATATAAATATAAATATGTAGATTTTTTACGATTCATCAATAGCTCCTATGATATGCTCCTCCTATGATATCAATAGCTCCTACCATATGATTTTCATTCATTATTTGTTAACCTTACACGTTTTATTAAATGTTACTCAAAATATAATTCTTTTAAAATATATTTTATTTTATTTTTCAGTATAATCTAAAATAAATTACATCAGTTGTACAGAAAGTGTATCTACAGTACTCGATCAAACCAGAGCTCGTACTGTAAAAAGCCACTTTCTTACCTTAGCCACTTCTTGGTTACCTACCGGCAATTCGATGCAACTTATTCGCGAAAATGTCCACCCTAAAAACGTAATATTATACAGTAAAATATTAGTACCAAGTTAGTAATTGTAATAAAATTTAGGTTATATGGGTCATTCTCACGTAAGAGGGTACTTTTGTGTCCCAGGCCGTTTATAGCGATTTAGAAAAACTTAGGACTCTAAGACATCAATTTTGTAAATCCAGGCGAGTTGTAAAGGTAGACCCCATACGACTTTAATTTAATTGTATAAAACACGTACCTTAAAAACACCAGAAAAAGGTCGAAATTCATTCCTCTGCCATGACCCGAGATCTGATTCTGCTCAAAGTAACAGTTCTGTGTCCGTATACTAGGTCAATTTTTACTTTTTTTTCTGTTCAATTTGTTCAAAATACTGTAAAATTTCATAAAAGCAGTCAAATCCTTGATGATGAAGGATTAGAATTGAAAAAACTAATTTTTATGTTGTCCCACAGGTTTTCTTTCATTCCCCTGTCAATTTGTAAAATTAAATTGTCACCACACTATTCAGGCGGGAAATTAGTAAAACATATATAGTCAGCAGGAAGGGGTCTTTCCCTAAGCAACCCCAACTGTTAACTTAACCTCAGTACAAATCCAAGCTATCCAGAAGCAAATAAGTTCTAAAACTTGAGAGGTTACGTTTAATAGTCTTCATTCCCCTGTCCTCTATAGTTTTGGTCAGGCAAGTTTTTTCTTTTCTAATTTTTGAGAGGTAAAGATTTTGTTTTTCAAATAGCATTGATATCTTTTTTTTCCTTTCAACGGTTATCAAATTCCCCTGTCTTACTGAAAATAAAATGCTGCAGGGAAATGAAGATAGCGACGTGGATTGAAGCTTTCTTTTGGTGCTCAACTTTTTCAAAGCATCATCAGTCCTTAATAATGAGAAATTTAAAAAAAAAAAATAATTTTTCTTTCCAAGTCGACTTCTTGCTTCTTATAGGACAAGGAATAGTATTACACCGAAAAAAAAAGTTTGTATTTGTAACCATAAAATTTAAAATAAAACGCCGTAAAAAGTGCCCACTTTCGTGAAAATGACCCATATATATTTCTGAAGCTTCAAGAACACATAGATGCAAAAAAAAAAATTAATTTTTTTAAATTTTATATTTTTTTTTATAATCTATATAAATAAAGATGAAATTCTGTTTGTTTGTTTGTTCTTTATAGAAATCCATACCGTTTGTCCTAGGTTCTCCAAATTTCGCTCAGTGGTTCTTTGATACCAGGTGCGAACACCTGTCCATATTAAAATTGCATAACTTCAGCCGATCTTCAGCTGATATTCTTTATTGTTATAAAAATCATAATGATCTCGCTTTACAATGTTGTTTTACGGAATCGACCGTTTCAATAGAAAAATGAAATTCCCCGTGTGAAACCGGGATAAACTGTTATAATCTGTCTACATAAAGATGAAATTCTGTTTGTTCTTTATAGAAATCCATACCGTTTGTCCTAAATTCTCCAAATTTCGCTCAGTGATTCTTTCAGACCAGGTGCGAACACCTGTCCATATTAAAATAGCATAACTTCAGCCAATCTCTGGGTATATTCTTTATTGTTATAAAAATCGTTTTGATCTCGCTTTACATTGGTTTTTACAAAATCGACCGTTTGAGTCGATAAAGGTCTCAGTTTATAGATTTAATAGATTTAAAAAATGAAATTCTCCGGGTGAAACCGGTATTTACAGCTAGTTTTATTATAATATGTATTTATAATGTAAATTTTTTTAATAATTAAGAGAAGTAGAGGATTGATATTTCCACCCTCAGGTAAACTTGTATTGTCGAGCTTTAAATTGCTATAATTATTACTATTTGCAGTTTTTTATTTATTTGGCAGTAGATATAATTGTCAATATATCTAAAGATTATATAAATCTTAGTTTTATATAATCTGCACTTTTTTGACATTTCACCCCGTCACATAAATAAGTAATAATGATAATAATAAAATATAATTTAACGAAAAGTTTTTAAAAGGAGACTTGGCAGATTGACTGATAATGAGCCTGTGCTAATTCATTGGCACGTTTCCTCAAGGCGTGTCATCATAGCTTGGGGGGGGGAGCTTGGGGGGGGGGCTTTTGGGGGGGGGCTAGCCATTAGGGGGGACTTATTAACAAATTATTTTTGTTAAGAGCCGTTATTATATTTCGCTTAGCCTCCGCTATCATTAGCGACATTAAGTAGAGGCAAGTAGGGTATTATAGAATGCCATTTCCTATTTTAAATATAACTATTTTTTAATTAGAAAAAAATGAGTAGGTATATAAAATATCACTGATTAAAAAATTACATTATATATTTTTTGAGCACATACGGGATGGATCTATGGGGTTCTGCAGAACCCTCAAACAACTAAAGAATTCAGTCATTCCAGTCCAAAGTATTGAGGAAAATAGTAGATGCACCATACTACCCTAAGGACCTGAATATCCGAACAGTTATCGATATAGCCACACAATACTACAAAAACTTCCATATAAACTTTAACCCTATATAAACTTCCATAAAAAACATGAACCCCTTAGCACAGACACTAACATCTAACATAATCCCCTACATAGGGGTCACCTGTGGTGTAATGGTTTGCATAGCTAGCAAAAATACTAAAGGTCGCGTCTAAAGGTGCCTTTACACCTTACGAACTTTACCTTCGAACACCACCCTCGAACAAGCTTCGTGAAGCCTTCACGTCGACTGTTCGGGTGTTGTGGGTACTTCATCTGTTCGCCTGGGTTCGGGGGTAGCGCTAGTGTCACTTTTGATTTGGTTTTTCCTAAGTGACATGAGTTTTTTGTGATACTAGTGTAATTTGTGAAACGTTGTAAATCGCCTCCTATTTATTTATTTTTTTTCCATTTCAGATAATATAAAATATATTGATAATGGAGATTTTTTCTTTATCATAAGCTAGCTGTGGATGCGTCAGCCATATTGGTTCGCTTAACGTCACGTGAAGTATAAATGGCTGTTCGCTTCACGTCAGTACGGCAAGATTCGAAGGAGAACTTGTTCGAAGGTGAGGTTCGTAAGGTGTAAAGGCACCTTAACGGTGGCCCTAGGATTTTTTAAATAGGAGTACAAAATCCTTAGCTATGCCGCCCCTCGGAAAGGGCACAAAATGGAGGTTCTGAGCCTGTACGATGTCAGGTACTCGTTATATGGTGTTCTCCCCTTTCTTTATTACATATATATATATATATATATATATATATATATATATATATATAGAGAGAGAGAGAGAGAGAGAGAGAGAGAGAGTGAGAGAGATCTAAAAACATCATGTCCCGATGTTTGTCGTGTGTGTGTGATTATTTGTAAGTTCTATAAATTTCCAACAGATAGCGGTGTAAGTTTATATATTGACACTACACTTCATTTTCTTTCGATATTTAGGGTGGGTAAGCATCCAGTAGCCAAATCTATTTTTCTTGCTTAGATTGGGAAAATCCATGTTTTTCCCATGGAAAATTATGTGTCCCATTTTCACGAGTTGGTAAAATATTGAACCTATTTTTTTTAGCAAAAGACAGGTTAACAAAAATCAATGCGAACCCGTTAGCGCGATAATAAATACAAATTGTGGATTGAAATAATAAAAAAATGTAAATTATTACTAAAAAAAAATATGAATTAACATTATCTATCTCAATCATAAAATTAAATTTTTATGTTTTGATAAGTAGTATTGTAAAAATATAAAAATAGCATGGTTAGAGGTTTCTTCCGCTTTGTGCTCGGTTTTGATAACCATATCTCATATCATCATGTGTTATATTCTTAATTTAATTAGTATGTTTTATGAGAAAAGATTAATTTGGTACATTTTTGCTAAATGTCTATTGTGATTGTACTAAAGGCCTGTTCCAATTATATTCTTTATTAGTTCCTTTTATATGTGTGTTATTTATATTTAATCTCGGCTGAAATGATCCAGTGAGTGCTTAATGAACGGATCATTAATACTTACTACAGTCAGATGTAAGATGTAAAAAATAAAAATTTAATACTTCTAAACTCTTTACCAAAACAACTTTAAATTAAGCGTAACGTTCAATTTTGCAATTGGTTTGTGAGCTAACTGTCTCACAGTAAACTGCGTCTCACTGTTCTCCACTTTCCCCTACTTTAAATCTGAGAGCGGTATGCACTGTCACAATGAACTCCTAGACTTCATTCGACTATATACTATGGAGTATATATATACAACGAGTATATGTCATCGTACAGGCTCAGGACCTCCGTTATACGTCCTATCCAAGGGACAGCATAGTCAGGGATTTTCTCCTCCCATTAAAAAATCCTAGGTCCACCACGGGCCGCGCATTTGTGTTTAATAATTTGTGTGGCTTTGCAAATTGTTATTTTCGTTTAATAAAAATTGTTTAACCCACATAAGTGTTACATTATGTTATACCAAGAAGTGAATTAGATGTGAAGACGTGCTTGTTATTTTTGAACTGAATGCAGATGTTACCTGACTAGTTCACTTATTACCTGACATCGCATTGACCTGTTAAACCTAATTAGGTTACCTGCTAACTATGTCACAAGCTACTTAGGACAAGTTTTAATTAAATTACAAACAACCGCCAGTCCAAGGGAAGCTATCATCAACCTTATAACACCATAACACAGATATAGCTTTCAGGTTAACGCGAGCACATGTTGGTTAGTTCTTTGTCTAGTTCATCTGACTTAACAATACAGGTTCATATAAGTTTAGATAGTTTGATTTGTTCTAACTTGTTGCATAACTGTATAACGTATAGCTAATACTGCATAATACTTATAGCTAGAGCTCGGATTCCCGTGCAATTGCATCTTTTTTTTGGAAAGTCAGAATAAAGCGAATTCAAGTTACTTATCCGAATCAAGCCTAATGGGATGTTTTAATGAAGATTTATACTGCACGAAATTGCACGTTTTGGGGTTTACTGCACGAAATTGCACGTTTTGGGGGTTAATGCACGAAATTGCACGTTTTGAAGTTTTATTGCAAAATTGCATTATTTGAAGAAAAAAAAATGATTACAAATTTTAATTTTCTTATATACGCATCAAATAATTAGGGAATTAGGAATAGGAAAAGAAAAATAACAGAAAGGAAACATAGGGAAAAAATAAAGGGAACTTGAGAGATGTAAACAAACACAAACCTCCAATTTCCAAGAACTAAGGGCTCAGTAGTTCCTGGATGTTTACATTTTGTTTCTTAATTCTCATCGTTCTGTCACTATCAATCTTGCTTCTGTCGAGTATATTGTTACTTAAAATGCCAAAAATTGGATGGATTGAAAAATATCCTGACTCAAAAGGAATGGTAGTGTAGTGTTTTGCAAAACTTGTGATAAAAATATTGGATATGAGAGGAAATCACAAATTGATACCCACTGCAGCACAAGTAAGTGCCTAATTATTTTTTAAACATAGAACGGTAACAGGGGTAGTGCGTGTCATCAGAGTGATTTAAAAATAAGCCTACGCACCGGATATTTCAACTAGTAATTCCATAATTTGAGTAGTATCTTTCCTTTATAAGATATCCTTTTTCCCAATATAATTACAGCTCACATGTGAGTATTTTACTCTTTAATCCATATCTTGTTACTATTTGAAGTAAATATTTTATATTCTGATTTTTTTTTACCGGAAATATTTTCAAAAATAGAATTGGAAGGAAATGTGCAATCAATTATCAAATTAAAAACCATTTTTATGAATCCAACCATTCAATCTGATTTGGCATTTATTAGATCGAATTTAGCAGCTTTGCCGGTTGCTCTTACAGAACCAGAGGAGAAAAATCATTCTCTATATGACCAAATAAAAATAGTTGAGGACGTTGGAAAACCATTGGAACAATCAAGAGCGAAAAAGGAATTATCATTTACGAAAAAATTCGAAAATTTTTATAAAAAAAATCGTGAATACAAGCTATTGAAAAATTGTAATGATTGCCTGAACGGAAATTCAGTCACTGTTGAATTGAAGGAGATCTCTATTGCTGAGTCGCTATAAATGTTGTCCTTTAACGATTGTAGCAGTTGAGATATATTTTTCTAAATTGAAAGAAAGTTTAAGTGAGAGGAGGCACTGTTTTACGGGGAAAAAATTTAGAAATGTATTTATTTATAAACTTTGATTAAAAAAATAATCAATTATAGTTACATTTCTAATGTATTCCATTAATTTTTCTTTACTAATGAAAAAATCACTATTTTACCAAAATCTATTTTAAAACCAATATTTTAAAAATAAAAGATTTTACTTCAATTTACTCTCTGCTATTTATTTGTTTAAAAGTAGCTGTATATTGTTCACATCAATAATTTAATTCATGATTTTCAAGCAATAATTTTTTTTTGCATTTTTTTGCACGTTTTAAAGTTTTTATTGCACGGTTTTGCACGTTTTTAAGTTTTTATTGCACGTTTTCAAATTTTTACTGCACGGAATTCCGAGCTTTACTTATAGCTCACGAGATACCGAGGAGAGTGATGAAAAAGATTTTACAATAGAATTAAACAAAAAAAAAAACCCAATGACCTCTCCAGGTAGAGGGAAAATCCAATAAATAAATAAATGAGAACGAAGTCTTCTTTAATATCAGGTAAGCTTTATCGTTATTAAAATGTTCTGAGGGGGCTTAAATGGGGAAAGGGTCTATTTTGTTTTCCAATAAAGTACCTTTGTTTTTGTTTATATGGAGAAATTATCTGCCTCTCTTTCGCTAAAAATAAGAAATAGTGAGTCATGAAAGAAATAAAAAAGATGCTGGAGAAAAAAAGAAAAATATTCCGTCAATTATAAAACACGTTAAGCCCACGCATTGCGCAGTACGCCTTTAATGGTAAAAGATTGTTTTTCTGTATTCGTTGAATAATGGTAACATTACTAAACTGAAATGAGTGAAGAAAGTGAAACATTTTGCAATAGAGTGAAGAAAGTGATTACTTTCTTCACAAGTGAAGAAAGTGAATTGCCTTCTTAAGTAGTAATAAGTATAAATTAAAAAATAATTTGAAGTTGGAAATCAAATGCTTTTAAATGTTTCTTAACATTGTAAGAATTTATTTTAACAAAATAAATTGAAATGTGAATGAATTATTGGTGGAAATAATCAATATATTTTAAAATTTAAATATAATAATAATTACCTTCCTTGTTTATAACCTGCACTTGTTTATAACTGCACTACTTCACAATCATTTTAATTTAAACAGACATCTTTGATATTACTAAAAAACTTCAAAAAACACTGTTTGATTAAATATTATTATTATTATATTATAAACACAATTATATATTATAAACAGTATGTAATGTAACTATAAATATATATAATAAATAAATGTTAAAATAAATTAATACTAGTTGTTTTATAACTATGCTTATAACCTTTCACAACCATGCTTATAACCTACCAACAACATACCATAATCTTCACAACATCCTAATTTTGTTCATATTCTGGTTAGATCTGATCATGTATTACACGATTACAGAAAAAATTTAATATTACACTCGTGAAAAAAGTAGAATTTACAACTCTCGTGAAATTACCACACTCGCTTCGCTCGTGTGGGTAAACGTTTCCCTCGAGTTGTAGAATAATCTACTTTCGTCACTTGTATAATAAATAACTATTATAATTAAAGATGCCCTGTTCATATAATGCAAATCATTTGTTTAATGGTAACTATATGAAGTTTTCAAAAACTGAGCACTATAAAGTCAGACGACTTTGAGTATTATGCTTGCATAGCCGAATTATCACAAGTAAAAACTTTTATTTAGTAATAAAAAAAAATAGTGTACTTTAAACAGCATATACAAAAAAAAAAAAAAAAAATAAGTAAATGAGTGTGGAAAAATGTGTGACTTTGAGAATTGGCATTTAACAAAACACGCCAATTTCTATTCAAAGTAAGTTTTAAGTGAAAGGGGTGTGTTGCGTGCTTCGCACCAGATTTTTTATATTGGATGTTCTAATTATCCGAATTTGAAAAATTTAGATACTTTTTTTTCTGATTTTTGTATGCAAGGCGTTCCAAAATTATATGTCGAAGGCTTTCTCTTTGTTTGTATTTATCGCATTCAAGAGTATTTTCAATTTTTATCCGTTGCAGGTAAACTTTGCATAACCCATGATTTGTTCCCAATTGGGAAAAAAAATTTATGCTATTTGAAATTTGAATTTCCATGAAACGAGGATGTCATTTAGCAGGTAATAATCACAATCCTAGCTAATTTTAATTCTAATTTTCGATGACTTACGCCGATGACACATGAGTGCTAGAAGTTATTAATGATCCAACCATTTCTTCCAAACTGTGCAATTTCGCCTCACAACCCTTGAAGAAGGTGCAAGAAATGGAGAATTAAAATCAACCCCGAAAAATCCCATCAAGTCACTTTTACCCTTCGTCGTAAACCTACGACCTCCCTCACAACAGTATCCTTCAATAACAGTCCACTTATCCCTGTCGAAACGATCTATTACTTGGGACTTCACCTGGACCAACGCCTTGCTTGTAATCCTTACTTAAGACTGAAACGAAAAGAAACCTCACGTCGCTTCCGACTGCTTCAACACTCACTTTACACACGCTCAAAACTCTTAATCTATTACAAACGACTAATTTATATGACAGTAATAAGTAAAGCTCGGGATTCCGTGCCGTAAAAATTTGAAAACGTGCAATAAAAACTTCAAAACATGCAAAAACATGAAATAAAATGTATTGCTTGAAAATCAGGCATTAAATTATTTTTGTGAACAAAAAATAGCTACTTTGGAAAAAAGTAAGTAGCGGAGAGTAAATTGAAATAGAAACTTGAAATATTTTTACAGATTATTTTTATATTGGTTTTGGTATAATCACTGAAATTTGGATCTTTTTTATAATACTATTGATATATTTTTGAAAAAAATTTCGGTAAAAAAATCGGAACATAAAATATTTACTTAAAATAGTAAAAGAAAGATGAGGAATACAGAGTAAAATACTCGCATGTGAGCTGTAATTACGTATAGTAGAAATAGGAAGATCTTAAAAAAAGAAAGATACTACTCAAATTATGGAATCACTACATGCAATATCCGGTGCGTAGGCTTATTCTTAAATCACTCTGGTGACACGCGCTACCCCTGTTACCGTTCTAGGGTTAAAAAAATTAGGTACTTACTTGTGCTACAGCGGGTATCAATTTGTGATTTCCTTTCACATCCAATTTTTTATCACAAGATTTACAGAACACTACAACATCATCCCTATTGAGTTCAGAATATTTTTGAATCCATCCCGCAGTTTTCGAAGGCACACTTGCTCCCATTTTAGGCATTTTTAGTAACAATGTACTCGACAGAAGCTAGTTTGATACTGAGTAAACGATGGGGAATTGAGAAACAAAATGTAAACATCTAGGAACCACTGAACCCTCATTTCTGCGAAATCGGAGGTTTGTGTTGGTTGACATCTCCCATGTTCCCTTTATTTTGTTTCTTTGATATTCACATTTATTTTTCCACAATTGTTTTGATGTATATTAAAGAAAATTACAATTTGTAATATATTTTTTCTTCAAAATATCGAATGATTCAATTTCGTGCAGTATAAAACTTCATCAAAACATCCCATTAGGCTTTATTCGGATATGTAATTTGAGTTCGCTCTATTCTGACTTTCCAAAAAAAAGATGCAATTGCATGGGAATCCGAGCTCTAGTAATAAGGTATAAGATATGGACTTACAGAGTCCTCTCGAATCCAATCCTCGCAATCCAAAATCCTTCGTAAAATCGTTAACGCTCTTTACTTTGTCACAAATAAACTCATCCATAAAGACCTTAATGTTCCATATATTGCCGATTTGGCCCGATCAAAATACCAGTCCTTTCATAATAAACTCCCCCCCCCCCCGAATAAAACCCAAACCCTGTTGTTTCTAGCCTCGCTTTCTTCTCTATCCCAGACAATCCTCCAAGGCGTCTAAAAAGAAGATATTCTAGAGATCGTTTACGTTAGGTGCTAGTTGAGTAGTAGTAGCTTCTCATCGTGGTGTTTCACGACGTATTCTTTTCTTACCATTAACTCATTTACTAAATGTATTTTTGTAAATACAGTTTTAAATTTCAATAATAAAAAAAAATTCAATAAAGTCTATGGAAGAAAAAATGTATATAGTTGAAACTAACTATCGAGTATAAATACACCTTTTTACGGGGAAAAAAAAGATGGCCAATCAAATGTAATTGTACAGTGTACTTCTCGAACCGTTCTTCATGAGGATTTTAACAACGCTAGGCCATTTTCTTGAAGAGTATAACTGAATTCTATTGGCAATTCACTGACAAGTAGCTCCCATTCTAAAAGGCAATCATGGGACATTAGTTATTAGAAGATATTCCCATCAACATGGAACGACATTATGGGAACAATTAACTATCTAACTAGCATCCCATATGGGCGCCTTCCCAAAGCGGGGCCACATGTCAGCGCTGGCTAAGTCAATTACGGGAGGGAAATAGCTGAGGGACGATTCGTTCGTTTTAGGGTCCAACGGCTACTTAATTATAACTCGATTAAACCCTCTGTAGTCTCTGCACTCTCCTCTCGGCTTCGATTTTAGGAAAATCATCTCCATTCATGTCCGCACTAGAGGATAATGCAGTTATCTTTACCGACAGGCAGGATGAGGCTGCTTGCTTTTTTAGGGAGAGAAAAAGTTTTCCTCGGAGCTAAGAACATTAGAAAAGGTGTGAAGGTATTTTTACACATTAACAAAGCCAGAGAATTCTGAATTCCGAAGATACAGTCGATACTTTTCATACTATTGAACTGAAACGTTAAAGAAAAAATCTGGTGAGATGCGCGCACCAAACAACTTTCAATTACCACCTTACTTAGATTAGAAATTGACATGTTTTTTTAATTGCAATTTCTATAAATTATTTGATTTTTGATAAAAAATGATTAATTTAATCAAAACCATCAAAGCCGTTTTTGAGATATTTGAAAAAAATTGAAAAAGTTATGAAATAAAGAGCCCTCTGCATTTGACCAATTTTAATTTTTTTGAAATTTTGGCTGTCACATCGTGAGCATATACATACACCAAATATCCAGTCTGACTAAAATCATTATAGCCGTTTTTGATTAAATAAAAAAAAAAACACGTGAACATAAGAAAAAATTCATTAAATAAAGTACCCCTTCCGTTTCACCAATTTTGATGGAATTTCGGCTGTCGCATCGCGGACATATACAGACCTCAAATACCCAGTTTCATCAAAATCATTAAAGCCGTTTTTGAGAAAATCGAAAAAAAACGTAAAAATTAGACAAAATTCTTTAAATAAAGTACCCCCTCCGTTTTGCCAATTTTAATGTATCTTTTG
This sequence comes from Aelia acuminata, assembly GCA_911387785.2. Classification (NCBI taxonomy): domain Eukaryota; kingdom Metazoa; phylum Arthropoda; class Insecta; order Hemiptera; family Pentatomidae; genus Aelia; species Aelia acuminata. The sequence continues at coordinate 185,556,868 of OU426979.1, forward strand.
CAGTCACATCGCGGGCTGAATATGAATATACATGGTGTATGAATATACACCAAATACCCGATTTGAGATTGGTACGATTTATTGTTTTTGAGCTAGTCTGGTGACACACACACACGCACACAGAGAGCATTTCGCGGGACTTGGTTATTTGGACTCAGGGGACCCCAAAACGTGTATTTCTGTTGAAAATCGGAAGTCGAAATTTGTCACGATCGCAATACTTTCCTTACTATATATTTCATATATAGGTAAGTGAAAGTAAAAAAACATATGGTTTAGAATAGTTTCAGACCTTTTAGTAAACAATTATGTAGGAAGAGACTATTACTCTCTGACTATTAATAGAAACATAGAAACAGACTCTGTTTCTAGACAAGAAACAGAGTCTGTTTGTATCTTGCTTGTAGAACCCTTGTAGCCCTGAAGATGCCTGAATAGGCGAAAATTTGGCTTGTATCTGCATGAGTAGGTGAGTTTTGGAAATAATTCAAGATTTTGAGGCCCAACCCTCTATATTTAGACCTTATGTTGGAATGAACAAACAGTTGGAACCAACTCTCATAGTACATGTTTGTGACTACGATGTTCGAGTACCATCTGCGCGGGCCCAGAACCTTCGTGGCCCCTCCTCTTACGACTAAATATAAGGAGGGATGGACTGCAGGGTTAGTCGTGTTCTGAAGCTTAAGTCATATGGTTCGTTCTCTGTTACAAAGTGATAATTTGTGTAACCTGTTTAATCATAAGACCTGAGCTTCAGAACAAGACTAATTCTTCTGTCCATCGCTCCTTATATTTAATCGTAAGAACAGCCTCGAAGATTCTAGGCCAGCACAGATGCTACGAAGAACTATTCGAAACCATGTGCTTTGTGTTTTTTTTTCACCTTACAATATTTTGCATTATTTATCAGACATTATTAAAGAATATATTTAAAATATTTTACTTATTTACCATTACCAGGCAAATCCATGTCCTGACAATAGAAAAATGGTCGTAGAGGTTTCTAAATGATGACAATCTTTTCAGGTTTTCAAAGAGAACTTTTTCGGTTATATACATTTTTCGATTAGTCTGCGGGTTGTAAGCGGAAATGGTCGCTAGACTTTTTGGAAGGTATTTTTTTCATATTGGATAGATGATAGTTGACCGGATATAGAATTAGGTAGAAAATAATCCGGGGAGGCGGTCAATAAAGTACAAAATAGTATAAAACTATTTTTTTGTTGCCGAAGTTTCGACCCTACTTCGTCAGACACAGAGACAAATATAAGTAATTAGGACAAAGATTATGAACTGGCTAGATAAAATATAAAAAATATGAAAAAACAAAGAATATAAACTGACTAGATAAAATATAAATGACTGTAAAATTAAGGTTAAACATATAATTTATATCCAGAAGGTGTAATATGGCTATTGACGCTGATAGTATCGGTGGTGTGATAAGATGGGGTAAGGTACATAATAATGGATATGTTATGAGAATGGTGAACTATGGGTAGATATGGTGGCAAAAATGGGGCAAAATTGAAGAGGGATTAATATATGATGGATTATAAATATATTAAATAAAGGAGCTTACCTTATGACTGGGATGGATGTCACGGCCAGAGTGAGGGCACCAGGGTCAGAAGGAAGGTAAAGATTTGTCGGGGGGGAGTATGTCAGAAAAAAAAGGGGCCGGAAGGCGGGTTAGGATTTGTTTACATAAACTAACTTTACACAAATAAATAACATTGGTTACAAGAATAAATAGTGGCATTTAAAACAGTATAGCAAAATTGAGGAAACTTATAACTAGCTGACTATACATTATATAATTAATATCATACGAAAAAATTAAATTTGAATTTAACATTAAAAAAAAATTACATTACTGTTGATATAAATAGGCTATTTCTGTATCTGAGGGGAACCTATTAATTAACTAAGTAGCCTTAGGTGTTAGAAATTGTACAATTATGGAAGTTGACATTTTTTTATAGGTTCAGTACAAATATTAATTGTTGTTTCATATAATAATTTGTTCATTCTATTAAATAAATAGTAGTAGATGTGTTCTATTACATGAAATGATCTAGTTCTATTACATAAAATAGGTATATAATATGAATAGGCGGATATGTTAAGTAAGGAGCGAGTTTGGGAGGTTATACAACAAGTAATGAAATTGTCCTAATTACTCATATTTTTGTCTGCGTCTTGTTTATTTAGCCCTGACGAAGACCTGCATAGTTGGGTCGAAACGTCGGCAACAGTAAAATAGTTTTATACTATTTTGTATTTTATTGACCGCCTCCACGGACTATTTTCAATCGTATTTTTTTCAGTTTGTCGAGACGAACATTTTATTTTATGTACACTTTTCCGATTGTCACCGTTGTTTGCGAGTTATAAACAAAAACATGCGATTTCAGTGAATAGAATCAGCGCACTCGCTTTCTGTGAAACCTATATGTGTATTTACATAAGTATGTGGCGTTTTCCAGGGTCCGCTCTTTTAGTGACATCTATGCCTGTGTAAAACAAATTAATGGCGCCAGATTGGTTGCAACTCACTTGGGCAACTTCACTATCACAGTGAAATTGATTGACTCAGGTCAAACTGTCCTCATACCACGCATAAACACTTCTGATCCTACAGTGCCTTTCAAAACTGTGTAGGAAGCAATTTCCTATAAAAATCGGCTTTGCCATGACTATTAATGAGGCAAAGGGACAGACGCTTACAAAGTCAAGATTTTACTTGCCTGACCCTGTTTTTTCAAACGGCTAGTTGCATGCAGCGTTTTCCTGGGTGCGCTCTTTCAATGACTTCTATGTCTGTTTAAAACAAACCCACCATCAAACAATCACAGATGACCATATCGTAACTTCAAACATAGTGTTCAAAGAGGTCCGTAAATACTAAGTAAATACCTTAAACTTATGTTTCAAAAAATAAAAAATCTACACATGGGCGTATCCAGTGGGGGGAAATGGGGGGGGGGGGCAGCTGCCCCCCCCTGGAAGGCTGGATGCAATAATTTTTTAAGATTTTAAGGTGGCAAGCAGTAATAGAATAATTTTTTTCAAGCAAATAATAGTAATAACTTAGTCGATAAAGCACTGCTATAATTATACATAATTTTAGTTTCATTAACCTTTTCCGCGGTAAGATGTTACAACCTGAACGACCATAGCTTGCCCCCCCCCCCCCCCCTAGTTTTGATCCTGGGTACGCCCTTGAATCTACTATTTAAACCATTCCCGGTAGGAATTGGTCTCCAGGTAAGTTGCATCATTACTCGCTAAGGGGAAGGCCAACATATTAACAGAACAAAAATAAATAAAATGTTAATATTCTCTTAAATTGTGTAAATATTGCAAATAAAATCTAAAAATACTGTGGAAAAAACAATGTCTTGTAAAAACTGTTAATCATGTAATAAAGGCTTTATTCATTCATTCTTTACTTCAATCGTAACCTATGCCCATGAAGCATACTACTACTACTACTGCTACTGTACTAAATGTACAGTGTGTACTTTAATTTAGTGGGATTTAACTAGGGTAGAGTGCGAATTGTGTTTTCAGGTAAGTACATTAGTACATTTGTTCAGATAGTATCCCAACCATTTTCAAAAAGTTTTGAACATATACAGTACCAGTTAAATGTTTAGACTCACTTGTATTTAATTCACAATCTTCAAGCTTAAAAAAAATAATTGTAACTCAAGAGATAACATTTCAAAAATTATATGATTGTTTCGAATAAAATGTTTATTTGTTTGTTTATTCTTAATAGAAATCTACACCGTTTGTCCTAAATTCTCCAAATTTCACTCAGCGGTTCTGTTATACCAGGTGCGAACACCTGTCCATATTGAAATTGCATAACTTCAGCCAAGCTCTGGGAACATTCTTTATTGTTATAAAAATCGTTATGATCTGGCTTTACATTAGATTTTTACGAAATCAACCGTTCGTGTCGAAAAAAAATCTCATTTCTGTCCTACCGAACTTTTCTTGACCCACGACTTTTCTCATTGTTTTCCAAATTCACTAGGTGAAACCGGGATATGGGTCATTTCAAAATTTTGGTCACATTTATGTCACAGAACAATAATTGGGCCAAATCACAGTTGAATCCATTTTGATAATTTTTTCCTGAAATCTATCTGTTTGAAAGCTAACTTATCATTAAACATTAATTGTGATTCGTAATTTACGGCCCAGGAAAAAAAAATGCAAAATATTGATTTCTCACTCCCTAGTGATGTCACAACCCAGAGGTACTCCACAAGTTAGCTGAATATTGTGAAACTTCTGGGTGTAAGTCCATAAATCTAGGGTCTTTTAGAAAGGTTATTATGTCTAAGTCCAATATTCAACTGATGAATAAAAATTAGTTAATTCAATTCACCTAATTAGTTCATTTCCTGAGTTTCACTGGTGTTGATCCTCACTCCCTAGAAATTTTTTATAAGTTCCGCTAAACTGGACGAACAGGGAAATTTTGTTTTTCCAACCTATGCGATAACACTGCTTCAACATGGAGTACACATGATTTTTCCCGCTAAGAACAATCCCGAGACTAGGGAGGTTTCAAGTTTTGAAACTCATAGGGTATTTTTATTCAACCTCACTTCCTAGTGAATATGTTTTCCAATAAAGGTAAGTGCATTTTAATCATCCTTTTCACATTGATTGTAGTTTGATGGTAATTTTTGGAAAACATTTTTGAATAGCTTACTTACTTACTCTATGGTACTAACCGCCTGTGCCATTTGATGGCGGAAACCTCACTCCCTAGTCTCTCACTCCCTAGAAAATCTTAAAATCTAGGGATCTAGGGAGTGAGGTTAACATCTAGTGATTGAGTGTTTTCAAGTTTTTACAATAAATTTATAATACAAAAAGTCTATCACTGTGCATTATTACTTTCCTTGCTCACAAAAGAAGCGCAGAGAGGAGCTATTGCACAGAATGAAAAAGGTAAATGCTCAGGTCCGTCAAGATGTTATAAATTTTCTTGAGGATGACGAACATTCAAAATTGTGTCCAGGACAAAAGGAATGTATCACAAGAAATTAAGAAACAAAAAAGGATTTTATCAGGGTCCCTAAAAAAACTTCATGCTCTCTTCAGCAAGCAGGTAGATTACAATATAAGCTATACCACATTCACAAAATTAAAACCTTTCTGGGTCCTAGCGCTTAAAAGTTTGTGTAATATTTTATATTTTGATATTTTCTAACTGCTTCTTATTTTCTTATAATAAAAATGTTAAAATAAAAAACTTTTCTAACTTCCTAGACACCTACCTCACTCCCTGGAATTATATTTTTTTCAATGTGGCGTATGTATGGTTTGACTGGTAATTATGTATGCTCACATCAGTGACTTGCTCAGACAACCTTAAAGATTGATAAGGAGCAAAAAAACACACATATTATTCTTTTTTTTGTTTGTTTAATTTGATGCCTAAATGTGACCGAAATTTTGAAATTACCCATATACAGCTAGTTATAAAAAAGTTAAAAATTAAATTATATTTGTTTTGTTGTTCAATAAATAAAATGTTGTTATTTATGAGAAGAAATTTGAATCTATGTCTATGAGAAGAAGATTTATTTACATATTATCTTTCTTTTTTTTTGTATAATTTGCGAATATTGATCGGGGTTTGTAATCAGAGACGATTCCAGAGAGCCATTCAAGCAAAAAATCTAAATAAAAAAAAATATATATATAATAAAACAGGAGTCTGTTATAATAAAAATGATATTGAAAAAGGCTTATGAGATAAAGTCAAAGCAAATAAAAAATGAAAAATAAATTAAAAGTAAATAGATTACTCAGCAATTTGCTAGCCATTTTCCGTCCTGAGCAATGCCCCATTTCCCCTTCTATCATCAAATCTTTTTTTTATATTTCTGGGGGCCCCCCCCAACACATAATAGATTTCCATAACGTTCGATTAAACTTATATAATTTCAATCAATCCTATTTGCCCAGTGGAAATCTAAATACACAACTCTCATCTATCCAATAAGATAAACTAATAAAACTTGAAATGGGAGGCTCTAAGAACGAGATAGGGACATATAATATTTAGAAGGGGCCCCCTATAATCTGTGTGCTCTGTCCGGAAATAAAAAAAAATACTGGAGTGGTCCAGGGTACAATGTAGAAAATCGAATATGTTAAAGCCCTTCCGAAGGGACGGCTAGATGGGAGGGTGAAAGCGCCCAATCAATGACTCATGGATTTTAATTTAAATTAAGTGAAAGGGGGGGTCTCCGTTAATTATGAAAAAAACGTAATTGCATCTGCTTGGGGGAGAAGGGTAGCTTTGCATATGCTTAGAGGCCCTTTCAAACCACCCTCGTCCGAAAATGCCCTTCGACCCATATCCGCTTTGATCAGCACACACCATTTTATCATTATTATGTAAAAAGATATTTAAAAAAAAAAAAACTCGATGGACCTTAATTAGCTATTCTAAAAATAATCAGTAAACTTTTAAACTCGATGTTAGAGAATGAAATGTGTTGGGGGAATCATTACAGAAGAGAAGTAATTATTTATGTCGCTAGTAGGGTCATTCCATGTCAATTCAACACAGGCTTGAGCCTCACCATTTCAGAATTTCTTGAAATTTGGCGTATGTGTACTACGTGTATCTACTAGAAAAATTGTGAAATATTACTGAGATATGTCGACTCGTTTTTCAGTTATTGGTCTCCATGGCCCTCAAAAATAGGTCCAGAAACAGAAAAAATCATGAATAAAAATAGCTGTAGATATTTCACAAACTTGACCAGGACTACGAGATTGGTGTCGTTTAACAGCGCATTTCATGCCATTTCATATGATACACAACAATGTAAAGGTTGGTATTAAAGAAATTTTCTATTGTAGAACTTATAATAATCACACTCAATTGTAGTATAATAAGCATTTAATTTGAGAAAAAAAGAAAAATTGAGGCCAGTAATCGACATAAAAACTGCCCTATCTTTTAAGTTGGACAAAACTGCACACATTGAGCAAAATTTCATCAAAATCGGTTGAGTAGTTTCTGATTTTACCTCCGACAAACATCTGGACATGAGATTATTATATATACAAAGGTTATTTACTTCTATAGAAGCCTAGGAAATCTCGACAGACGGACTCGCATACATTGTATATTTTTTTACTTTCACTTACCTATATGTGAAAAATTTCGACTTCCGGTTTTCAACGGAAATACACGTTTTGGGGTCCCCTGAGTCCAATTAACCAAGTCCCGCGAAATGGTCTGTGTGTGAGTGTGTGATCTGTGTGACTAGCTCAAAAACTATAAACCGTGCGAACCTGAAATTGGGTATTTAGTGTATGTATATGCCCGCGATGTGACAGCAAAAATTTCATCAAAATTGCTCAAAGGGAGGGGGTACTTTATTTGGTAACTTTTTAAGTTTTTTTTCGATTTTCTCAAAAACGGCTCTAACGATTTTGAATAAACTGAGTATTTGATCTATTTATATGCCCGAGATATGACTGTAAAAATTTCATCAAAATTGATTAACTGGAGGGGGACTTTACTTAATAAATTTTGTATTATTTTCACGTTTTTTTTTTTTATTTACTCAAAAACGGCTTTTACGATTTTGATCAAACTGGGTATTTGATGTATGTATATAACATAAGCCAACATTTCATCAAAATTGAACAACCGGAGGGGGACTTTATTTCATAACTTTTTTTCCAATTTTTCGATTATCTCAAAAACGTTATTTAATACCAGGTAAGCGCTATCATTAAGGTCTGGCCACACATGTCCGCACCGGATCCGCACCGTAGCAATAATACAGGGAATGTTCAGAATATTTTTAATTTAACTTACATATTACCTTTAGTTATGCCTAAAGTTCAAGCAACACATGTCAGACACAGGCCACTTTAGGCATAACTAAAGGTAATATGTAATTTAAATTAAAAATATCCGTATTATTGCTACGGTGCGGATCCGGTGCGGACATGTGTGGCCAGACCGTTATTCAAATGTTCTGAGCTAATGAAAACAAAAATAAGAAATGAACTTGGAAAAATGAATAACTTTGAGGAGTGGCATTAACAAAACGCAATAATTTCTTATCTAAGTCAGTTGGTAAGTGAAAGCTGTGTGTTGCGCGCACGCACCAGATTTTTTTTGTATTAAATTCATAGCGCATGAAAAAACGAAGTCTATGAGGAAAATAAGGCTACATGAAGACCCGTAAATAATTGCTACTTTTCAATAGCTCGCGCCTTCTCTTACTAAAGTATTATTCTTCCAAGGGTCCCTTATGTATTCGAAAGTGGCCACTAGCATTCAGGGGTGAGAAAAGGCTCATGATTTTTGAAAATAAAGTAGGTACTGCGTAGAATATTTGGACGGAAGAGGGACGAATCAACCGGAGACTTTAGATGTTTACCCAATGCCGAACTTAGTTAACTTTTTTTTTTTTTTTGGTTTCTCCCCTTCCTCGTCTTTTAGGTTATACGGCGTTTCCCGGGGCAGGGAAGGGGTGGGGGATTAATTCCGAATAAATGTCCCCTGGCTCCGGGTTTTGAACTTGCTATCATCGGGTTCCCAATCATATGTGGCCATGGGCAACGCGTTTGGCCGGTCGGCCATCCCGCCAGCCAACTGTAAGAACTGAATCCGGTAAATAGAACAGAGGTTATTGCAGTGCGACGAATAAAATGGTCACATTGCGAAACTAGGTTTGAGCAACCCCCTAAAAGATTAATAATCACGAGACCGACTGGGAAACGTCCTAGGGGTAAGCCGAGACGGAGGTGGGATGGTTGGGTGAAGGAATATCTGTGTTTGGATGGCGGTTGGTGGTTAAGAGGTGAGCAGCGAGCGATTTGTAGTATCGGTATCGAACTTTGGGGTTTATTATTATTTATATAACTTTATTATCATTATTGATATCGCAATTTCTATACATCATTCTATGCTACCATGCTATAAATGTGCATTTATGCAAAATTATGTGCAAATTGTATAATTTTCTTTCAGCACCTAAAAATTGTTTCAAGTAAATAACCCGTTCTCGTTTTACAAAACGATATTTTTTTTGTTTTGTTTGAACATAGTTAAAAATTAAAAAAATTTTCAGCTGATACTTGCCCCTAGTGATGGAATCCTATATATTAATATAAACCTGAGAATACTATATAATTAAGGGATCTATTTACCTTTATCTTCTGCCTGATCAAAGAGGCAGACAAGTTAATATCTGCTCATGGATCTCCTTCAGGATAAAAAAAAAATATTTTTTTCCTGAGCTATTTATTAGGATAAATGCAAAGGTCATAATAAAACGTAGCCGAGAGAAACAATAAATTGGAAGGGCAAAGATGAGTCCGAGTGAGTGCTGCGTTATTCATAATTCCGTGCGTACTTTATAATTTATTTGGAGTGATCGTGTTGAACCGCGGCTTTCAATTGTTCAATAATTCGAGAGGGGCAGTCTATTATGTGTCTACTTCAACTGTTTCATCAGCAACTTGTTGTTAATTCCGATTAACCGGAAGAACTACGCAACGATGTTGAGTACTGAGGCAACATTGCTCCGGTTGATGGCCTGTTGATCTTTTTATTTCCTATGCAACCTTACGAAATACCAGGATTTTATTGCAATTATTTAGATTATCAGTTAGAACCGGCAACTCATAACCGGTATGCAGATGTGATCCGGACGTATCATAGTAAGCTGTTTGTTTGTTCGTTTAACATTCCTTTATGCCACTAAGGCTAATCGGACGATGCTACAGTAGGTGTCCTAAATTTTGCCTATCCAGGTATACTTAGAATAGGGATCTTTAGCGAGTACCTGACACCGTAGTGAAAGGTTTGTCTTCCTTGCTTACTTTAGTAACAAGTTATCAACTCGTGATTTTTCGTGGAACTGGTTATAAAAAATGTAACCTAAAAAATACATTTAAAATTTGGATAATGAGGTTAATATTTTCATGTATCTTCCTCAACGTAAACCATTACAGTGTTAATTAAAGGGCTTTAATTAAATACAAATTTGTTTGCTTAACGTCACTTTATGCTACTAAGGCTAATCGGACGATGCTACAGTGGGGTCCTAAATTTTGCCTATTCAAAATAGTTTAATCCTAGGAATAATTAGGATAGGAATCTTTACCGAGTACCTGACATCGTACAGGTTCGGGACATCGATTTTATGTCCTATCCGAGGGTCGGCATAGACAAGGATTTTTTACTCCTATTAAAAAATCTCCTCCACCTCTGGAAGTTAAGTTTCTACCACAGGAGACTCCTAAATACACATTTGATAGGCATTTGAACATTCTTTTATGTATGTCAAATTTAAAGATTCAAGACCACGACAAAGGCCATAATACTAATTGTTGATGCTACTTGTGGATCCTTAAATTGAATGGAACAAAAAGTTGTAATAACTGCTCATAAAAATATTTAAAAAAAATCTTACATAATAAACAAAAAATTATTATCACTAATCAATATATATTATAAAGCAAAGTGTACAATGTGCGTGCCGATAAGGCTCAAAAACGACTTAACGTACGATCAAGAAGCCATGTAACCCCTAACGGAGAAGAAGGTTTCAATTTTTCTCTTAAGGGTGTAATATTGAAGAGAAAATGACTGGACTTTTAAGCCTCTCGCTACATGTAATTAGCCTATCTGAGAATGACATACGAGTTTATGAATGAAAAATTTAGTTCGAGCTGCAGACTACCACGAAGCGCTAGGGTGCGATTCACTCAATGTTTATTGTTCATTCATTCATTTCAGTTTGTAATGGTCAAGTGAAGATAATTAGTTTCTCCTTTGCTTTAAAAATAAAACAATGATTTTACATCTCCACAATCAATTAGAAAACCGACTGGATTCCTTACAACAATAATTTTTTAATTATTTAACATTTAATCAATATATAATATATACTTAAGTAAATTTAATGCAATATGAGTGAACATTTCTTAGTGGTACAGTGAGCGAATAAAAAAATACATAAAAAAGAAGAGATAAATTGACTAATTATAAATCGAAAATAAAAAGTTTGAAGTGTTCTTGTTGTATGTAATTATAAAAAAGAAGTTGGTTATATTACTATGTATGATGAGCATTCCAGTTGACAAAATGACTAACTCCAATTACAGCATTTTTTACTTTCACTTACCTATATATGATATATATAGTAAGTGGAAGTATTGCGATCGTGAAAAATTTCGACTTCCGGTTTTCAACGGAAATACACGTTTTGGGGTCCCCTGAGTCGAAATGACCAAGTCCCGCGAAATGGTCTGTGTGTGTGTGTGTGTGTGTGTGTGTGTGTGTGTGAACAGAGTCCGCTCAAATTACAGGATATCTTAAGGGAGGTTGAAATGGAAGAAAGGTCATATGTTCTGGTCAGACTGCTTTGATTTATTTGTAATAATGAAACACTGGTATCCCATTACAGTCTCAATAATATATATTTTCAATATACATTTTTTACATTCTTTAAATTTGGTGGACGTTTCGGACTGTTGCGTCCATACTCATCACCTGCACAATGTACACTTGATTTTAGTTTTTTTTTTATACAGTATGTAAACAATAAAAATTAAAGTACCATTAAATTTATAAAGATATGGTTAAAATAGATATGAACATGACATAAAGGTATGTCAAGTGTCAATTTGGAAGAAAGGTCTTAAAAAAAAGTTTCTATGAATCTTTGGTAGCAAAATTAATTGTTCATTCACCATTTTCAACCCCCTATGTGTTTCCTAGGTTCCTTATTTGGGAGGACTCTGGCCAAGTTATAACCGAAGTTTCAAAAAAGTGCTAATTTTGTTCTATATTTCCTTTAATTTTAAAGTTTTTCTGTTATTAAAAGTACCACGCAACTACCGGAGCGAAGCCGGGCACCATAGCTAGTATTAAATATATATCATTTTAGTCTCAAACACATTCTGATGCTAATAAAAAAAAATGGGGGGGTTACTTTTATCTTTCCATTATAATAGCGTTATTCCAGATTTTATGATAAAACGAAATGGAAATTTAAGAGTGCGGCTTCTATGGTTTTTTGTTATTGTTTTTTTTTTGTTTTAACAAGAAGAAATTGTATGACCCGAAGTGATTAAAGGAATTCAATACATCGAATTTCATGGGTAAACCCTCTTAAAAGTTAAACGCCCTCTCCTTCGCACGAGAATACGGGCGTTTGGGAGCCCTTCCATTCCTTTGAGAGATTACAGATGAATACACATTACATTATCAGACGCAAAACAAATTATACTTTGCATCCATTGTTGCAGGGAGACAATTTTGTGCCAGTTTAACTCGAGAGGGGTATAAAATGGAATTTACTATCTAAAAATAGTTCAAAATCACTATCTGTGCATCGGATGAACGGAGATCAAATTATGCACTTTAGCTCTAATTATAAACTCGGACACTAATCAGGTGCTTAGTTAGGCTGTGAACCCATAGAGTGCACACGACTGATAGGAATTATCTACAACAATCCTATTATTCCTTATTTGGTACCTATAAAATGGCGTACAATATTATACAATATACAATACAAATTTAAAAGAGAAATGCCAGTTCAGAGTAGCCAGAGACTAAATTTCCCATTTTGCAACGGTGATGCAAAGGACCTGGAAAAACTTAACGTTCAGACTATTACTAAAACTTAGAATATTTTTATTCTTGTTAAATCTTTTTTGTTTTAACGTCACTTTATGCCGCTAAGGCTAATTAGACTATGCTATAGTGGGATTCCTAAATTTTGCATTTCCAGGTTTAATTAGGATAGGGATCTTTAACGAGTACCAGAGATCGTACAGGATCGGGACCTCCATTTTACGTCCTATCCGAGGGACGGCATAGACAAGGATTTTTCACGCCCATTAAGAAATTTTAGGGCCACCTCGGGACGCGATCTCGCAACCTTTTGTATTGTAGGTTTCTATGCTAACCACTACACCACAGGTGACCCCTATTCTTGTTTAACTACTAAAGCTAATCGAGACCCCTTTTAACTGCAAATGACGCGATGGGATCCTCTTTAAGCACGGTACAATAACTTCCAATATAGTCCAGAAGTAACATAGGGGAACTTTACCAAATTTAATATAATTTCAAATTTTACCAAGGCTATGCCTTCATTCGCATAGGATATGAAATGGAGGTCTGGGCCTCAGATGTCAGGTTCTCGTTAAAGACCCCTATCCTAATTATACCTGGATAGGAAAAATTTAGGACTCCCACTGTAGCATCGTCCGGTTAGCCTTAGTGGCATAAAGTGACGTTAAACAAATAAACTAACTAAACTCAATTTGTCCCGGTGAAACCGGTTTTTTTTTACTCGATTAAATTTGTAAAGTTTAACGGTTAAACATCTTTACTATCGACTCCAGATAATATATCGATTCGAATCCTTCTAGAGCTCCTATGAAAATTATCCGTGAGCCAAGTCACAGACGTCTCTAATCCTCTCTGCAGGATAATCTCCGTAATTAGAGGTGTAACGATCCAGGATTGTGAGGAATCCCCAGCCTTCAGGTGTCACTTCAGGTAATTAACGGTAAATTGGAGTAATTAGCGACCGTTACGCTCACAAGCTATTTATACCAAAGTCAAACTCCTCAACTAACATCTAAACGTTTTAAATTTCGACTTTGCGATTTTCATCAAGCCAAACTATATTTAAGAATATAAATATTTTGCATGTCGGCAAGAAGAGTATTACACCTTAAAATATATCAATTTTGAGTTATGGATGCCGTTGGAATCAGAATGACAAAACCCTGCAATGCCAGAATATATACAAAATAGCATTAATCCATCTGTTATGGTAATTTCGTCTATTTTATAGACATCCTCAGTGATGAATGGAAGCAGAGATGGGCAAAAAGAAGTTGAACTACAAATTACACAACTACTGACACAGTAGTTGGGAAGTTGTTGAAACTACAACTACTTTTGTAATTTGTAGTTGATGGACCACAACTACAACTACTGTAGTTTCAAAAAAGTAGTTGCATTTTTAGAACTACAACTAGCAGTTGCAACTGTAATTATGGGCCTGAAACTACAACTACTTTTATTGATAACGAGTAATTATCGATATATAGTATTATCGATAAGGAGTATATCAAATGAAATTATGCTAATATAAAAAACATGGGATTGATCTGGAACCTAAGGTTAAAAAAAATAATTGACTGCCGGAAATCATGGGAAAAATTTGCATTACGTATATGTATTGTTCTACTTTTAAAACTTTTATTAACCATAATGGAGCCCATTTATCTATGGAGTATTTATCTAAACACAAAATAAAAATAGCAAAAACATGTGATTTAATTAGGCGTTGCTTAGCAAATGTAGTTGCCGCTCTAAAACTACATTTACAACTACTTATTGTATTTTCCATTCCCAACTACTGTAGTTGTAGTTTTAAATTACAACTACTTAACTGGTAGTTGAAAAATAGTAGTTGCGCGCTTCCAACTACAAACTATATGTAGTTGTCTGAGTAGTTAATTACTAATGTAGTTAACTACTGCCCAACTCTGACGGCCAGTTTCGGCCGAAAAACCTAGTTTCGGCGGCAGTTTCGGTTTCGGCCAGGCCGAAACTAGCTCCTGTGTCTGATATCTCCAAGAAGGAACTAGGATTACACGATTTCAGCTTGTAAGGTCGATCTCTTTCATGGCTTGAACACCCTTGAATTTAATATTGGGAAGAATCTGTTATTTTAGTTACTTTACTTATTTTACTTAACATTTAATGAAAGCATGCTTTTCATACAGAATTCTTTACGTTAAGTAAAGTGTACAGTATTCTTTATCTTGAGCGTTAAGAACGTTTTTTACGAGACACGGGGTGCTGGCCCATTTCTCAACCCCCTACCTGGTGGACCCGGTTTGAATTCAGGGTAACCTCCCCTAGTCAGGTTGCCTTCACTACGGCCCTGTCTACCCGGAGCACAGAGTTGGGCAAAAAGAAGTTGAACTACAAATTACAAAACTACTGACACAGTAGTTGGGAAGTTGTTGAAACTACAACTACTTTTATAATTTGTAGTTGATGGACCACAACTACAACTACTGTAGATTCAAAAAAGTAGTTGCATATTTACAACTACAACTAGTAGTTGCAACTGTAATTATGGGCCTGAAACTACAACTACTTTTATTGATAACGAGTAATTATCGATATCTAGTATTTTCGATAAGGAGTATATCAAATGCAATTCAGCTAATATATGAAACATGGGATTGATCGAGGAACTAAGGTTAAAAAAAATAATTGACTGCCGGAAATCATGGAAAATTTTTGTATTACGTATATGTATTGTACTATTTTTAAAACAGGTTATCAACCATAATGTAGCCCATTTATCTATGGAATATTTATCTAAACACAAAATAAAAATAGCAAAAACATGTGATTTAATTAGACGTTGCTTAGCAAATGTAGTTGCCGCTCTAAACTACATTTACAACTACTTGTTGTACTTGCCATTCCCAACTACTTTTTCCCAACTACTGTAGTTTTAAATTACAACTACTTAACTGGTAGTTGACAAATAGTAGTTGCGCGCTTCCAACTACAAACTACATGTAGTTGTCTGTGTAGTTAATTAAAAATGTAGTTAACTACTGCCCAACTCTGCCGGAGCACGCTGACAGCGGTCCCGGGCTACTCTTTTAGTGGCCTCGTACGACAAGCAGAGTTTACTGCGGATTTATTCTTTTTATTCCCCTCATCCGCAAGAGGGGAGGGGATATATACAGTCCTGTGAATAAATATAAACTCAAGGGAAAAAAAACTATTTTGATTAGTTTAAATCATTTATTTTGGAATCTGATTAACAAAAGATATTATTTAATGTTTACTGTAAATTATTAGTTACAATTTTAATAAATTATTTAATAATATTGCCAGGAATTGCTAAAATTTGGACAAAATAACATAATAGACCTGTGAAAAAGTATAAACTCAAACATTTTCTGTCTCTTTACTGAGTAAATTCATTTCAATAATGAACACTTCTTCCATGTTTTTGAATCACCTCCAATAGTCTTTTAGGAACACTTCTTACTAAATTAATTAAATTGCTCCCTGGTATGTTTTCCCAAGCTTGAGTAATTTTCTTTGAGCTCATCAATATTTTGGATTTCTGGCTTCTGAAGGTCGTAGACTTCTCTTGCGATAATCCCCCATAAATTTTCAATCGGATTGAGATCCGGACTAAGAGCTGGCCAATCCAAAATGTTGATCCCGAAATCCGAAAATCATTGTTTCGTAGAGCGTGCAGTATGAATCGGAGCGTTATCCTGCTGAAAAATAATTTTTTCCTCTTCCAGTATTGTAATGAACGGCAAAAGAAACTCTTCTAAAACATTTTGATAACCTTTTGCGTCCAATTTGCCGGAAATGAATGCGATTTGGGACTTACCCTTTTCATTAAAAGCAGCCCAAACTATGACTCCGCCACCCCAATGGAACCTTCGTGACAAGATTTTTTTTTCTTTTCTTAGATCATGCCAGTAGTAATTTAAACCATCTGGACCATCAATATTAAATTTTTTTTCATCACTAAAAATAACTCTTGACCATTTTTCGCTGTCTTGAATATGCTGTTCAGCAAACTGCCGTCGTCGCTGCAAATGATGTTTTCTGAGCTGTGGTTTTCTCACAGCCTTACTATATTTTAAGTACTTTGATTTCATAATCCACTTCCTAACCAAGCTAGCATCACATCCTAAATTAAATCGCCTCACAATCTGTGCAGAGGATGCTCCTGTTTTTGAGATTTCTCTCAAAACCGCTCGTTTCACTTGTTTGGAAATTTTTGAAGGCCTTCCACTTCTTTTGTTTTTCCCATAATTGCCTGGGCCGCTGTTTAAAAAGTTTTTCACTACACCCTGGGAGCGGTTTAGCACACTTGCAATTTGCCTCTGGGTCATCCCACCTCTTCTTAAGTCTATAATTCTTTGTCGCTCAATTTCAGTAAGTTGAGTCCCGCGCGGCATTATTTAAAAATCAGAAAACGCTACAAAGTATAAAAAACAAACAAATATGCTCTTCCTTTAAAAGTTAGAAGAAAACTGACATGATATTAATCCATTAGAATAGAAAATAAACATTGAGTTTATACTTATTCACAGCGTAAACATGCTTTATTTACAAAATCTGATGATCGTAAATTAAAAAACATATCTAATGCCATTTAAAGCTTCTTGCCAATCTAATAACATTACAACAAGTCTAAGAAAATTATTGTGCAATTAATTCACTTTTAAATTTCATAAATACTTCGATTTTATTAGTTGAGTTTATATTTATTCACAGGACTGTATATTTAAATATATATTTTTCCATCACTTCGCACTCACCACATTGATGCATGGAAAAATTAGACTTCTGTCTGAATGTTTTATTTCATTTTTTTTCTTTAGAACAAAGGACTAGTTATAGTCAGACCTGCGGAGGAAAGATTCAAAGATTAAAGAATAAAAAATAAAATACGAGAGCTGAGAGTTTGTTGGGGCGAAGAGGTAGATGGAGAAAACGATTAACGGTGAGGTATAAAGTTAATGAGGGTAAATGAGATATTGTCCCGAACGAGAGGCGACTTGGATCTCTCTCTCTCTCTCTCTCTCTCTCACTCACTCTTCCCCTCTTCGCTATAATTCCTGTTTATCTCATTAAAATGTAAATTAACCAGAGCCGTTTAATTATGTCCAAAGAGGTAGGATTAATTATATTCTTAATTAAAATATAATTACCGTTGTAGCTCGGCACTCTCTGATTTAAATCTTATTTTCCAAAGAGGTCCCTCCCTGCTTCAGCACAACTCACCTGAGCTGCTACCTGTGATTGTGTCAGGGGTCGAATCTCCGGCGGCCATTACTGTTTCATTTTATTTCCCTAAGCTTTTTTTTTTGTTTCTGTTTCTTTTTCTAAAGTATAGGCTCGGCTACCAGTTCATGAGTCTTGGATGAACCACTGGACTTGTCTTGAGGAGGTTTGGAGTACCTTCTGCAAAAGAATACATCAAAAAGTGTTCACAATGCTTCCGTACATTAAACCTTAGTTGAAATTATACTTAACAAATTGTAACGTAAAGTATCTACAAACATCATATATATTATTTTTCAAAGCCTTTTTTTGTCGGTACGCCATATCTTACTTAATACTTCACCATATTTCATGAATGAGGCATTTTAAAGCTTTCCTTAACCGCTACACCGAAAAAATATACAAATCACTCATTTCGTTTTGATTGAAAGTTATAAGAAGAAAAACCGCGATTAGGGTAATACAGGTTTGGTAGTATAGGTTTCTAAATGGTGTCTGTATCTTTTCAGGTTTTCGAAGAGAATATTTTGGTCGTATACATTTTTTTGATTAACCCCTTCGTTGAAACATATGGTGATCGTGTTGTGATTAACATTGCTAAAAAAGGTTATGTTTATTTAAATGTGCTTTTTTGTTTATTTATAATGATTAAATAACGGTATTTTGTGTATTTTGTTTAAAAAAAGAACTTCTTAACCGAAAGAACTGATCAGTGTCGAAGTGTGTCAAGGAACATTTAAAAATGACCTCCACCTCAGACACCCCTACTGCTATGGATGCGACAGATTCCATTGCAGACAATAATTCCCACAATGAAACAGGTATCTGGGAAAAAGTAACGGGTCGCAAGAGACAATCCGATGTAGAAAGAGATCCGCGGCAGCAAAAGAGGCCCACTACCTCAGCTCCTAACATTTCAACTCATAACAGATATCAACTGTTATCTAATGATGAAGAAGAGCCATCACAACAAAAAGACAAACAGGTAAATACTAATGATAACGATAAGCCTCCACCTATATATGTTAATGGAGTCGAAAATTACAAAGCATTGGTAGAGTTTTTACAAAATATATGTGGTTCCTCCACATTTAAATTAAAATCAACCAACAGAAATATCTGTATATACCCTGATAACTCAAGCTCTTATCGCCAAATTGTTAGTGATTTAAGAATACAAGGTGCTGACTTTCATACATATCAGCTACCGGAAGACAGATGCCCACGAATAGTGATTAAAAACTTGCACTATTCAACACCAAAATCAGTCATCATTGAAGCATTCAAAGAGCATGGCTATGAAGTAGTAAATGTCACAAATGTGTTATCGAGATATAAAGAACCTCTACCAATGTTTTTTGTAGATATCACTCAATAAACATATCTTTAATATAAGAGCGATATTCTATACCCGGGTGACTATTGAAGAACCAAGAAAGAAGAAAATGATTCCTCAATGCAGCAGGTGCCAGCAGTATGGCCATACTAAGACCTACTGCAATCATGCTCCTAGATGTGTAAGGTGTGGGCAAAACCACGAAAGTGCCACATGTCAGAAGCCACGAGATACACCTGCTAAGTGTGCCAATTGTCAAGGAGACCACCCGGCAAACTACAGGGGATGTCAGACCTTAAAGCAGCTAAGAACACTTAAAAGGTTACGAAATCACCCGAATCTGGGACCGGAAGACTTCCCTGCACTGCCACAACCTCAGCCCTCTCAAAGAGGACCGGTGACTGGACTGCAGCAGCATGGACCCCCGCCATCTGAAGGAAGACATCATCAGAATGTAAGCATGTCAGGTATGAGGCAGGGCGTTGCTCAACCAGCGCAGCCTGCTGATCATGTCACTCCACAAATTTTTAATTTATTAAATGGGTTGAACAATCTTATCCAGCCCCTCTTCACCCTTCTTCAACAATTATCACAAGTTACACAAGCCTTATGTCCTGTTTATGTGCCATAAACGCTTAACTGTGGGTTCTCTGTCCATCCTTCTGTGGAACACAAACGGACTACTCAAAAACAAAACTGAACTTGATATTTACTTACATGAAAAACGAACTGACGTTGCCTTAATTACAGAAACACACCTCACATCACGTAACAAAGTATACATACCGGATTACACTATATACAGAACAGATCACCCGGACAATACTTCTCACGGTGGAACTGCCATTATTATTAAAACAACTCTCAAGCACAACCTCATCAATTTGCCACACACACCAGATATACAATCCACTGCCATTATACTACACACAACACAGCACACGATAACTTTAGCAGCAGTATACTGCCCCCCTCGCTATAAGCTGACATCTGCCATGTTTTGTAGTTTCTTTGAAAAATTAGGCAGGTGCTTCATCGCCGGAGGCGACTACAATGCCAAGCACCAGTCATGGGGTTCACGACTGTGTTCTCCTAGAGGGAGGCATCTTCACTCTGCTATCCATAAGCTTTCGTTAAACACTATTTTTCCAAATTCACCGACATACTGGCCCACATCGAGGCATAAGACACCAGACTTACTGGATTTTTTTGTTACTAAGGGACTACAAGCCATATCTCACGAAGTGAGATCAAGTTCTGATCTTTGCTCTGATCACTCCCTTATACACTTGGACCTTTTAGAAGAACCAAGTCATAAAGAAGAGCTTCCAACGCTATCTCGAAGAATTATAGATTGGGAGAGCTACCAACAACGACTAAACCAGATGCTCACAGTTCCCTTATCTCTAAAAACAAAAAATGAAATTGAGGAGGCTGTTGACATCTTCACAAAGAGCATTCAGGAAGCAGCTTGGTCTTCATCACTTCCTCAACGCAAACGAACATCTAGCCATCCCAACTATCCACAATACATAAGGGATCTGATCAGAGCCAAGAGAAGAGCTCGTAAGGTATGGCAGACAAACAGACTACCATCGGACAAACAGACTTATAACAGAACAAATAATGAACTAAAAAGACAAATACAGAAATTTAAACAGACTAACTATGATACATTTTTAAGTAATCTCACTACCGACGATGGAAGCTTATGGAGGCAAACTAAAAAGCTGCTAAAGCATCGCGAGGTGTCAGCACCACTCCGAAAAGAGGATGGTTCCTGGGCCGTGTCAGACATTGAAAAAGCCGAACTCTTCGCTGACCACCTATCGACTGTTTTTACACCACATACAGACTACTCAGACAATGAACACGAAAATTATATACAAGATTCTCTCGATATTCCTCTACCTATGACATTGCCTCCTTCTTCCTTTACTCCAACAGAGGTTAAACAGGAAATCCGAAAATTTCCCAAAAGAAAAGCCCCGGGACATGATCTAATAACAGCTGAGCTACTCCAAAATATGCCCAGAAAAGCGACAGTCTTCCTCACAACCCTATTCAACGCAATACTTAGGACTACAAACTATCCACTCCAATGGAAATATTCACATATACTAATGATACAAAAACCAAACAAAAATTCCAATAGCCCTGCTTCATATAGACCCATAAGCTTACTTCCGATTTGTTCCAAAATTTTTGAAAAATTACTCTACAAACGTATTCTTGACATACTGACCGACAACCAAATACTACCTGAACATCAATTCGGATTTCGTTCACTACACTCTACAATACACCAACTACACAGAGTCACGGACTACATTTCAGTTGCTCTAGAGGATAGATTATACGCTACTGGCGTATTCCTGGATGTAGCTCAAGCATTTGATCGTGTTTGGCACAATGGACTGCTTTACAAACTTAAATCGTTCCTCCCTTCAACCTACTTCCTTATTCTATTATCTTTTCTCTCCAACAGGTTTTTCTCTGTCCGCCAGGGCTCAGAAACCTCCTCTATACGACCGCTTAGGGCCGGAGTGCCGCAGGGATCAATTCTTGCACCTCTCCTATACATCATTTACACTCACGACATACCAACATACCCCAACACATTAATAGCAACCTACGCTGACGACACAGCGATCATCACCAGACATGTAAACCTCACCCAGGCGTCATCAATCCTCCAACATTATTTACAACAATTACAGGACTGGTTTAAAAAATGGAAAATTAAGGTAAACGGTGAGAAATCGAAACATATCACTTTCACACTTCGACATGACACCTGTGCTCCAGTATACTTGAACAATATTCCAATTCAACAAACTAACACAGTTCACTACTTAGGACTCACATTCGACAGAAGTATGACCTGGGGGCCACACATAAAGCAGAAACGTCTAACCCTAAACAATCGACTAAGGCTTCTGTATTCTCTTTTACACAAACGTTCGGCTCTAAAAATAAGACAAAGACTAAACACTTACACTTACTTACTAAAACCTATATGGACTTACGCTTCACAAATCTTCGGGATAGTAAAAAAGACTCAGATCCAAAAAATACAAACATTCCAATCAAAAACGCTGCGACTTATTACTCGTGCTCCGTGGTATGTTAGTAACAAAACATTACATACAGACTTACGCATACCTATGGTTCAAGACAGCATTCGGACATCATATAAGAAATTTCATGACAAACTTCATGGACATCCCAACAGACTTATACAAGACATGGCCACAACATGCCAGAAAACACCCGAAGAAGGCTAAAAAGGAGCTGGCTAAGGGATCTCCTGGAATAACCTGTTGTAAAGGTCCAAGTTAGGAGTAGATGCCAATGGGTATTAACCTCCCTCATGCCTGACATGCCCACTGTCTCGATTGTTAGCTCATCTGCTTATTGTCGCAGGCTGAGCGACAGGTGTAGATTAAAATGTAATAGATAAAAAAAAAAAAAAAAAAAAAAAAAAAAAAAAAAAAAAAAAAAAAAAAAACCCTTCTTTAGCGAAAAACTGCAATTCTAAGTGAAAATAGGCTTTTTCGAAGGTGTCCTTTATTTCTGTTTGTAATTTACACTTTCCGATATTCCCCGTCTTTGCGAGTCACATGCTAAAACATGCGATTTTGGTCAAATAAGATAAGTATAGTAGTGTACATATCGAAAAATGTATAAAAAAAACCTTAATGAGATGGATAATATAAAAATATAATTTTACGCAATAAATCGCAGAATGAAGGGTAAGAGATTTACATTATAATTATAGAATAACCAATAGAAGTATACAGCGTTTTACACTACAAAGATGAATGATTATTAAACTAAAAAATCTGGTGCGTGCGCGCAACACACAACTTTCACTTACCAACTTACTTAGATTAGAAATTGACGTGTTTTGCTAAATATCATTTCCCAAAGTCACACATTTTTCTACATTCATATCTTATTTTTGTTAATCGTTAAAGCCGTTTTTGAGTAAATAAAAAAACCCCGTGAAAATGATACAAAATTTATTAAGTAAAGTCCCCCCTCCCTTTGAGCAAATTTGATGAAATTTTTGCTGTCACATCGCGGGCTTATACATACTCTAAATACCCAATTTCAGGTTCGCACGGTTTATAGTTTTTGAGCTAGTCTGTTCACACACACAGACACACACACACACACACACAGACCATTTTGCGGGACTTAGTTAATTGGACTCAGGGGACCCCAAAACGTGTATTTCCGTTGAAAACTGGAAGTCGAAAATTTTCACGATCGCAATACTTCCACTTACTATGTATTTCATATATAGGTAAGTGAAAGTAAAAATTAAGTAAGGTTAGGGTATGGTATGAAAATATAATTTCAACAGAATTGATAATATTGTCATGTCTGTTGAATTTATTTAATCTATTCTAATGGTGATTGGTAACGTAATAATTATTTATTTTTTAATATATAATATCATTTGTAATGATTATTAAGGGAAGCCATTTAAATAAGGGTTTTGACTGGCTTTTCGCTATGGTAAAAACCGGTTTAGAGGAAAATTCTAGCGTTTTTTTTTCGTTAAAGCTTCCCATATGTTAATATTTCGGGAGGTTATGTTACCGTAATAAAAGCGGACTCCATCGCGTAATTATCAATCAAAAACTGCTTTCGTCGGATTTATTAGATCCTAGCCTTCAGATGTTGATCGCTCTTCGAGGATAAATAAACACCAAAACGGGTCTTTTTCAGTGGAGCCATACTAATTGATGTCATGTTCACTTTACCGAGGAGTAACATAGGGGAACTAGTACCGTGCCTTTTTTTTTAATAATCTATATCCCTCGGATAATTTATCGCGTCTGCCTGGTTGACAAAGGACACGTGTAACTCTTCGTACCCTGCTGAGCCGGTGAGGGCGCACACGAGAAAGATAAATGACAATTTAAATATTTAAATAAGGAGGATTGGGCTGACATAGCTGCTAATCCGGCACACTCTTAATTCACCTAATCCGGCACACTCTTAGTTCTTCTAATGACCCTTGTATAATTGATAATTGGAAACTTTCCTCACTTATCGCCTTACCTTCCCAATGAATATTTATTGAAAGCTTAATTACAAGGAGTTGATTTCTTCAGCACGCTCCCTCGGTTACGAAGGGGTCGATATAGTAGGGGCGGAAACGGATTTCCGTGGAATGATCGATCGATTACACTCTTATACATCAAAATCCTCCCTTAAATATAAAAGTTGACAGTAGAGATTAAAGAAGTGGAAATAAAACGAGGATAGGCAAAAGAAATTACACTTAATAACAAAAAGTCTCTGCACACCCTCAAGCTTTTTTTTTTATTTTACCTAAAGATACCTTATGAGCCAGAGATGGGCAACGAAACTCACATATTTTTTACATAATTTAATCTATTTTAATTAACAACAATTACATTTAATATAATTTATTTAACTTATAATTTATGAGGAAAATAACATAAAATGTCAAAATATTGATGCGCCAAAAGTCTCTGCACGCAGTGGAATTAGCCAAGATACTGATATGTATACAGTTTGCACATTATCATAAGGACTGTGGCCGAAGAACCCCATACAAGTACTCTAAATTTAGCAGGTATGGTGTAAGAAAATTACAAGATTGGGGTATCTGCACAAACGAATAAATGATCCCTAAAGAAAGATGGCTATAATGTGCGTAAGCCTAGGTGTAATCCATTCATTTGTAAATAAACCGGCCATTAAAACTGCAGTTCGCAAAGCAACATGTAAACAAGCCCTTATAGTTCTGTGAACGTGTTTTATTTACTGACGAGAGTAAATTTAACATTCATGGATCAGATGGAAGGGGGAAACTTTTGAGAAAACCAAACAAAGAGCCCCTGGAAAAAACATAGTTGTACTGTGAAACATGATGGAGGGAGTGTTTTGGTTTGGGGGTGTATGTGTGCTGTTGGAGTTGATAATTTGAAATTTATCGACGGAATAATGGACCAACACGTTTTATATAAATATTTTGAGGAGTAATTTACCGGAAAGTTTATTGAAGTTTGATCTCCAGGAAAAAATCATTTTTCAACAAGCGCGAAAAGTCCACTACAGTGCTTCACAGCAACTTAAAACACCTTCCCAATCTCCTAATCTTATTCCAATACAAGATCTGTGGGATCAACTAGGCCGTCAGTAAGTAAAAATTAAAATAAAGAAAAAGACCACTTAAAAAGATTACGAAAGGAATTGTGAGGTAAAATTACTCCAGAAACTACAAAAAACTAGTTCACACCATGCCAAATAGATAATGAGAAGTGATAAGAAATAAGGTAGGAACGACTACCTATTAAAGTTGATTTGGCATCAGTAATTAAGCTTCAAGCA
Source organism: Aelia acuminata (assembly GCA_911387785.2). NCBI lineage: Eukaryota > Metazoa > Arthropoda > Insecta > Hemiptera > Pentatomidae > Aelia > Aelia acuminata. Next base: position 185,582,472 of record OU426979.1, read on the forward strand.
GAAGAAAAATGATATGTGCAGGGACTTTTGGCGCATCAATATTCTGACATTTTATGTAATTTTTCTCATAAATTATAAGTTAAATAAATTTTATTAAATGTGGTTATTGTTAAATAAAATAGATTAAATTGTGTAAAAAATGTGTGAGTTTCTGTGCCTATATCTGGCTCATAACCTATCTTAAGGTAAAATAAAAGAAAAAAGCTGGAGGGTGTGCAGAGACTTCTGTTAGTAAGTGTAAAGTTCAAAGGTTACTATAAAAGTTTTGCATTGGAACATAACAGAAAGACCAAGGAGGCTGCAAGTTACTGCGTGTACCGTGTGGATAGGTACCTTGCGTGTACCTATCCATGCCTGCATACTAGCCGTCAGTATCACATCTCTGGGCTCAGTTGTTCATTAGCAGTGACAGATTAAAGTACGTATTATGGTATCGTTGTCACGTAGTGAAGTAAGGGCAGTTTTGCGATATAATTGTGCGTGGTTTAACCCTGGGTAGGGCACGTCTGATCTGACAGGCACAGGCTTTGGTTTTTCGGGTGTTGCTCTCATCAACGGGTCGAGGAGAGCACGCCACGGCCTGTAGTCAGGTATCTTTTTGGATTGAATCTAATACCCTCAGTCAGTTTGTCACCAGTCATCAGAGAGTTGTGAAATAGCCATCTTGATCTGACAAGCTCACCGCGCCCAATTACGTTATCAACCAAGCTAAGTGTTTTCATCTTTTAAATTACAAAAACTATTTCATTTAAGTTGACTAAACCCTTTTATAGGGTCTCTTCCTCTTAGTTAGCATTACCATGAATTATAGGAGCATGCGCGTATTAGGCTCACCGCGCCTCTTTGCAGATTCCTTCCGCTGATGATCGACAAAATCACCTCCACCACGGACTCATAAGAGGTCCAGTTGTTGTGACTGCACGGTGGAAACAGGGATACGTCAACTCCCGAACTATTCTTGTGTAATATGTAACAGAGTATGTCTAACCTATGCAAAACCTCTTGCTCTTCTGCGTGCTCAAGTTCACCTCCCTCAGCAGTTATGGATGTTGAATCTGACTAATTTGTCACCACTTACCTTACGTAAATCTTAAACCATGTTAGTTATTTTTTCTATTTCAATATGACCTTTTTGTATTATTTCTATTTCCATGTTTTGTGTTTTTTGTATTTCCCATGGTTTGTTTTTTTTAGAGAAATAAATACTCATAATATTTTTATATTTTATTGTTTTCCTTTTTTGTCTGCATAATAAAGATCATTGGTAAATTTTGGTTTAATTTAATACGGTGTTTTATGGATATTACGTATTTTTTGTAAAATGTGCCTGTCAGGCCCAGCGCGACCCGATCTTGAGGATCCTTCACCGCGCCCTACCCAGGGTTAAGCATAGATCAATGTTTAGAAGAAATGAAGATTGCATTGAATAATGATTTTCCACATCGTACGACTATAGTTAGCTGTTACAGAGAATTCGAAAGGGGCACATTCACTCTGGAGAACGCTGAGAGAGAAGGAAGGCCGCGAACGTCTGTAACAGAGGAAAACATTTCTGCTGTGAGGAAAATGCTTGCTGAGGACCGTCGAGTGACATATCAACAGATAGAGGAGACAATGTGTCTTCATGTACCAGCAATTCATTCAATTCTGAGGAACCATTTAATTGTAAAAAAAAAAACGTTGTTGTCTTTGCGTGCACCACAGCCTAACGGAAGAGCACAGTCTAACTCATCGTGTGACTTGGTGACGAAAGATGCTGAAACTATTTGATAAGGGACATTCTGCATATGTGAACAGCATCGTGACTGGTGACGAAACTTGGCTATACTATTATGATGTGCCGACCAAGGCTCAAAACAACGTTCGGGTATTTGAGGATGAGGATACACCTGTAACTGTCAAAAAATCTCGATCTGTAAAAAAAATAAATCTGGTGCGTGCACGCAACACACAACTTTCACTAACCAACTTACTTAGATTATACATTAATGCGTTTTGTTAATTGCCACTTCTCATATGAACAAAACTTATGGGCTCAACGATTTTTACGAGTTTCCTGAATGTTTTTCTTTTTTTCTCCTCTTTGTGTTTTCTTTATTTTTAACAAATCTCATATTTAGCCATTTATTATTTTTAGGCGTAATGAGAGACAGTTAATTTTTCCATATAAACAAAAACAAGTGTACTTTATAGGAAAACAAAAAAGACCCCATCCCCATTTAAGCCCCCTCAGAACATTTTAATAACGTTAAAGCTTACCCGATATTAAAGAACACCTTATTTTCATTAAACATGGCGAATTTTATCAAAATCATTAAAGCCGTTTTTGAGATAGTCGAAAGAAAGGTATAAATTGGAAAACAAGTTATGAAATAAAGTGCCCCCTCCGGTTGATCAATTTTCATGAAATGTTGGTTATCACACCTTTGGCATATAAATAAATCAAATACCAGGTTTGATCAAAATCGTTAAAACCGTTTTTGAGTAAATAAAAAAAACATGTGAAACTGATACAAAATTTATTAAGTAAAGTCCCCCCTCCGGTTGATTAATTTTGATGAAATTTTTACAGTCATATTTCAGGCATATAAATAGATCAAATACTCAGTTTAATCAAAATCGTTAGAGCCGTTTTTGAGAAAATCGAAAAAAACTTAAAAAGTTTTAAATAAAGTACCCCCTCCCTTTGAGCAAATTTGATGAAATTTTTGCTGTCACATCACGGGCTTATACATACTCTAAATACCCAATTTCAGGTTTGCACGATTTATAGTTTTTGAGCTAATCTGTTCACACACACACACACACAAACCATTTCGCGGGACTTGGTTATTTCGAATCAGGGGACCCCAAAACGTGTATTTCCGTTGAAAACCGGAAGTCGAAAATTTTCACGATCGCAATACTTCCACTTACTATATATTTCATATAATGGTAAGTGAATGTAAAAATTATCTGTGAACAGATCTCTGTTTTTCTGATCGAATCTGATTGTTATTATCTGATTCGTCATTGCCGTGGGTTGTCACCAGTAACGATTTTTTTTTTACTTAATATATATTTTGGCTTATATCACTCATTTATTTGGCAAAATGTGTTACCCTAATGGGTAAGATTACGGAATAAGAATGACAAAACGGATTCGAAAACGACGCCATTAGCGTGGACGGATAAATTACACAGGCCTACAATGGTCTTGGTGCCGAGAGTTTTATAGCTGATTCTTGAGTATAATTGCTGCGCTGAATCCAAATTTGGAATTAGTTTTCCTCTATCAGCTCTAGTTGTTGAGATATATAAATGGCGCGACTTACTTCTTAAAACATAACTACTCGAATAATTCTTTACAAAAAAACATTTTAAATCAATTAGAACCATACATACACACACATTATTTACATAATCACTTTTTAACTTGAGACTTTAACTGCAACCTACGCAGATGACACTGCAATTTTAAAAATCTGGTGCGTGCGCGCAACACACAACTTTCACTTACCAACTTACTTAGATTAGAAATTAATGCGTTTTGTTAATTGCCACTTCTCAAATGAACAGAACGGCTTTAATTATGAACAATGGTCTGTCCTTAAAGGCGTACTCCGCATGCGTGGGCTCAACGAGTTTTATGAGTTGACTAAATACTTTTCTTTTTTTCTCCTCTTTATGTTTTCTTTATTTTTATCATATCTCATATTTAGCCATTTCTTATTTTTAGGCGTAACGAGAGACAGTTAATTTCTCCATATAAACAAAAACAAAGGTACTTTATAGGAAACAAACAAACAAAAAAGGCCCCAACCCCCCCCCCCCCCAAAAAAGCCCCCTCAGAACATTTTAATAAATGATAAAGCTTACCTGATATTAAAGAACACCTAATTTTCATTAGACATGACGAATTTCATAAAAATAGTTAAAGCCGTTTTTGAGATCATCAAAAAAGGTAAAAATTGGAAACAAATTATGAAATAAAGTGCCCGCTCCGTTTGACCAATTTTGATGAAATGTTCGCTATTACATCTTTGGCATATACATACATCAAATACCCAGTTTGATAAAAATCGTGAAAGCTGTTTTTGAGTAAATAAGAAAAACACGTGAAAATGATACAAAATTTATTAAGTAAAGTCCCCCCTCCGGTTGATCAATTTTGATGAAATGTTGGCTATCACATCTTTGGCATATACATACATCAAATACCGAGTTTGATCAAAATCGTTAAAGCCTTTTTTGAGTAAATAAAAAAAACACGTAAAAAAAAAATACAAAATGTAGTAAGTAAAGTCCCCCCTCCGGTTGATCAATTTTGATTTAATGTTGGCTATCGCATCTATGGCATATACTTAAGTCAAATACCCAGTTTGATCAAAATCTTTAAAACGGTTTTTGAGTAAATAAAAAAAAACACTTGAAAATGATACAAAATTTATTAAGTAAAGTCCCCCCTCCGGTTGATCAATTTTGATGAAATTTTTACAGTCATATCTCGGGCATATAAATAGATCAAATACTCAGTTTAATCAAAATCGTTAGAGCCGTTTTTGAGAAAATCGAAAAAACGTAAAAAGTTATTAAATAAAGTACCCTCTCCCTTTGAGCAATTTTGATGAAATTTTTGCTGTCACATCGCGGGCATATACATGCACTAAATACCCAATTTCAGGTTCGCACGGTTTATAGTTTTTGAGCTAGTCTGTTCACACACACACACACACACACACAGACACAGACACACACACACACACACAGACCATTTCGCGGGACTTGGTTAATTGGACTCAGGGGACCCCAAAACGTGTATTTCCGTTGAAAACCGGAAGTCGAAATTTTTCACGATCGCAATACTTCCACTTACTATATATTTCATATAGGTAAGTGAAAGTAAAAATACATAATAACCCGTACATAATAAGACTGTCATCACTAAATTTGCGAATTGTGTATCAATTATTACATTTACAAAATTGGTACTCACTTTGGAATATTACATTAAACCATAACAAATCTCAACATATAACATTCACACTGCGACGCAACACATGCCCACCAGTTCATATCGGAAACAATAAAATAGAAAGAAAAAAATCTGGTGCGTGCGCGCAACACACAACTTTCACTTACCAACTTACTTAGATTAGAAATTAATGCGTTGTAGTGGTCCCCTCCGTTTGACCAATTTTGATGAAATATTGGCTATCACATCTGTGGCATATACATACATCAAATACCCAGTTTGATCAAAATCGTGAAAACCGTTTATGAGTAAATAAAAACAACACGTGAAAATGATACAAAATTTATTAAATAAAGTCCCGCATCCGGTTGATCAATTCTGATGAAATGTTGCCTATCACATCTTTGGCATATACATACATCAAATACCCAGTTTGATCAAAATCGTGAAAGCCGTTTTTGAGTAAATAAAAACAACACGTGAAAATGATACAAAATTTATTAAGTAAAGTCCCCCCTCCGGGTCATCAATTTTGATGAAATGTTGGCTATCACATCTGTGGCATATACATACATCAAATACCCAGTTTGATCAAAATCGTGAAAACCATTTTTGAGTAATTAAAAATAACGCGTGAAAATGATACAAAATTTATTAAGTAAAGTCCCCCCTCCGGTTAATCAATTTTGATGAAATTTTTACAGTCATATCTAGGGCATATTAATACACGAAATACTCAGTTTAATCAAAATCGTTAGAGCCGTTTTTGAGAAAATCGAAAAAAACGTAAAAAGTTATTAAATAAAGTACCCCCTCCCTTTGAGCAATTTTGATGAAATTTTTGCTGTCACATCGCGGGCATATACCTACACTAAATACCCAATTTCAGGTACGCACGGTTTATAGTTTTTGAGCTAGTCTGTTCACACACACACACACACACACACACACACACACACACACACACACACACAGACACACACACACACACACAGACCATTTCGCGGGACTTGGTTATTTGGACTCAGGGGGCCCCAAAACGTGTATTTCCGTTGAAAACCGGAAGTCGAAATTTTTCACGATCGCAATACTTCCACTTACTATATATTTCATATATAGGTAAGTGAAAGTAAAAATTGGCGATTCGTAATGAATCAAAGGTTTGTTCCAACAAGTATTTGAAACACGATGGCAACCTTCGCATGCGCAGTACACCTTTACTAGCTGATCATTGCTAACTAGACAAGGCGTACTGAGCATGCGAAAAGAGTCAACGTGTTTTAAGGGCTTGTTGGAACTTACGTAAACTATTTATTTCAATAAAGCACTAATAAATTTCCATGCATGAAAAGAATAAAATAAAAACTTGGTTTAAAAAAAAAAAATACTAAGGTACACAAAATAGAAAATTTAGTTCAAATTTATTATAGGCCGTTGTTATGAATTCTTTCCGTCAATCCTTATTTAACATATATCTTCGAAAAATATGATCGGTCATACTAAAACTCAATTATTATTTCTATTATACCTTAAAAAATATTCATATAAACAAATTCAAACTAAACCCTGGAATGTTTTGAGTACACCAGTAAATCTTGATAAACCATTGTATGAATTATATAAACACTTTTCATTGACAAATTCATTGATAAATAAAATAAAGTTTAGTGTTTCCTCTAAATACTCTATAAAACTTAGTGCTACAGGTATGACATTTTCAAAAAATTGTGTATTTTTAGTAAAAAGATAATATGGTGGTAAGTGAAATTTGTAAGATGTGCCCACCGCAACAGATTTTTTTATTTTATTATTCCATTTAAAATCGTTAGTATAAGTTCATAAAAATCAAATTGTAATTTATTTTATACTTTTTAGTGTTTTTTTTTTTTACTGGTTTCTAGTTTTCGAATTCGGCTCAATTATATATTTTTATAAGTATATATTTCAAACCCTAGTTGCAATATAATATTGAATATACTAACTGATTTTCTCGAAGATTTTCTTTAATGAAGGAATCTATTCCATTAATTTTAATCATTATTGTGCATAACCACCTTTTTTAAATTAATTTAAATAATTTATTTTTCTAAGAGAAAAGATTTGGCTCCGCCGGGAGTCGAACCCGGGTCTTCCGCGTGAGATGCGCGGTATGCTAACCATTGCACCACGGAGCTCGCCTTCAAGCGGTGCCAAATCCTTCCTCTTCACTGACACCTTTTCCTAGATCTCGCAAGTTTTGCGAGTATTACTGGAGATGGACAATTTTTGTCCAATTTTGGGCATCTCTTGACGAAAGTCAATTAACCACCTTTTTTTAATTATTTTAAATAATTTATTTTTTGAAAAGAAAAGATTTGGCACCGCTTGAAGGTGAACTCCGTGGTGCAATAGTTAGCATGCCACGCGGAAGACCCGGGTTCGACTCCCGGCGGAGCCAAATCTTTTCTCTTCAAGAAATAAATTATTTAAAAGAATCTCTTCCATGTGTTATATTATATTTAATTGTCCCAAAGTTTCGGGCTGTTGGCCCATTCTCCGGGTTTTTTTTTTTACAGTAATCAATTATTTTAATTCTAAGTTTTTAATATTTTATGTATTACTACTATGATTAGCTATTTTACAATTTTTTTGTTCCATCGCCAATTTCTTTATTTAAGGTTGTTATATATGAACATATAACTCTCACATCCTTATTTTACATTATTTGCTGATTTTTAACACTTTTTTGGTTCTGGACTAATTTCATTGCCACATGTTATAACAAGATTATCTTGTCCACTTCGTCCTAATTTCTCTATGTTTGTATATCTGTTGTGGTTTGGTTCCTATTATTTTTTATGTTTTTAACTCGTTTTTTGTGTCTCTTTTATAGTTTATTGTATTTTCTATGTTCTATGTTTCTAAGTGTATGGCCTCTTCGATTGTCCAATTTTTTCTGTTTTGTACTATGCTGAGAATTTTAGTGCTATCGAAATCAAAGGTTTGTTTGTTTTCCGATAATGCTGTAGCTTTTATATTTTTTACACTTTTGCAATAACTGGTTTTCTATGTTTAGTACACAAAACCATCTTACGCTTGGCAATTCTTCCTGGTACGGAAATGATTTGTCCATCGAAGTAATTCTTTACGGGCAATCGTAAAGAGAAATGAAATAGGTAAAAGAGAAAATGAGAAGTTAAGTCTTGAGAGATTGTACTTAGGTCGTATCCTCTACATCGCAATTTCCTCCGGTATAGAGAACCTCATTGTGAGGAAATAACTATAATTAGAGAACTCTACATACAACTCGGCAAATCCCAATCTTCGCCAAATTAAACTTGCAATGGCTAGTTTGATTCCTGTCATTAACTGGTCGTAAATATTTATTTTTTTTATACAAAACCCCTTTTACTTGAAACTAATTGAAAATTCTATAATAGTTTTTTTTTTAGCCATTTTTTTCTTCAAATAATACCAACTAGAGCGGTCATTGCAGTTGTGTATTCTAAAATCTATCATATTTCTTTTTCCAGGCTTTTTAAAGACTAGTTAAACTAAAGTTTTTTCTACACTAAATGCTGGCTAACGAAGGTACGTAGGGAATCGAAGGTTTCTACTAGTTTTTCATTTTAAAACAAAAACAAATCTGGTGCGATGTGCGCAACAAACAACATTCACTTACCAACTTACTTTGATTAGAAATCGACGTGATTTGTTAAATGCCATTTCTTAAAGTCGCGCATTCATTTACTTATTCTTGTTTTAATTTGCTCTTTAAAGTGTAGGGGAAAGCGGGGTTGGTTGGCAACAGTTTTCACTTTTTTGATTGTTGAGTCGTTCCTGTAAATATAATCCCAATGGGGCTGATACCACTGTAAACTCCAAGTATTAGAGTACTTCAAGTATTTTTTTCACAACTTAATATTTAATACTAAGATCATAGAAAATTGAAGAATTCGTCAATCCACAGTATGCCAATTAACCCCCTATGTGGGGCCGGTTGGCCTAGAAGGTGTGGTTGTTTAGCCATCTCATTCAAGTACTGCCTGACAAATATTATTGTTATTAAAAGCTGCACTATAATGGTATAATAATTTTGAATCGGTTTTTAACAGCTTTTAACGGAAAATAGAATGACAATAGAAGAAGATAGAAGTTTAGACTGTCATCACTTTTTGCATAACAAAAATTGCTATCATCTTCGTCGCAGGAACTAAAGACAATTGGTAGTTTCACCTTTGATTATGTTTACCTTGCTATTTTTGAATTGCTACTGCGCCAAAAGAAAAGTTGAAGAGAGCCAACTAACCCCACAGGAGAGATCATATGAAAGATGGCTACCAGGACAGGGGAGACCAAACGTTCTATGGCTATGTGAACAGAATCGGAGTCAAATGTTTTGCCATGCCTTTAAACCAAATTTACAGTTTTGCACTCCTTTACCAATCTACCTCTGAAATGCCAGGCTAACTTGCCGTATCTTATCAACTAATTGAAGTTCTCGCAGTTTAATTTTTTAATAACTTCTTCAATAGTTAGAATAGCCTTACAGAAGCATTTTACTCCGAATTCGGAAAATGGGGCATACTTTTATAAAATAAAAATTATCTTCGGTTTCTTTTCGGTCGCAAAGTTGTAATTGTACCTCGTTATAGTTTTTTATATACTCTATAGGAATAAACCCCTCATATATATAATACTGAGTATAAAATAATTTTTTTTTTTTTTTTATTGGGCCGGGATGGCCTAGTGGACAAAGGCGCTTGCAATAGGTAATCTAAGCTAAGCAACGTCGAGCGTGTTTAGTACTTGGATGGGGGACCGCTCCATTCGGGTTACCACCCGCCAATGAACGCCGCACAGTCCAAGCCTGAGGCAAGTCAGCCTACTGGAGGCGACTCACACCGACCGGGCGTAGGAGTGATATACCTTCCCATCGAGAATCGTGGTTTGTCTTTCCAGGATATTAGTAACCGCCCGGAGGTTTGGTACAAGGGCGGTACGCTTCAGGGAAAGACATATAGGTCCTAGGGGCTGCTGACTCTGAGATGCCATAATCCATGAACCTATACCAATTTGTCACTGTCCTTGAACCGGAGAGAGCTGACGCCATCGGTGGGAAGGACTCTGCCAAATTGGCCCCACTGGGATTGGTAATGGAGCTACGGGCAGTCTGCCGCTGCACCATGGTGGCCATGGCTTGCAGCAACGTGAGGTTTGGGCTACCCCCTCCAGGCTGTCTGTACTCCCGCAAGCAAAACAAATGTCTGTAAGAAGACCACACTGCGCGGCCAAAGGTCTCATTAGGCCTAATGCGCCAACCGAAAAAAAAAATAAAAATAGTTTTTTATATACTGGGCAATTCCACGTCAAATCAACACAAAATTATATCATTTTGAACCTCACCACTTCAGATTTTCTTGAAATTTGGTATATGTGTACCTCTTATACCTACTAGAACAATTGTGAAATATTACTGAGATAGGTCTACCCGCTTTTGAATTATTGGTCTCTAAAGCCCTCAAAAATAGGTCCAGAAACAGAAAAAATCAATATTAAAACTAGCTGTAGATGTTTTCCAAATTTGACTAGGACTATGAGATTGGTGTTGTTTAACAGCGCATTCCATGCCGTTTCATATGTTATACAACAATGTATAGGTTGATATAAAAGAAATTTTTTTAAAACTAAATATAAAATTTAATGTAAATTTTCTGTAAAAGGGGATTTTTTTTTTAAATTTTATATATTTTTTAAAAAAAATAGGTTATACTGCCTATACCTATAGATTGTTCTATATCATATGAAACTGCATGGAATGCACTATTAAACGACACCAATCTCATAGTCCTAGTCAAATTCGGAAAACATCTACCTCTATTTTTAATCATAAAAAGCTAGATTTATTGAATTTATCACTAATTTACTATTTTTTTTTAGTAATAAAGAAATTTTCATTCCACTTTTATATTTTGTTCTTTGAATAGATATACTAATACCTATTTTTTACAAAAAATGTAAAAAGTTTAAAAGATGTCCTTTTTTTAGAAAATTTACATTAAATTTTATATTTAGTTTTAAGAAAATTTCTTTAGTACCAACCTATACTTGGTTGTATATCATATGAAACGGCATAGAATGCGCTGTTAAACCACACCAATCTCATAATCCTAGTCAAATTAGGAAAACCTCTACAGCTATTTTTAATCATGATTTTTTCTGTTTCTGGACCTATTTTTGAGGGATTTAGAGTCCATTAATTCAAAAACGGGTAGACATATCTCAGTAATATTTCACAATTGCTCTAGCAGACACAAGTAGTACACATACACCAAATTTCAAGAAAATCTGAAGTGGTGAGGCTCAAGCCTGTGTTGAATTGACGTGGAATAGCCCTACTATATAGGAATTTACCCCACATATATATAATACTAAGTATAAACTAAATATAATTAGGAATATACTTCATAAATATATATATATAGAGTATAGATGGGAACTGGTTTTAGCCATAGTGAAACAAAGATTTGTAGTTCGCATGTGAGGGAACAAACACGAAACAGAGCTAAAAGGTATAATTAACTCATCATCATCTGATATTTTGAGTCGATATTATGTTATCGACTTCTGCCGTCCTCGCTTCAAATGATTAAACTAAACGTATATTTTGAAAACATTTTTAAAACCGTTTAATAAAATGTATTGTACGGTAAACAAAAACACAAAGCGTACGGTTGAGAATAGATAGGGTTAGAAGGAACTAACAGTTGGAACAAACTCTCATAGTACATGTTTGTGACTACGATGTTCGATTACCATCTACGCTGGCCTAGAACCTTCCAGGCTGTTCTTCTTACTTCTAAACATAAGGAGCGTTGGACTGGAGAAGTAGTCTTGGTTCTGAAGCTCAAGTCATATGGTTATTTCTATGTTACTAAGTGGTAATTTTGAAAATTCTCAGTACTTTTCGATTTATTGATTATATATCGTGAAGGTGAATCAATAGAAGATATATTTACGTCTCGTTGTAAAGATTGTCTCTTATGCCATTCTGGAAATCGAGAACGATTAAGGTTCCTCTAAAATCACTTAATATTGCATTCAGAAATCTATTATAGAACTACAGTTTATAAACTAAAATATAATAACTACTATTAAATATAATAACTTCAGAAACCTAACTAAATAAAAAACATTTTATAAAAAAAAAAGTTAAACCGACTTCGAAACTTAGGACCACTAAAACTAAATTCACTGAAAAATATGAAATAATTACCTTATGATTTTTATGAATACACGCATAAAATTGAAAATGGTATAAGAAGTGGAAAAATGCAATAAGACGAATAATTTTATTTTGATTTTTACAAATACACACTAATTGTTAATAAAAATTATTAAACTAAAATATTAAATTCTATGTTCAATACAACCCAATCTTTTCGGAGGCGGCGCAAAATAGAAATGACATGTTACGTCATGACGTTATGAGAAGATTTTCATAATGTCTAGTGTTAAAAAAATTTAAATTTTGCGCCGCCTCCGAAAAGATTGTGTTGTATTGAACATGGTATTTAATATTTTAATTTAATAATTTTTAGAGTGTATTGTACAAATCAAGTGTGATTTGTACAAATCAAAATAAAATTATTCGTATTATTGCATTTTTCCACTTCTTATACCATTTTCAATTTTGCTGTGTATTCATAAAAATCAGTAGGTAATTATTTCATATTTTTCAGTGAATTTAGTTTTACTGGTCCTAAGTTTCGAAGCCGGTTTAATTTTTTTTTTTTTATAAAATGTTTTTTATTTCATACGTTTTAGTTGGAGAAGATAACAAATGTAGAAAACCGTAGGTTGGTTTAAAAAAAAAAAAAAAATTCGAAATCTACCACGTTCGTCTTTCCCCGGCCTTTTTATTATTACATATTATTACAATAAGATGTTACAAATAGTCTCAGATAGAATTATAGTATGCAGTTGTATTAGCAACCCAATGTAGTTGGGCAATATCTCTTTTATGATGAATAAAGTGTTTCTCTCTGTATATAAACAGTCACCTTTTCAATTTTATGAATACACACAGAAATGTGGGAAAGCGGTGCGTGTATTATACAACTTTCAATTCAAAAACGTAGTGTTTTTATGATTATAAATGAATTTTTTTTAAAATATCAATGTTCCATTGGGGAAACATGAAGTGTCTACAATGACAATATTTTTCCTTTGCTAAATATTGTCGTCAATACTTGTCATTTACCTACATCAACAGTCTTCCGAGATGTGTTGAGTTAAAGATACATAAATCCGGCCATTCCAAGAAAGAGTAGGTACTTCACTAAACAGTCGAGATTTTGGCCGGTTTTGGACAAGATATCGTTAATGGAGAATAGATGATGATGGTTATATGATCTATAATAAATTGGAAAATAATTTTGGAATTATGATCGCTTGAATACCCTTCTGAAAACTATGGCGATATTATACACTACTCCAGTAGGGATCGTTAATATTGCTTTATTTAAATCGATCGTTGGAAAAATAGTCATTAAACAACATCATTGGATAGAAGTCCCAGCAAGAAAGGGGCAGCCATAAAATTTATCGGTATTAAAAAGATTGCCCCGCTAGGATAGAAGCAACAGACAAATTAGGATTTGGGACTCATTTTATGGTTAATTTATTATTACGAAGGATATTATAATTCTCGATACTACACTACTGATTTAAGTCAACAGATTGAGTCAATTATGTTCGTAATTCCTTTCGATGAATTTTTGACTAAATTTATTACCGAATTACTATGAATTATATTCTTCGTAATAAAACATTATTCAGAAAATAAATTGCTAAACACTGTTGCTTCAATTCTAGTGGCGCAGTATTTATGATATCATTTTCATGCTGCCAATTTTTTGCTGAGGGGACTTTCATACAATGAAGTTGATTGATGGATGAACATCCGCAAAAGCCTCAATAGTTGCAGAAACAAAATTAAAAACCGGCAATAGTAATTCGGATAACATAACAGAAGTGTCACTCATGAAGAATCGGCACAAGATCTCCGACGAGATATTCAACAGTGAACGAGTGTATCCGGAAGAAGACAGAGGTATATTGTTAAGTCAACTGAAAATGAGTTTTTCCAGGAATTATTGTATTCCTTTTTAATGTGCTTAGCGAGTGGCTACGATTTTAAATTTTAAAGTCTTAAATTCTGCATGAAAACGGTTATCAATACTCAGTCATTCTTAGAATTCCACGAATTTCGTGGTCTAATGATTATGGAGACCAACCGTCGATTAGATCTAAATTAAGAAGGTTTACTGTTATCGGTGAACATATATATTTATCTAATATATTATGGTAATATCGCTACAGAAAACGACAGCGATATTATATATCTTTATTTAAATCTATTGTTGAAAAATTAGTCAAGGTTATGGTCAAGGTTAGTCAAGGTTAGGTTTGTTCCAAGAAGCACTTAAAACACATCGATAACCAACAGACTGTTCATGTTCTCCCCCCCACTCTTTTGATTCTGAATTTGATTGGTTGGTTTTCCCATTTGATTCATCCAGCAGTAAAATAATATTGAGATTTGTTAGTTATCAATTAGTTTTAATAGCTTGTTGGAGCATACCTTATGTTACATATGCCATATGTTTTTCCAATAAGTAAACATTTTGAGCGATAATTAAATAATTATTTTCATGTTTTTCCTCATAACTTCTTAAATAAATTAGGAACCCCAAAAAGGTTTAAATGGGACAACCTTGGGAAAATACTCTACATGATGCAAAAGGTTTCGTTCCAATTGGTCCATCTCTGAGTAATCGGTGAACATACATAAAAAAAAAAAAGCACAAAAAAAAAGTTACATACGTATCGAATAGAGTAACCTCCTCTTTCGTTCGAAGACTGTTAAAAATAAAATTAAAAGTCTTTCTACAAATGATAATAAAAATAAAAGTTCTTTCAAAAATGAGTCTTTTTATCTACCTTGACTTAGAAAGCTCTGATGAAGATCCACAAGTTGGATCGAAACGTTGGCTTTCGAAAATAAAATTGTTTTCAAACTGGAAATCCTCATCGTCATTTTACCTATCATAAAGATTAACAGTAGACTATCTCTCACCTCTACTTCTATCAAAAATAAAATAAAAATGTCTATTCCCAAATTAGAACCTCTTTGGAGTGTTGCACCGGAGGTTCCCAAGGTTATAATAATAAATAATTGAATGGATCCGCCGAAAAACGTTCTAAGTGACAAATATGCAATGTTGAGTAATCAGTGAAATAAAATCATAGTCTAAAGTTATTATTAGTTCTGTAGGTGAATTTTTTACTTTCACTTACCTATATATGAAATATATAGTAAGTGGAAGTATTGCGATCGTGAAAATTTTCGACTTCCGGTTTTCAACGGAAATACACGTTTTGGGACCCCCTGAGTCGAAATAACCAAGTCCCGCGAAATGGTCTGTGTGTGTGTGTGTGTGTGTGTGTGTGTGTGTGTGTGTGTGTATGTGTGTGTGTGTGCGTGTGAGTGTGTGTGTGTGTGTATGTGAACAGACTAGCTCAAAAACTATAAACCGTGGGAACCTGAAATTGGGTATTTAGTGTAGGTATATGCCCGCGATGTGACAGCAAAAATTTCATCAAAATTGCTCAAAGGGAGGGGGTACTTTATTTAATAACTTTTTACGTTTTTTTTTCGATTTTCTCAAAAACGGCTCTAACGATTTTGATTAAACTGAGTATTTAATCGATTTATATGCCCGAAATATGACTGTTAAAATTTCATCAAAATTGATTAACTGGAGGGGGGACTTTACTTAATAAATTTTGTACCATTTTCACATGTTTTTTTTATTTACTCAAAAACGGTTTTAACGATTTTGATCAAACTTGGTATTTGATGTATATATATGCCCGAGATATGACTGTA
The DNA here is from genome assembly GCA_911387785.2 of Aelia acuminata. Classification (NCBI taxonomy): domain Eukaryota; kingdom Metazoa; phylum Arthropoda; class Insecta; order Hemiptera; family Pentatomidae; genus Aelia; species Aelia acuminata. The sequence goes on from OU426979.1 coordinate 185,598,359, forward strand.
AAAATTTCATCAAAATTGATCTACGGGAGGGGAGACTTTACTTAATAAATTTTGTATCATTTTCACGGTTCTTTTTTTTTATTTACTCAAAAACGGCTTTAACGATTAACAGAAATAAGATATGAATGTAGAAAAATGTGTGACTTTGGGAAATGATATTTAGCAAAACACGTCAATTTCTAATCTAAGTAAGTTGGTAAGTGAAAGTTGTGTGTTGCGCGCACGCACCAGATTTTTTTCTCATGAGATTTGTTATGTATACATGTAAAATGACATAATGGAGTACTAGATCATACTATGACCTACTATTAGACATTTTAATACATTTACCCAAAAGTGCCACTTCGGCAATTTTGTCGCTTAGAACGTTTTTCGGCGGATCCATTCAATTGTTGTTCATTGTAATAAATAAAATACAAAGACAATTTTTTAAAATATAATAAAAATAGTTTTCAATCTTTATGATTAATTATTTACTAATTTTCACTGTAACAATCATTGCACTGTGTTATAATATCGCCCAAGCATACAAATTTTGTGCATAAGCGGATTTAGTCCTTTTTCTACTACCACTGGTGTATTTACAAGACTCACAAAATTTTCTTTTAACGCCAGAAAAGTTACGAATTCTGGTCCCATAAGTTCTTTGTGAATCCCAGTAGACGAAGTGCCCCTCTGAATGGTGTGTTCGTGAATTAGACTTCTGGCCAGTTGCCTCAGGAAAAACCTTCAATTTTTAAATTTAAAACCTTTATGGAGAATACAGCCTGGTTATTTATCCTTGTCACACTAAGCAAATTTAAAACTTAGATTACTGATCGCACAATAGCATCAATAGCCATCCAAAACCACTTTTTTGGTTGGTTTTTATTTACTGAGGAAGGGAAAATGTCCTGCAATAAAAATTAATAATACTTCGGTGCCATCTAAAAACTAGGTAAGTTACCTAGGACTGTACTTGGACAAAAGACTCACTTGGAACATACATACAAAACTAAAAAGACAAGAACTGACCAGAAGATATAAACAACTGTCACACCTCCTAAACTACAGATCATCACTTAACTTACGAAACAAAAGACTAATGTACAACACGATACCAAAACCCATTTGGACCTACGGAGCAGAACTTTGGGGTTCCGCTAAACAGGTACACATAAACAAAAAATCAAATATTCTTCGAAAAATTGTAAACGTTCCATGGTACATTTCTAACAACACATTACACAAAGACATGGACATTCCAACAGTAAAATCATACATTCATGACAAATACACTACATTTCACTGCTCAACTCATAACCATCCAAAACCACTTGTTTCTTCACTTTCTTCCTCCCAGTTACCCGTCCAACGAAGATAAAAACGAAAATGGCCGAGGGATATGCTCGTGCACCTAAATCACCTAAATCGAGAAAATCTAAGACAATTGCATTCAACAATATTTACGTCTCGTTGTAAAGATTGTCTCTTATGCCATTCTGGAAATCGAGAACGATTAAGGTTCCTCTAAAATCACTTAATATTGCATTCAGAAATCTATTATAGAACTACAGTTTATAAACTAAAATATAATAACTACTATTAAATATAATAACTTCAGAAACCTAACTAAATAAAAAACATTTTATAAAAAAAAAAGTTAAACCGACTTCGAAACTTAGGACCACTAAAACTAAATTCACTGAAAAATATGAAATAATTACCTTATGATTTTTATGAATACACGCATAAAATTGAAAATGGTATAAGAAGTGGAAAAATGCAATAAGACGAATAATTTTATTTTGATTTTTACAAATACACACTAATTGTTAATAAAAATTATTAAACTAAAATATTAAATTCTATGTTCAATACAACCCAATCTTTTCGGAGGCGGCGCAAAATAGAAATGACATGTTACGTCATGACGTTATGAGAAGATTTTCATAATGTCTAGTGTTAAAAAAATTTAAATTTTGCGCCGCCTCCGAAAAGATTGTGTTGTATTGAACATGGTATTTAATATTTTAATTTAATAATTTTTAGAGTGTATTGTACAAATCAAGTGTGATTTGTACAAATCAAAATAAAATTATTCGTATTATTGCATTTTTCCACTTCTTATACCATTTTCAATTTTGCTGTGTATTCATAAAAATCAGTAGGTAATTATTTCATATTTTTCAGTGAATTTAGTTTTACTGGTCCTAAGTTTCGAAGCCGGTTTAATTTTTTTTTTTTTATAAAATGTTTTTTATTTCATACGTTTTAGTTGGAGAAGATAACAAATGTAGAAAACCGTAGGTTGGTTTAAAAAAAAAAAAAAAATTCGAAATCTACCACGTTCGTCTTTCCCCGGCCTTTTTATTATTACATATTATTACAATAAGATGTTACAAATAGTCTCAGATAGAATTATAGTATGCAGTTGTATTAGCAACCCAATGTAGTTGGGCAATATCTCTTTTATGATGAATAAAGTGTTTCTCTCTGTATATAAACAGTCACCTTTTCAATTTTATGAATACACACAGAAATGTGGGAAAGCGGTGCGTGTATTATACAACTTTCAATTCAAAAACGTAGTGTTTTTATGATTATAAATGAATTTTTTTTAAAATATCAATGTTCCATTGGGGAAACATGAAGTGTCTACAATGACAATATTTTTCCTTTGCTAAATATTGTCGTCAATACTTGTCATTTACCTACATCAACAGTCTTCCGAGATGTGTTGAGTTAAAGATACATAAATCCGGCCATTCCAAGAAAGAGTAGGTACTTCACTAAACAGTCGAGATTTTGGCCGGTTTTGGACAAGATATCGTTAATGGAGAATAGATGATGATGGTTATATGATCTATAATAAATTGGAAAATAATTTTGGAATTATGATCGCTTGAATACCCTTCTGAAAACTATGGCGATATTATACACTACTCCAGTAGGGATCGTTAATATTGCTTTATTTAAATCGATCGTTGGAAAAATAGTCATTAAACAACATCATTGGATAGAAGTCCCAGCAAGAAAGGGGCAGCCATAAAATTTATCGGTATTAAAAAGATTGCCCCGCTAGGATAGAAGCAACAGACAAATTAGGATTTGGGACTCATTTTATGGTTAATTTATTATTACGAAGGATATTATAATTCTCGATACTACACTACTGATTTAAGTCAACAGATTGAGTCAATTATGTTCGTAATTCCTTTCGATGAATTTTTGACTAAATTTATTACCGAATTACTATGAATTATATTCTTCGTAATAAAACATTATTCAGAAAATAAATTGCTAAACACTGTTGCTTCAATTCTAGTGGCGCAGTATTTATGATATCATTTTCATGCTGCCAATTTTTTGCTGAGGGGACTTTCATACAATGAAGTTGATTGATGGATGAACATCCGCAAAAGCCTCAATAGTTGCAGAAACAAAATTAAAAACCGGCAATAGTAATTCGGATAACATAACAGAAGTGTCACTCATGAAGAATCGGCACAAGATCTCCGACGAGATATTCAACAGTGAACGAGTGTATCCGGAAGAAGACAGAGGTATATTGTTAAGTCAACTGAAAATGAGTTTTTCCAGGAATTATTGTATTCCTTTTTAATGTGCTTAGCGAGTGGCTACGATTTTAAATTTTAAAGTCTTAAATTCTGCATGAAAACGGTTATCAATACTCAGTCATTCTTAGAATTCCACGAATTTCGTGGTCTAATGATTATGGAGACCAACCGTCGATTAGATCTAAATTAAGAAGGTTTACTGTTATCGGTGAACATATATATTTATCTAATATATTATGGTAATATCGCTACAGAAAACGACAGCGATATTATATATCTTTATTTAAATCTATTGTTGAAAAATTAGTCAAGGTTATGGTCAAGGTTAGTCAAGGTTAGGTTTGTTCCAAGAAGCACTTAAAACACATCGATAACCAACAGACTGTTCATGTTCTCCCCCCCACTCTTTTGATTCTGAATTTGATTGGTTGGTTTTCCCATTTGATTCATCCAGCAGTAAAATAATATTGAGATTTGTTAGTTATCAATTAGTTTTAATAGCTTGTTGGAGCATACCTTATGTTACATATGCCATATGTTTTTCCAATAAGTAAACATTTTGAGCGATAATTAAATAATTATTTTCATGTTTTTCCTCATAACTTCTTAAATAAATTAGGAACCCCAAAAAGGTTTAAATGGGACAACCTTGGGAAAATACTCTACATGATGCAAAAGGTTTCGTTCCAATTGGTCCATCTCTGAGTAATCGGTGAACATACATAAAAAAAAAAAAGCACAAAAAAAAAGTTACATACGTATCGAATAGAGTAACCTCCTCTTTCGTTCGAAGACTGTTAAAAATAAAATTAAAAGTCTTTCTACAAATGATAATAAAAATAAAAGTTCTTTCAAAAATGAGTCTTTTTATCTACCTTGACTTAGAAAGCTCTGATGAAGATCCACAAGTTGGATCGAAACGTTGGCTTTCGAAAATAAAATTGTTTTCAAACTGGAAATCCTCATCGTCATTTTACCTATCATAAAGATTAACAGTAGACTATCTCTCACCTCTACTTCTATCAAAAATAAAATAAAAATGTCTATTCCCAAATTAGAACCTCTTTGGAGTGTTGCACCGGAGGTTCCCAAGGTTATAATAATAAATAATTGAATGGATCCGCCGAAAAACGTTCTAAGTGACAAATATGCAATGTTGAGTAATCAGTGAAATAAAATCATAGTCTAAAGTTATTATTAGTTCTGTAGGTGAATTTTTTACTTTCACTTACCTATATATGAAATATATAGTAAGTGGAAGTATTGCGATCGTGAAAATTTTCGACTTCCGGTTTTCAACGGAAATACACGTTTTGGGACCCCCTGAGTCGAAATAACCAAGTCCCGCGAAATGGTCTGTGTGTGTGTGTGTGTGTGTGTGTGTGTGTGTGTGTGTGTGTGTATGTGTGTGTGTGTGCGTGTGAGTGTGTGTGTGTGTGTATGTGAACAGACTAGCTCAAAAACTATAAACCGTGGGAACCTGAAATTGGGTATTTAGTGTAGGTATATGCCCGCGATGTGACAGCAAAAATTTCATCAAAATTGCTCAAAGGGAGGGGGTACTTTATTTAATAACTTTTTACGTTTTTTTTTCGATTTTCTCAAAAACGGCTCTAACGATTTTGATTAAACTGAGTATTTAATCGATTTATATGCCCGAAATATGACTGTTAAAATTTCATCAAAATTGATTAACTGGAGGGGGGACTTTACTTAATAAATTTTGTACCATTTTCACATGTTTTTTTTATTTACTCAAAAACGGTTTTAACGATTTTGATCAAACTTGGTATTTGATGTATATATATGCCCGAGATATGACTGTAAAAATTTCATCAAAATTGATCTACGGGAGGGGAGACTTTACTTAATAAATTTTGTATCATTTTCACGGTTCTTTTTTTTTATTTACTCAAAAACGGCTTTAACGATTAACAGAAATAAGATATGAATGTAGAAAAATGTGTGACTTTGGGAAATGATATTTAGCAAAACACGTCAATTTCTAATCTAAGTAAGTTGGTAAGTGAAAGTTGTGTGTTGCGCGCACGCACCAGATTTTTTTCTCATGAGATTTGTTATGTATACATGTAAAATGACATAATGGAGTACTAGATCATACTATGACCTACTATTAGACATTTTAATACATTTACCCAAAAGTGCCACTTCGGCAATTTTGTCGCTTAGAACGTTTTTCGGCGGATCCATTCAATTGTTGTTCATTGTAATAAATAAAATACAAAGACAATTTTTTAAAATATAATAAAAATAGTTTTCAATCTTTATGATTAATTATTTACTAATTTTCACTGTAACAATCATTGCACTGTGTTATAATATCGCCCAAGCATACAAATTTTGTGCATAAGCGGATTTAGTCCTTTTTCTACTACCACTGGTGTATTTACAAGACTCACAAAATTTTCTTTTAACGCCAGAAAAGTTACGAATTCTGGTCCCATAAGTTCTTTGTGAATCCCAGTAGACGAAGTGCCCCTCTGAATGGTGTGTTCGTGAATTAGACTTCTGGCCAGTTGCCTCAGGAAAAACCTTCAATTTTTAAATTTAAAACCTTTATGGAGAATACAGCCTGGTTATTTATCCTTGTCACACTAAGCAAATTTAAAACTTAGATTACTGATCGCACAATAGCATCAATAGCCATCCAAAACCACTTTTTTGGTTGGTTTTTATTTACTGAGGAAGGGAAAATGTCCTGCAATAAAAATTAATAATACTTCGGTGCCATCTAAAAACTAGGTAAGTTACCTAGGACTGTACTTGGACAAAAGACTCACTTGGAACATACATACAAAACTAAAAAGACAAGAACTGACCAGAAGATATAAACAACTGTCACACCTCCTAAACTACAGATCATCACTTAACTTACGAAACAAAAGACTAATGTACAACACGATACCAAAACCCATTTGGACCTACGGAGCAGAACTTTGGGGTTCCGCTAAACAGGTACACATAAACAAAAAATCAAATATTCTTCGAAAAATTGTAAACGTTCCATGGTACATTTCTAACAACACATTACACAAAGACATGGACATTCCAACAGTAAAATCATACATTCATGACAAATACACTACATTTCACTGCTCAACTCATAACCATCCAAAACCACTTGTTTCTTCACTTTCTTCCTCCCAGTTACCCGTCCAACGAAGATAAAAACGAAAATGGCCGAGGGATATGCTCGTGCACCTAAATCACCTAAATCGAGAAAATCTAAGACAATTGCATTCAACAAATTTGCTAGATGTGCTCCAGTGCAGGCCCGAATGACGCAAAATATAAATACAGTGCATATTGTTTATAACGACATCGGTTATAACGACGTACCGCTTATAGCGACGGAAATCTTAAGTCCCAGGTCCTTATGATCATATTTAAACGAATTTTTACCCGGCTATTACGACCACGGCTATTTGCGACTGATCGGCTTTAGCGACCCATTTTGAGTCCACCGGAGAACAAAAAGATCGGTTATAACGTCCGGCTTCCGAAAAGAAGTCTTCCATCCGGCTTGCGGGATATTTTGATATTCCCCTGATTGTTTGTGTTCTTATTCCTTCAAATAAATTCGGATCAGTTGCGGTCTAGTTCTCGAATAAGACATATTTCGCGGTGATACCATGTCAAAGAGAAGGGTCGTTAGACGAACAATTCCACATTTGCTGTCGTCAGGAAATTGGGTAGTCGAACAGAAGTCTTGCGGAGGAACTCAATGTAAGTCATTCAACTATTTGAACAATATGGAAAAATAGGGACAGCATTCGGGGACTAGTTGAACGCCGTGAATCGAATGAAAAAAACAAAAAAAATAAAGAGAGCTAGGTATGACAAAGTGGACGGTGCTCTTATAACATGGTTTCGACACCAACGCAGCTAAAATGTTCTAATATCAGGGACAATTTTAGTCAAAAAATTTACGATGAGGCTGCTAGCGTCTCCTAAAGGATAACCAGTGATTGGCTTTCTTCAGTATGGCCATCAATTTCGTGAAAATTACGATGATTCAGATATTTTTAACGCAGATGAAACTGTACTTTTTTACAAGCTACTGCCTGATCTGACAATACATTTTATAGGGGAGAAATGTTCTAATGGAAAAATGTCAAAGGATAGAATAACGGTTTTGGTGGCAGCTAATATGACTCGAACAGAAACGTAAACTTTTTTTAATAGGAAATTTGTATTTTTAAGAAGGCTATCACTACAATCAGCTGTTAAAAATAGCCTAGACCTGTTATAATGACCGGCGTCGTTATAAGCGCTATGTCGGATGTAACGACGATCGCCTATAACGACGAAGTTTGTACGGCCCCTTCAATGTCGTTATAAACGATATCCACTGTATATAAAAAAAATCTGGTGCGTACGCGCAACACACAACTTTCACTTACCAACTTACTTAGATAAGAAATTAATGCGTTTTGTTGATTGCCACTTCTCAAATGAACAGAACGGCTTTAATTATGAACAGTGGTCTGTCATTAAAGGCATATAAATAGATCAAATACTGAGTTTAATCAAAATCGTTAGAGCCGTTTTTGAGAAAATCGAAAAAAACCTAAAAAGTTATTAATTAAAGTACCCCCCTCCCTTTAAGTAATTTTGATGAAATTTGTGCTGTTACATCGCTGGCATATACCTACACTAAATACCCAATTTCAGGTTCCCACGGTTTATAGTTTTTGAGCTAGTCTGTTCACACACACACACACACACACACACACACACACACACACACACACACACACACACACACACACACACACACACACACACACACACACACACACACACACACACACACACACACACACACACACACACACACACACACAGTTACACACACACACAGACCATTTCGCGGGACTTGGTCATTTCGACTCCGTGGACCCCAAAACGTGTATTTCCGTTGAAAACTGGAAGTCGAAATTTTTCACGATCGCAATACTTCCACTTACTATATATTTCATATATACTATATATGATATATATATATATTTCATATATAGGTAAGTGAAAGTAAAAATGATGGCGGCTCACCTGAGAGGTGAATTACACGTGTAGAGCTTCCAAGTTCGCCTGAGTAAGTCTAGAATGCCACTGATCAGAGGAGGAGAGATAGATCGGAGGGCTGCAAGAAGGAGGCATGTCATCTTCTCTGAATCACAGCAAGTTTAGTTTTCCGGCGCACCTCACAGGTGACCGCGGATAAAGGAAGTTTAATCATAAATCGTCAGGGCGAATGGATCTCATCGTAATTAAAAAGTTTTGACCCATGGGAAAAGGTTGGGGTGAGGGGCAGTGGAAAAGAGAAATCACACAGCATTAGCAACCATGTTAGTTATGTAAATTCTCCAAATAGGGGTGTGCCCCTTCGTTAAAAAAAAAATATATTATTCCCCGGGCATAATATTCGTTAAGCACCAGATTATTTTTTTTTGGAGTATGCATACGTGCGTATTTTTTCCCCCCAGAGAATCCAATCCGGTTTTAATAATACCTTATATAGATTTTTGCCGCACACAAAGCCCGATCGAGGCTGATTCATTCTGTCTGTAGCCGGGGCGGGTAAAAAATTGAATTAAAGCAGGGAAATAATTGTACACAGGAGCCCCGCGCTGGGTTCGATTAAAAGAAAGCCTCTATCGATTCCGAATATATTTTTAGCAATTGCTTATAAGCGTTTAAATTGTTTTTCGCAATATTGCATAATATCCCTTGACTATAAGGTATATTAAAATTAAATTAGGTTGATTGATAGTCAGGATTTTCAGTTTGACCTCTTTTATATTTTGGTAAGCCAACGTTTCGATCCCTACATGTGGATCTTGATGGGGTTAAAATAAGGCAAATATATGAGTAACTACAGGGCGTCCCACGAATGTTGTGTCAGGCTAATAAAACCCAGAGTCTTTGGAATTTCAAGGCGAAAATCAGGGATCTTATATTGCATCATATCAGTTACCTTTTGAAGATATTCAACCCTTCCAGAATATCTCCAGTATTGCTGGAATGGCTCCAGTACTGGAAATTTCACCATAAGTGACTGGTTTTAATGGCGGATTCTGATGGTGAGTCGAATTCTAAAACTGTTTTGTATCGGTTACTTTTTCAATCAGATGCACATCAATAACAGGCTGATTATTAACTATTTTCAAATTTTATATCTAATAGAGTTTTTTAATTAAAAAAAAAAATAAACATATGAAATAACACATGTAAATGTCAGCTGTTTCTTTCAAATATTTTTTCCATCTGTATTTCTTGGTTATAAGATTATTAGTTTGTCAGTATTTGTAAATGTAAATTGGTCAATTTAAAAATATGGCTCATTTTGTAAGTCAGTATGACATGCTCATGGCATTAGGACGATGTGACGGAAACTTATTTAGTAACTGGGTAGTGGATGTTGCAAAGAGGTATAGGAACCTTATCAGAAGATATGATGAGTGCCTTTCCAACAAGAACGCCTTTTCCAACCTCCTGGTCATGATTTCATATAGCCTTGCAGCTGCTCTAAAGTTTCCGTCCTCATGCCATGAGCATGTCATACTGACTTACAAAATGAGCCATATTTTTAAATTGACCAATTTACATTTACAAATACTGACAAACTAATAATCTTATAACCAAGAAATACAGATGGAACAAATATTTGAAAGAAACAGTTGACATTTACATGTGTTATATCATATGTTTATTTTTTTTATAAAAAATCTGGTGCGTGCGCGCAACACACAACTTTCACTTACCAACTTACTTAGATAAGAAATTGACGTGTTTTGTTAGATATCATTTCCCAAAATCACACATTTTTCTACATTCATATTTTATTTTTATTAATCTTTAAATCCGTTTTTGAGTAAATAAGAAACCCCGTGAAAATGATACAAAATTTATTATGTAAAGTCCCCCCTTCGGTTGATCAATTTTGATGAAATGTTGGCTATCACATATTTGGCATATACATACATCAAATACCCAGTTTGGTCACAATCGTGAAAGCCGTTTTTGAGTAAATAAAAAAAGCACGTAAAAATGATACAAAATTTATTAAGTAAAGTGCCCCCTGCGGTTGATCAATTTTGATGAAATTTTTACAGACATATCTCGGGCATATAAGTAGATCAAATACTAAGTTTAATCAAAATCGTTAGAGCCGTTTTTGAGAAAATCAAAAAAACACGTGAAAATGTTACAAAATTTATTAAGTAAAGTCCCCCCTCCGGTTAATCAATTTTGATGAAATTTTTACAGTCATATCACGGGCATATAAATAGATGAAATACTCAGTTTAATCAAAATCGTTAGAGCCGTTTTTGAGAAAATCGAAAAAAACCTAAAAAGTTATTAAATAAAGTACCCCCTCCCTTTGAGCAATTTTGATGAAATTTTTGCCGTCACATCGCGGGCATATACCTACACTAAATACCCAATTTCAGGTTCGCACGGTTTATAGTTCTTGAGCTAGTCTGTTCACATACACACACACACACACACAGACACACACACAGACCATTTCGCGGGACTTGGTCATTTCGACTCAGGGGACCCCAAAACGTGTATTTCCGTTGAAAACCGGAAGTCGAAATTTTTCACGATCGCAATACTTCCACTTACTATATATTACATATATAGGTAAGTGAAAGTAATAAAAAACACTATTAGATATAAAATTTGAAAATGGTTAATAATCAGCCTGTTATCGATGTAAGGGTGCATCTGATTGAAAAAGTAACCGATACAAAACAGTTTTAGAATTCGACTCACCATCAGAATCCGTCATTAAAACCAGTCACTTATGGTGAAATTTCCAGTACTGGAGCCATTCCAGCAGTACTGGAGATATTCTTGAAGGGTTGAATATCTGCAAAAGGTAACTAATATGACGCAATATAAGATCCCTGATTTTCGCCTTGCAATTCCAAAGACTCTGGATTTTATTAGCCTGACACAACATTTATGGGACATCCTGTATATTAGAATATGAAAGTTAAATGTCTATCCTGTAATTACTAATTATAGATACAAGGAGTAACAGAATAATGGAAACCAAACCCAACTGTCAGAGAATACTTTTCTTTTTTTTAAGGGGAAATCAAACTCAGCGTATTATTGAGATAAAATTTATTTTAATCTACAATATTTTGAAAATTATTTAATATGACTTTTTCCCATCTTTCCACTAATTGCTCAATGCCATGTTCATTGAATGTCTGAAGATTATTGTTAAAAAAACTAATCCAAGTAGTTTTTTAATGTCCTTTACCTTTAGGAATTTCTTTCCATTCATGGAGTTTTGCTGAGGCTGGGTTAAATGGTAGTCGCTTGGAGCTAGGCCTGGTGAATAGGGAGCTTGGGGCAAAAGGTCCCATCGAAGGCTCAATAATTTGTTGGGATTGAGCAATGAGGTGCGGGGCCTTAGCGTCGTCTTACTGGAACACAACACCCTTCCGATTTGCCAGCTCTAGGCGTTTATTTTTAATTGATTGATTCAATTTAGTTAATTGTGAGCATTAAAGAGATTAATAAATTACTTGTCCTGTAGGCAAAATCTCGTAGAAAATAACACCCTTGAAATCCCACCGCACGGAAAGCATTGTCTTCTTTGGATGCAATCTGGGTTTCGAAATTCTTCTTGGAGGCTCACTACTTGGTCCCCAGAATTTACTACGGACTAGATTATCGTAAACGATCCATTCTTCATCTTCTGTTACCCAGAGTTGGGCATATTTAAACAATAATGTAATCATGATTATGACTAATAATCAAAACTGTGAATAATGATTGAAATAATCATTCACAAATCATTATTTTGCGCGGAATCATTAATCATGAATTGTATTAATCACTGGTCGTGGAATATTCATGAATATAATGTATTCAACAATCATGAATGACCATTATTCATTATTAAATTTTATTCAGTAATCATGATTAAAAAGAATTCATTATTTATGATTAATCATGACTAATGGGAATTCACTACTTATGATTAGAGATCATTCATTAATCATGAATAATATAAATTCATTAATCATGATTACAAAAAACCACAATTTTGAGTCTTACTAATCATGAATGATGATTGAAAATTTGTTTGCTCTTTCCATTATTGTCAATAGACCTTTAATACTAATAACTTCTAATACCCATTGGAATTAGGGTCTAATTCTTTACTTGTGACTTCAAATGCTGTACAGTTGACTACACCCACTCTTAGGACTTTTAATTCAGAAATGCATCCTCGTCTTTTAAATTTCAATGAATAATGATCATGAATATATCATATTCATGATTGATGATTGATGAATTTTTATTATTCATGATTGATGAATTGATGAATATTAGGTGTTCATGAATGATGAATATTATATTAATCCTAGCTCATGAATATATTTTATTCATGAATAATGACTAACTGAATTTATCAGTATTCGTTAATCATGAATTACTGAATACCAATTATTCATTATTCGTTTGTTTTATGATTACAATTATTCATATTCATTAATCACTATTCAGATTACTATTTGCCCAACTCTGCTGTTACCAACCTTTTCAAAAATAGGTTGTACTGTTATTGTTTCAGCAGGTAATCCTTTAAGCCTTTTAAATTAAGCCTTGAAACATACCCGAGTTTGTCATCCCAACATAGCTAATCCACTCTAGTGATGTAAAACTATCGCTTGTCTCCCTTTTCGATAGTATCGGACATAAAACTATCGATACTATGGATAGTATATAGTAATGAACGGGGGGGGGGAGGGTACAATAGTTGAATTTTCGATTTGGAACGATATAATAATGCATTTTTCAATTGTACCTTTTTCTTTTCTTTTAATTAGGTAATAAGATAAAGTTTTCTGTGAATGGAGGAAGGGTTTCATCATAGCCAGAGGAAATTTTTGTTAATATAGAGTTCGATAAAAAATCAAAACTATCAAAAAGTTAAGGAAAATGGATTTAGATGAAGGTGATAGCAACCCTCTTTAAGTAACCACGCGCCCGGAATCCTCATTTGTCGAAGAAGTAGATTCGATGCGACAACATTCAGAAAGCGATCCTCGAGTTTTTGGACTGTCCTCTAGACCTACACTATGTAGATAGATATGCACTTCATTATGCTAGAAAACTAAATAAAATAACTCTAATATTTCATTTTCGATTTAAATTAATTACATAGCACATAGGTGCTTAGAGGTAGATACTATTATCATTTTTCGCTTTAAAAAAACAAATTTATAATAAGTTATCGATAGTTCTGCATCACTAATCCACTCAATCATTCTCTTTCTTCCTCCTTTTCACACAACTAGCCTCCAAGTAGGCTGAAACGACATTGGCCAATCCAATAAATGCAAAACATTTGCAATTATGAACAAAATCATAGCGAAAAACGAAAGAGATCACCTTAGCTTGATGCGCTAAATCAAAGGTGAAAATCTGCAAGGGGAACATAAAAGTACTAATAATTATATCCTACCAATCACTTCAATTGTTTTTTATTTTATTTTAGAAAGTTAAAATTACTAATATTTGCGAGCTGAGACTTCTCCATCGCAACATATGATTGGGAACCCGAAGGTAGCAAGTTCGAAACTCGGAGCCAGGGGAATTTTAATAATACTTGGCATTAATCCTCCACTCTTTCCCCTGGTTCGAGAAATCCCCGTATAGCCTAAAAGGGGAGTAGGGGAGGAATATAAATAAAAAAAAGATGAGACTTCTTAATTTTAGGATCACTTTTAATCTCATTATTTTAAAAATATAAGGTTTACTTTCTCAACAGGTCCCAGATGAATGGATGACACCGAACATTCATACATCAAGAACTCCAGGCGAGGGAGGCCTGCAAATAATGCAGAAGCCGTAGCATGCAGAAGCCGGAACGGACAAGAACAACAATGCACCTGTAAAGTGGACAATGCTAATGATCGATTAATTATGAGAGCGTGGTAGCCTAAGGGTGGGGATGGGCGGGGGGAATGGTGGGGGGGGGGAATAGAGATAGATTTGACAAGGCGTGCGGCCGACAGATCATAAACCGCCTCGCCACTGCCCCTTGCACTTCACTGCCTCTTCTAGCTCCGATTCGGTTCTGTTCGGTCGTTACAGCATCCGGATTATATCTCAAAGTGTATAAACGGAAGTACTAAGCATATAGGCTGCATATTAGGTGTTTTACAACCTGCCAAGTTTTCACGATTCAACCTTTAATCTATAAGAATAGGGTGTATATAAAAGAAGAAGACCGTTTTATCAAATCTATATAAATAAAGTTGCAATTCTGTTTGTTTGTTTGTTTATTTGTTCTTAATAGAAATCCATACCGTTTGTCCTAAATTCTCCAAATTTCGCTCAGTGGTTCTTTGATACCAGGTGCGAACACCTGCCTATATCAAAATTGCATAACTTTAGACAATCTCTTGGTATATTCTTTATTGTTAAAAAATTCGTCATGATCTCGCTTTACAATGGTTTTTTTTTACGAAATCGACCGTTTGAGTCGAAAAAACGGCCTAAAAAATCATTTTATAGATTTTGAAGAGGCCAACAAGGCCCTTAAGACCGTCCCTTGGTAGGCGTCGAGTTCTGGGATTTTTAAACCATATGTTTTTTGTTTTTTTTTTAACATTACAATACGTTTATTTACATGTATGGTGAATTTATTTTTTATAAATACCTCCTAAGAAGCGAGCTTCAATCGGAGTAGTGAGCTCAAAAGCTAAAAAACAACGTCAAATACGAGCAGCTGAAACTCTCCACGAACATCAAAATAGGATTGAACAACAGAGGCTGGCTGCTAGACAGGCAGAATCGCGGGAAACTGAGTCTGCCCAGGAATACGAGGCGAGAAGCTGAAACTGCAGGACAATATTTCTGTTTGTTCTTTATAGAAATCCATACCGTTTATCCTAAATTCTCCAAATTTCGCCAGTAGTTCTTTCATACCAGGTGCGAACACCTGTCCATATTAAAATTGCATTACTTCAGCCGATCTTCAGCTGATATTCTTTATTGTTATAGAAATCGTAATGAACTCACTTTATAATGGTTTTTACGAAATCAACCGTTTCATTAGAAAAATGAAATTCCCCGATCAAACCGGGTTATACAGCTTAAAGATGAATTTCTGTTAGTTTGTTTTTTTTTTTTAATAAAAATCCATACCGTTTGTCCTAAATTCCCCAAATTTCGCACAGTGGATCTTTCTTACTAGGTGCGAACACCTGTCCATATTAATAGTCCATAACTTCAGCCAGTCTCTGGGTATATTCTTTATTGCTATAAAAATCGTTATGATCTCACTTTAAATTTGTTCACGTTTATTAGAAAAATGAAATTCCCGGGTGAAACCGGGATATACAGCTAGTTAATAATAATAATAAGTCTTTATTCATGAAATAGCACAATTACAAAATCAAAACAAGTTTAAGCTGAAGACAATCCTCATGGTAATTACCGTCTGAGGGAGTCAAGCAATAGCTTTAATTAAAAAATACTCATAACAAAAAATAAATAAAATATGAATAATAATAATAATAAAATAAAATATCTTTTTCTCTTTTTACAGATTAATATTTTTCAATGATGTAATATCTAAATAACTATTTTACTACATCTTAAAAATAATATAATATAATATAATAAATAAATTAACTGTTTTCCATTAATAATTGAATTCTTTTATTAATTCGTACCTGTAATACCAGGCCTCTATACAATAGCCAACAAGACTATTCCGGTGTTTGCCGTTCAAATAAACTTCAAACTCTACCTCACTGAGTATAGTTTTGTTAAAATATTGTATTCTGATTTCGCTAAGAAAAGGGCAAATTGCAATAAAATGGAAAATGTCTTCGTCCTTCTTAAGGTAACATAGCGAACACCATTTATTTGAGGCAGAAAAGGTATATTTTTTTAAATACAATAGTTCTCCCCTTACTTTGAATATCCAGCTGATCACTACTGAGTCAAGTTTAGCATCACTGAGCAAGGTCGGCAAAGGTTCTAGCTGTTTATACATAGTATGGTGTATGCTTTTTTGAGCTGCTAATCTATATTCCCTTATCAAACCTATTTTTATATTATCAACAATCTCCTCTACCTTAAATTCAGAGTTCTCGAAAATGTCTAATAAAATATTAAAACGATTACACAGAAGTTCCCAATGTTTAAAAAAAAAATATTTTTCTTTTTATTATTTCCTTGGCTAATATATGAGGATATCTGTTGTTAGGCATCGAAAGACATTTCTGAATATATTTCAAGTGCAATTTCACCGTATAAAGAAAGGTCCGAAGTAAATTTGTTTCTAAATATAAGAAGTAGTTAGGGGTATTACGAGGAAGTTTAAATACTTTTTTAATGAAAAAAATTAATAGTAATTCAATCTGCTTATACCAGTGACCACCCCAGCATTGCGCTCCAGAGCAAACAACGGCTCTGCTCACTGCATTATAAACATTTATAAACGTTTTATCAAATTCCAGAAGTCTTTAAATGTTTTAATGCTATTTATTATTAACCAATACTTAATTATCCCTTTAGAACATTCTCTAAGCTTGTTTACTAATACTGGACTTCTTCAAAAAAAGCCTCAGTTTAGTTATTAATTTCAAAGAAGAAACATTAGAAGCATTGAAATTGTGAAAAGTTACAAATATCTTGGCATTACATTATCACCAAAACTTTCTCTAGACTTACATTTTGAGTTAAAACTTAATGCAGCAAAATCAGGGATAAATTCAGTATGGTATAAAATTATAAATAGTAAGGATATTCCTTTGCATCCAAGTTATGCATTTTCAATGCAGTATCAAGAAGCATATTATGTTACGGTGCACAGGTTTGGGGTGGCCAAAGATATTATACAGTAGAGAAGCTACAAACTTTTTTTTTAAAAAAGCTTTTCAAATTACCTCAAAACACACCAAATTATGTATTATCAGTTGAAACCAAATTAAAGCCCATTTTCATCCATACTATAAAAACACACCTGAAATACATTGCAAAAGTTATAAATTCTAAAAACCGGCTTACGAATACTTTGGCATTTAAAGCAATAGAGAAAAATATATATTGGTTTAAAAACATAAATTATTTACTAGACTCTAACAATTTAGGCATACAAATAAATATAAATAATATTAGTGATTGGCCAAAAATCTTCGATAACTTGGTTAATAAAATAGAAAATGAAATATTTCAGGAGCAAGTTATGCTTTGTACTGCTTCTGATGAATCAATAATATATAAAGACTTAAATCTTGATTTAAGTGAAGAGGTTGGCTATATGAACCATAATTTTTCCACGAATGATATGGCCTGGATAATTAAGTTGAGAGGGGAACTGTTATACCTTAACCATAGAAGGCATTATCAACATGGCGAAGGTATCTGTACCTTGTGTAATTTGAAAGAGAGGGAAGATGTTGTGCATTTTTTAGCCAGGTGTCCTGTGCTAAGGAAAATCCGAATTAGATGGTTCTCTCAATCTATCATTAGTAGGTCGGAATTAATAGAGTACTTGAACGGAAAGAACTGGTCTAAGCTATTGTCTTACACAAAACAAGCATGGAAATATAGATACGAATTAATTAGCGAGTATAACGGTTAATTTTATGTAGTTTTTTTTTTTTTTAGATATTTATTATTATATATTTATGTCTGTTAATTTAATTATTGAATACTGAGATTGTTAAAATTATTGATTCGTAAAATGATTTAATTGTTGTAATTGATTTAATTGTTAATTTTATGTAATTGTTGCCAATTTATAATTGTTTATTTCTTAAATTGAATTATGTGTAATGAATTTATTTTGTATTTATGTATTTAATTGATGTTTTTCATGATGAACATCAGCTGAATACAGATTTTTGTTACAAATTTGGAAATTTGGCTGATTATTTCTATATTCTTATTGTGCATAGAGGACATAGTACCGAGGGGATATTGCTGTTGTTGTTTATTCTTATAACAATTGATGTATACGATTGTGAGTTCAAAATATGTACACAAACCAATTTGTGTTTAAGTTTTAGGTTTACAAATTATTTTCAATGAATATTAAACAAAACAAAAATTAGTCGCTATCTCAACCTCTGATGGTCAATGACCAAGAGTATGTTGTCTTAAAGGAAATGTATTTTTGTAATTTTTTTCAATAAAAAAAGGCATTAAGTAAAAAAAAAAAAAAAAAAAAAAGAAGAAACATACGAAATTCCAGTAATTTTAAGACATTACTGGCAAAAAAAATTTCACAGCCGCTGAAGCAACTCGCGAAATTATCAAATATCAAGGAGAAGGTGTCTTTGACACGTTGAAAAATTTAGAAGTGGAGATACGACGTTGGAAAGGAAGAAGTGCTACCGGCGACCATTAATGGATATTGATGAGTTTCTGAAGGAAGCTGCTGAGTCAAATCCGTCCAGAAGTATTCGAACTTGCCAGGGAGCGTGGTTATCGAAAGATACTGTCGGTGTGTGAGAAGAAGTCGTCATCTTCTCTGCTTGGGAAAGGTGAAAAAGACCAGTAGACTGGTCCCTCACGAACTTACTTCTCACCGATCACTAAACACTTCTCGTCGGACCAAAGAAAAATTTACAGAACTTCATATGTTTGAACTCCTGTCTCATCCACCATCCATATAGTCCAGAGCACCATCGGATTACTACTTGTTTCGATCCATGGCCCAATTTCATCAAGGGAAAAATTTGATAATTTTGCGAAAGTTGAAAATGCGGTTCTTTGACAGCCTTCCCAAGGAGTGGCATCAGCATGGCATCGAGCAAGTGGCTAGCTGATGGCTAACCCCCCACCTTTTCCCTGACACGGGAAATCCCCGTATAACCTAAAAGGTGTAGAACGGGTGGGGGCGAAAAAAATAAATAAGGAGCTTAAAGCCTCCATTTTACGTTTTTTTACAACTATTAAAGTTTTCACGATTCATTCTTTATCTATATATAACTATTCAGGGTTTAATTGAGAAACACTAGGACTTGATTCTAGAAATTCCCAACAAGAAACTTCATTTGAAGAAAGGTCCGATTCCTTTTTTGTGTTTTCTTGTGGAGATCGTGTTTTTCCGTTCATTTACCTATATGTATTTATTACAGGTAAATGAAAGAAAACCAGAGTTAGGCATATTTCAATAAAAATTTAATAATGATTATAACTAATAATCAAAAATGTGAACAATGATTGTAATCAACATTTTTTAGCGTGGAATCATTAATTATGAATTATATAATGTATTCAAAAATCATGAATGGTTATTGAATTTTATTCATTATTAAATGTTAGTCAGCAATCATGATTAAGAAGAATTCATTATTCATGATTACTCATTACTCATTAATCATGACAAATGGGAATTTACTACTCATGATTACAGATTATTCATTAGTCATGAATAATATAAATTCATTAATCATGATAAAATCGCAATTCTGAGTTTTATTAATCATTAATTACGATTGAAAATTTGTTTGCTTTCTCCATTCTTGTCAATAGACCTTTACTAATACCCATTGGAATTAGGGTCTAATTCTTTAATTGTGACTTCAAATTCTGTTCAGTTGACTACACCCACTGCTTAGGTCTTGTTCTTACTCATTAGGACAACTTTTAATTCGGAAATGCATCCTCGTCTTTTAAATTTATATGAATAATGATTATGAATATAGTATATTCATGATTGATGACTGGTGAATTTATGTTATTCATGATTGATGAATATTAGGTATTCATGATTGATGAATATTATATTAATCCTAGCTCATGAATATATATTATATTCATGAATAATGACTTTATTCATACTATTAAACTGAATTTATCAGTATTCGTTAATCATGAATAACTGAATAACAGTTATTCATTATTCATTTCAAATGACACTCAATAATCATTAAAAATACTCCGCACTGATTAATGATAAATAATGGTTATTCATTATACATTTGAATAGTCCACGGAAGAAAGGGGGAGAGTCAATTTTTTTTTGGAATTGTAGTTTATATATATATAATTGTTCGTCCAGTTGAGTAGAATATGTTGGTAAAAAGAAATAGCCCATCGGTTGGTTACAAGCGATGGAAAGAACCACGTACTCGGAAGAAAGGGGGAATGTCCTCGCGGAAAAACCTAGAATGGGGGAGAGTCATGTTAGAAGTTATGTGGGTTGTGTATTAATATCACCATTTCATCAATAAAACAGGGAAGAAAGGGGGAGCGTCCAGGACTATCCCCTTTTCTTTTACGTTTAAATTGTTTTTTTTTACTAAAACATTTTTTTTTTTAGAGCGTGTTATGTCTGTTTCGGGCAAAATTATTATTTTGACACGCAAAACAAAAAGGAAAAGGACATATAAAAAAATTGCATAAAAATGATAAAAGATACTTAAGTAATTAAAGATCCAAACCTAAAAACTGGATTTTCTCGGAAAGCACTCCAAATGACATCCCCCCTTTCTTCCTTGGACTCTTCATTTGTTTTATGATTACAATTATTCATATTCCTTAATCATTGTTCAGATTAAAATTTGCCCAACTCTGACGAAAACTAACTATAGTGATATAGAATAATTCTCTTTAAAATCTTAAAAAAAAAAATCCCGTTTCTATCGCTTCGAATTTCCCTACGTAATTTTTTTTTATTACGTGTTCTTTCTTCCTATTACACTGTAATATGAAGGAATTTTTACTGTTAAGACGTCGATTTGCGGACGATTACATACGTTATATGCCCATGTCACACCCAAGACAATCAAGCTTTTTAATACCAATCTTCTAAAACTGATGCGGTTTACAAGACCTAATTAAAGTGATTAGGCGTGTATTAGACGCAATGAATTGCCTACGAGTTCGCAATCTACTTCGACGCACTTTGTAGCACAAAAGCATTTCAGATTCAGATTGAAATAGTCTCATAATTGCGATGCTTATACTTAATTGTCATTTAGAATTGTAACAACGCAAAATTGACGTGGGACAATCCAGTACCGCACTGGAACTAAAGAGATGAATTAAAAAAACTTCAATTAAATACGATTAATTTTAACCTGAGTGCAATCGTGCTATACGAAGATTTAGGAAACGACTTGAATGATATCCAACGTGCAAAATTATTAACAAGATATAAAACCTGCGATTGTTGTCAACATTAATCTTTAAAAGGTGTTATTATATATAATCTTTATAACTACCATAAAAGGCAACTTTTTTTTTTTAATTTCTATTCACACATAATTTCTACCGCACATAGCTTCTACTAACTTCTTATTCTTCGATCTTCCTTCCTTAACAGAGTTTTATTATTTTTATAAAGTTTATTTTATTTATAAGAGTGTACCACAAGGTAGTGAGTCAAGCCCTCTTCCCTGTTCTATCTACATATCGGATATCCCTGAACACCCCCGCACCACCATCTATAGCTTCGCAGATGACTCAGCAATTGTTACTTCACACAGAAATACTAAAATCGAATCGCCCTACGAAACCATATGTTTGAACCCGAAAAATGGAAAATCAAAATGCTACCAAAATCAAATATGGAAAATCAAGCTTAATTTACGAAAATTTACTTGCCCACCTGTGATAATTAACAACCTCAGTACTTCAAAGAATTTGTGAAGAAAGAATTCAAGAAGACTCACTTGCAACATGACTCGCCAGACTGTACAAGCAGCTTATAGATCTCCTAGACAACTGATCATAACACACCTTCAAAAGCAAGCGACTAATTTACACCACTATTCTAAAGCCTATTTGAACATACAGATTTGGGGTACCATAAATAACTTCCAGATAAAAAAAAAAACCGGTGCATGCGCGCAACACACAACTTACACTTACCAACTTACTTTGATTAGAAATTGACGTTTTTTGTTATATGTCATTTCTCATAGTGACACATTTTTCCATATTCATTTACTAATTGTTGTTTGTATTTGCTCTTTAAAGTACAATAAATTTTTTTATTATTAAATTAAAGATATTACTTGTGATAATTTGGCAATGCAAGCTTAACACCCAAAGTCGTCTGATTTTAATTCTCTACGCAGTTGTTGAAAACTTCATATAATTTCCATATGTAATATAATTCATCATGAAATGAATTATATGAAATTCATATAATGGCCATTAAATGAACAGATCCTCTTTAATTATAAACAATTGTCTTTCATTAGGCGTACTGCGCAGGTGTGGGCCCAACGTGTTTTATGAGTTTACGGAATATTTTTCTTTTTTTCTCCTGCATATGTTTACTTGATTTTTTTCATATTTCATGTTTAGCCATTTCTTATTTTTAGACGAAACGAGAGACAGATAATTTCTCCATACAAACAAAACCAAAGGTACTTTATAGGAAACAAAAAAGGCCCCTTCCCCATTTAAGCCTCCTCAGAACATTTTAATAATGAGAAAGCTTACCCGATATTAAAGAATACTTGATTATCATTAAAAATTACGAGTTTAATCAAAATTGTTAAAGCTATTTTTGAGAAAATCGATAAAAAAAAACCTAAAAATTGGAAAAAGTTATGAAATAAAGTGCCTCCCCCCCAGTTTCTTTAATTTTGATGAATTTTTTTCTGCCACCTCACAAGCATATATATACACCAAATACCCAATTTCAGGTCCGTACGGTTTATAGGTTTTAAGCTAGTCTGTTCACAAACACACTCACACACACACACACACACACACACATACACACACAGACCATTTCGCGGGACTTGGTTATTTGGACTTAAGGGACCCCAAAACGTGTATTTCCGTTGAGTCGAAATTTTTCACGATCGCAATACTTCTCCTTACTATTGATTTCATATATAGGTAAGTGAAAGTAATAAATGTTTAATTTGTTACATTAACCGATAGTAGAGATGATAAATCAATATAAAAGTAAATATTGTTTATTTCCCACTAATAAATAGTTTATTAAAACATATAAAACAACGAGATAAAACCGGTAATATATTTATTTTTAGGCCGCATATAATGGATAATTCCTGTTGAATTAGTAAAACAAACTTTGTTTGAAGAGATAACGTGTATGAAACTAAATAAATTGCATTAAAAATATATATATATATATGAGCATTTAGACAAATTGACCTACTTAAATTATTTTGTTTTTATCCAGGAATTAATCTTGTGTTGACATTGCTTTGAAGATGATTAGTTTACAAAAGAAAAATAAAACTATTGGAGCTAGATTACTGACCCATAAAGTGAAACCGCTGTCCTAAATCTTTTGGATTAGACATTCTTAATACCCATTTTTCTATCATGAGCTAATATTATAAATGGTATATAGTAATAAATCAGATTAGCCTCAATATTTATCATTCTTAATATGAATTGGATAAGAAAAAATTTCCTTCACTTAGGTCATATTTTTCCATCAGTTTCATTGGAAAATAGGGTAAAAATAAAGAAGAAGAAAAATTTTCATGTATTTATCTTTTTTTTGTCTGTACTCCATAACTTCCTTAATTCTTCATCAAATTTCATGAATGAGGCATCATTTTGAAGCTTCCCTTAACCGCTACACCAGAAAAATATACAAATCACTCATTTCGATTGCAAGTTATAAAAGAAATACCGTGGTTTTGGTAATACAGGTTTCTATGTTTTCAGGTTTTCGAAGAGAACATTTTCGGTCATATACATTGTTTCGATTAAACCCTTCCTTTGCGAGTTGTGAGCGAAAAACTGCAATTCTCAGCGAAAATGGTCGCAGGGCTTTTTCGAAGGTGTCATTTTTTTCAGTTTGTGAAAACGAACATTTTTGGTTATACACATTTTTCCGATTGCCACCGTCGTTTGCGAGTTTAAGCAAAAATATTAGATTTCAGTCAATGGAATCAGCGCACTCGCTTTTCGCGAAGCCGATATGCGTATTTACACGAGTATGTGGCGTTTTCCAGAGTGCGCTCTTTTAGTGATATCTATGTCCGTGTAAAACAAAGCCACCAACAAACACTCACAGATGACCATATCGCAAGTTCAAACATAGTGTTCAAACAGGTCCTGTAAACACGTAAATACTATGTAAATACCTTAAACATATGTTTCAAAAAATAAATAATCTACAATTTCAATACATGAAGAGGTGAGATGCTAAACTCGTTTGTTTCACCTGAGCACATTTTTCAGGAAAATCAAAAAACTTACCACGTCTTGTAGCCCAATAAAGCCAGATAAAGATGATTGCTTTTGCCTTCGAAAGGTGCAGCTACCCTGTGTAAGTGAGCTTGGATTAAAAAAAATTACTGATTTAGAGGTAACAAAAAAAAAAGTAACAAAATATGAAATGAGAAAGTTTTGCAAAAAAAAGTTTAAAGGGAAAACCTTTTGCTGCACACCACATTGGGTACGAACGAGTTTTAATTCACACAGCGTAAGTTGATCTTCGTAATAAGTAATATTTATTTAAGTTCACAACCATTTTATAAATGAATTCGGTACAATTTTACAAAATAATACCACCCACTGACATTTTTTTGACGAATTTTTCAACCATATCAGCGTACTGATATAAAACATCAGACTACAAAAAGACTTAGGCTCTAGTCTAGGCTATCGTCTTCTTCAATAATAGCGACTTCATCATCCTGTTTTTCGTTGTTTCCCTCGTCTGTGGCAGATATATTGAGAACTCGTGTGTAATACTTCAATGAATCATTGGCCTTCCACTCGTCACCAAAATGCTTTTTCAGCTTGTTGGAGCCATTGAAAAATCAATTATTAATATAACTAGGTAAGAAGAATCGAGTATAAACTGAAATAAAACACCCGAGTTTAAGGAGCTTTCGATATTTTGTTCAGAAAGAGTAACAGAAACTGCTAAAGTGAACGAATGGGATGGTTGCAAAGAGAGAAGTGATTATTGGAATGAACAAGTTTTGAAACACAATGGGCTATGGAACGAAAAAGTTCTGTAACAAACCACTATTTTGTGTAGCAAAAATCCATAAGAAATAATAAGTTTTGCTCCAATCTGATAAGATATGTTGATGGAGCGTTAAAATATCTTTCAGAATCCACTGCCATCTCAATTTTTCAAAAAAATGGAACGAACGAGTTTTGCACCTCACCTCCTAACATCTATTCTTTAGTTTAACCCTTAGCTAAGCCCATGACGTCCTAAATACGCACTGTGCGATACTAAATATACGGTGTGTTCAATTTTATATGAAGGGGAGAGCGGGGTTGGTTGGCAAAGGGGGCAGGTTGGCCATCGGCTTATAGTTTCCGTCACAACTGTTGTGAAGGCCCCACCATTGAACCATGTGACCTGTTCAACCTAGAGAGTCTTGTCCTGAGTTTTCAATCCGTTGCTAACAGTGTAGAGAAGAGTGTGCTTCATTGATTGATTTTACAACATGTAAGTAAATTTCTATATTCTCAGTAAATTTGGTTAAAAGGCATGGCAAAACATTTGACTCCGATTCTGTTCACATAGCCACAAACTCCTTTGAAAAACCTAACCTTTCGACTAACCAGTTTCTTGTTTGATTGTTCTCCCCTATCCTGGCAGCTATCTTTCATATGATCTCTCCTGTGGGGTTAGTTGGCTCTCTTAACTTTTTTTTGGCGCAGTAGCAATTCACGAAAGCAAGGTAAACATAATCAAAGGTGAAACTACCAATAGTCTTTAGTTCCAGCAAGGATTATAAGAGCAATTTTTCTTATGCAGAAATTGACGGCAGTCTAAACTTCTATCTTCTTTTATTGTCATTCTATTTTCCCTTAAAAGCTGTTAAAAAACGATTCAAAATTATTATACTATTATAGTGCAGCTTTTAATAACGATAATATCTGTCAGGCAGTACTTGAATGAGATGGCTAAACAACCCCACCTTCTAGTCCAACCTACCCCACGTAGGGGGTTAATTGGCATTCTCTGGATTGACGAATTCTTCAATTTCCTATGATCTTAGTATTAAATATTATGTTGTGAAAAAAAAAATACTTGGAAGTACTCTAATACTTGGAGTTTATAGTGGTATCAGCCCCATTGGGATTATATTAACAAGAACGACTCAACAATCAAAAAAGTGAAAGCTGTTGCCAACCAACCCCGCTCTCCCCTACAGATTATGACCTACGTACAGGGTGTTTAAAAAGAGTATTCGGGGTTTGAAAGTTGAATAAAATCTCAAATATAGAATAGCAAGTAGGATTTTTACGTTTTATTTAAACACAATGAACTGGAAATTTATTTAGAAAAAACAATATTGTCTAGGTGTCCACCATAACGCTGCTGGCACTCCTCGAATCACAAACGCAGATTTCTAAAAACGCGTTGATGCATTGTTCCTGAGATTGCCGTCATTTCTGTTCTGATATTTTGCTTCAATTGCGTTAGATTCGTCGGTTTCTTTTCGTATACCCTACTTTTCAGGTATCCTTGGAGGCCAGCTACGAGAAATCACTATGTTTTGGAATAATTCGTTTACCGTAGCAATTGATAAGTCCGAGGTATGACAAGTGGCCCCGTCTTGCTGAAACCGTGTTCTAGAGTTATATCCTTTAAAAGTTCTTGGGCCAAAAAACCTCTTATCATTTCACAGTAACTAAAACCCGAATACTATTTCTGGACACCCTGTATAACATAGATTTATCAAATCATGACAAACGTATTCTAAGTCGAGTTTATCGATTTTATCTTCCATAAATGAAAACGATAACAAAGGGGCCCCAATTAGATAACATATAAAGAATTAAAAAATCCTTAAAACGTGTGAAAATTGCGAAGTTCAGCTTTTAATTCGAGCTAAGAAGATGGCTCTTAGAAAGCATTTCGTTAATAGCCAGGAAAGCTAAATTAGAAATTCATTTCAGTTGAAAACGGTCTTGATAGACTGCCTGGAATTGTAGAGCTAACCAGTTCAGTTAACGAATAACGAATTAAAAGAAGGTAGTTAGACTATTTTCACGGCTACAATTACAACTCCATACCGCTCTCTTTAAAATCTCTACTTTAATTTGAAATGAAAAAAAGAATATTCCCTCATGCATCACTTTAAGAATTATTTTCATTGCATTGCCATCACATGGCCTTTCATAGGAGTTACTTTTTGAATCATATCTTAAATTGCCATAATAATCTAAAAGGGCCGTACCCAACTAGAGTCACTGTTAAGTACACAAAATTGTTTCCTTTCACTTACCTATAAATGAAATAAATAGTAAGGGAAAGTATTGCGATCGTGAAAAATTTCGACTTCCGGTTTTTAACGGAAATACACGTTTTGTGGTCCCCTGAGTCCCAATAACCAAGTTCCGCGAAATGGTCTGTGTGTGTGTTCTGTGTCTGGGTGTGCGTGTAAACAGACTAGATCAAAAACCATAAACCATACGAAACTGAAATTTGGTATTTGGACATATATGCTATAATATATTTAGAAATATACGCCCGTGATGTGACGGCGAAAATGTCATTAAGATTGGTCAAAAGAAGGGGGAATTCCTCAAAAACGGCTACAACGATTTTGACAACACTGGGTATTTGATGTATATAGGTATATGCCCGAGATATGACTGCAAAAATTACATCAAAACTGATCTAACGGAGAGGGCACTTTATTTGATAACTTTTTTCCCCATTTTTATGGGGTTTTTTTTCGATTTCTCAAAAATAGCTTAGACGGTTTTGATTCCATCGTCATTTTTAATTAGAATCATTTTCCTATAAAGTACCTTTTTTTGTTTATATGGAGAAATTAACTGGCTCTCGTTTCGCCTAAAAATAAGATATGGCTAAATATGAAATATGAAAAAAATCAATTAGACATAAACAGGAGAAAAAAAGAAAAATATTCCTTCGACTCAAAAACCACGTTGAGCTCACGCATGCGCACTATGCCTGTAATGACAGACAAATGCTTTATAATTAAAGATGTTCTGTTCAGGTATTGGAAATTATTTGTTTCGTAGTAAGTTTTCAACAACTACATAGATCATTATAAAATCAGACAACCTGGAGTATTATGCTTGCAATGTCGAATTATCTCAAGTAAAAGTTCTCATTTAACCTTCGGTCGGGCGCAATGCAAATCCTAACACGTTCGGGCGCAACTCATCTGTGAGATTAAAAAGAAATTTCTGGTTAGAAGTAAAGGAAAAATTCATTTTACTCAACTATTCAATTTAAAATCGTTATATTTTTGTTTTAAAATAACATTACAAATAAAATCATATATAATATTCATAAAAAAATATTAATCTACTAAACAAAGAAAACTATATTTAACTGATTGGTAACAGTGAAAATAACATTTTTTTGACATACTTAAAAATACAAATACAAGCTTGTTATAATTAAAGGAATACAGATTAATCTTACTCGCAATGAACTTAATTAAAATCATTGGGGGAGCACCAATAAAACTTTGGAATTCAAACCTACTGACTTGGTTTGGTGTCCCTTTCTCTTTTGTAATTTAGCTTTATTGTCTCAATGTAAATATTTGTGTATCTCACAATCATTTCAGTTATTGATTCTGAAAATATACATTTCCAGCATTCATATGGTGATTTCGCCTATCTGGCATCCCCAATGGTGCCAGGCAAACGCAGCAAGACATTGTGTGCTTCTCGTCGAACTTTCGCCGAAGGCTTGTTTTTTGACCACTTTGTTACTTTGTCTTTGCCCAAAAAAAATTCTTGGCCAGGTTCTTCATTATCAGAACTTTCAGTATCTTGGTCAGTCTCAGAATCTTCGTTTCTTTTCTGAATTTCCTCTTCCATGTCGGTGTCTTCTTCGTCTCCATTGTCTTCCCGAAAAAGTATATCATCTTCAGCTAGAAGAATTTCGTAGATAGCTACTACATCAGCTGGGATTATGCAAGTTAAAGATGCGTTGATTTGATTGTTTTTGACTTTGATTGGAAGAAGCCATATTTTTCTGAACAATCAACAAAAACAAATGTTTAGGCGACATGATCGGGCGCAATTAATCTCGCAGATTATTTACGAAAAAACAACAAATATCATTGAATTAGGGACAGAAATATACATATACGATTACAATAAGTAAATAAATAAATGTTTTGAGAAAAGAATTTTTCATTTCGGAAATCAAAAATACTTACGTAATCGGGCGCAACTCATCCAGTAGATTAAAACGTCAATCTTGAAGATCATCAGTGCACTAGAGGAATTTGAACAATACCCTTGCTTCAGGGGTGTGGAATCAAGAAGCTACTCTGGCCCGCCACCATTGTTTACAAACTCCGCCGGTAAACACACCAAAAAACTAAATACTTCATCTCACAGATTAGATGCGCCCGACCGAAGGTTAATAATAAAAAAAAATAGTGTAGGGAAGAGCGGGGTTGGTTGGCATAGGGTGTAGGTTGGTCATTGGCTTATAGTTTCCGTCACACCTATTGTGAAGGCCCCACCATTATACCATGTGACCCCCAAAAAAAGTGAAAACTGTTGCCAACCAACCCCGCTCTCCCCTACAGATTATGACGTACGTACAGGGTGTTCAAAAAGAGTATTCGGGGTTTGAAAGTTGAATAAAATCTCAAATATAGAATATCAAGTAGGATGTTTACGTTTTATTTAAACACAATGAACTGGAAATTTATTTAGAAGAAACAATATTGTCTAGGTGTCCACCATAACGCTGCTGGCACTCCTCGAATCTCTAACGCAGATTTCTAAAAACGCGTTGACACATTGATCCTGAGATTGCCGTCATTTCTGTTCTGATATTTTGCTTCAATTGCGTTAGATTCGTCGGTTTCTTTTCGTATACCCTATTTTTCAGGTATCCCACAGAAAGAAGTCAAGACGACTGAGATCGGGACTCCTGAGAGGTCAGGCTCGACCTCGGGAGTCTTGTCCTGAGTTTTCAATCCGATGCAACCACTGTAGAGAAGAGTGTGCTTCATTGATTGATTTTACAACATGTAAGTAATGTAAGGTTTAAAGGTATGGGAAAACATTTGACCCAGATTCTGTTCACACAGCCGCCAACTCCTTTGAAAAACCTAACCTTTCGACTAACAAGTTTCTTGTTTTATTGTTCTCCCCTGTCCTGGCAGCCATCTTTCATATGATCTCTCCTGTGGGGTTAGTTGGCTCTCTTGGGTTGGTTTGCGCAGTAGCAATTCACAAAAGCAAGGCAAACATAAACAAAGGTGAAACTACTAATGTTCTTTAGTTCCAGCAAGGAGGATGAGAGCAATTTTTCTTATGCAGAAATTGACGACAGTCTAAACTTCTATGTTCTTTTATTGTCATTCTATTTTCCCTTAAAAGCTGTTAAAAAACGATTCATAATTATTATACCATTATAGTGTAGCTTTTAATAACAATAATATCTGTCAGGCAGTGCTTGAATAAGATGGCTAAACAACCCCACCTTCTAGGCCAACCTGTCCCACGTAGGGGGTTAATTGGCATACTATGGATTGACGATTTCTTCAATTTTCTATGATCTTAGTATTAAATATTATGTGGTGAAAAAAATACTTGAAGTTCTCTAATACTTGGAGTTTACAGTGGTATCAGTTTTATTGGGATTATATTAACAGGAACGACCCAACAACCAAAAAAGTAAAAACTGTTGCCAACCAACCCCGCTCTCCCCTACTATAAAGAGCCATTACAAACAAAAATAAGTGAATGAATGTAGAAAATTTTGTGACTTTGAGAAATGGCATTTAACAAAACACGTCTATTTCTAATCAAAGTAATTTGGTAAAGTGAAAGTTGTGTGTTGTGCGCGCATGGCACCAGATTCTTTATTTTCACATGGTTATAAATAACTTAAGGGATATTTCCTTGTATTGAAGATTGCCCTTATTGTAACTAATAATTATTTTAATTGTGCTACTATATGAAATGAATATTTAATATTTTTTTTTATTTCTTTAATTTTGTTCAGGGCAGGAAATTGCTCATTTTATTTTTTTTTAGCTTTTTAATTACTGTCGGTCATTAATTTATAACGAGGATGCAGAAGAAAACAACCCTTATAAAAAGTAACAACCAATCATTTACGCCCTTATATATAAAGGCAATAATTAGCTATTATGAGCCGGATTCTCAGGTAAGGTAGGGGGAGATTACCTGAATCGAGAGAGGCTACACGGCCAGCCTATAATTAAAGGTAGCCTCCTAATAGAACTATAATAAACCCGAGGTTAAAAAAAAAAACATTAATCAACTCGGAACCGGGTCATTTAGGAACTCTTCCAGACGAGAAGGATATCTTCCAGTAGTAAAGGATATCTTTCAACGGGGGATATATGCATCGATATATTTAGGGGGGAGTCACAGGGGCTTTGATAAGCTACAGTGCTTTGATCAGCTGACAAAAATATTTAAAAAAATCCGGTGCGTGCGCGCAACACACAACATTCACTTACCAACTTACTTGGACTAGGAATTGAAGTATTTTGTTAACTGCCAATCATTTTTCCACATTAATTTCTTATTTTTGTTTTTATTTGTTCTATAAAAAGCAATAATTTTTTTTATTATTAGATAAAAGTTTTTACTTGTGACAATTCGGCAATGCAAGCATAATACTCCAAGTCGTCTGATTTTATAATTCTCTAAGTAGTTGTTGAAAACTTCATTTAGTTATCATGGAAAACAAATAATATCCATTAAATTAACATAACGCCTTCTCCTGTATACGTTTAGTTGATTTACCTTTTTTCATATTTCATATTTAGCCCTTTCTTATTTTTAGGCGAAACGAGAGACAGATAATTTCTCCATATAAACAAATACAAAGGTACTTTATAGGAAAACAAAAAAGGCCCTTCCCCATGTAAGCCCACTCAGAACATTTTAATAATGATAAAGCATACCTGATATTAAAGAAGACTTGATTTTCATTAAATTATGACTAATTTCAACAAAATTATTAAAGGCGTTTTTGAGATACTCGAAAAAAAAGTAAATATTGGGAAAAAAAAGTTAAAAAATAAAGTGTTCCCTGCGTTTGACCAATTTTGATGAAATTTTGACTGTCCCATCGCAGGCACATACATACATCAAATATCAAGTTTAATCAAAATTGTTAGAGCCTTTTTCGAGAAAATCGAAAAAACGCAAAAATTAGACAAAATTCCTAAAATAAAGTACCCCCTCCATTTGGCCATTTTTGATGAAATTTTTGCTGTCACATCGCGGGCATATTCATACACCGAATACCTAATTTCAGGTACGTGTGGTCCATAGTTTTTGAGCTAGTCTGTTCACACAGACGATTTCGCACAGACCCCAAAATGTGTATTTCCGTTGAAAACCGGAAGTCGAAATTTTTCACGATTGCAATACTTTCCCTTACTATATATTTCATATATAAGTAAGTGAAGTAATAACATTTCGAGGGAAGTAAACCTAGAAAAAATCTCATATCTTTATACATCTAAAAATCTCTTGTCACGATATTAGTCGGGAGTAAAATCCAAAACTACTCGACCGATCTTTATAAAATTTGGCTCATTGTGTGTAGTTTTGTCCAACTTAAAATATAGGATAGTTTTTATCTCGATTATTGGCCTCAATATTTCTTTTATTTCAAATTAAATGCTTATTATACTACAGTTGAGTGATTATTTGTAAGTTCTATAATTTTCCAACAGATGGCGGTTTTGATTTAATGACAAAATACTTCATTTTCTTTCGTTATTTAGTGTGGGTAAGCATCCAGTAGCCAAATCTATTTTTTCTGGCTTGGACTTGGAAAATCCGTGTTTTTCCTATGGGCAATTATGTGTCGCCTTTTCCCTTTTGGGGAAAACATCGAATCTATTTGTTTCAGCAATAGACGGGTTAACCGAATATTTGTGTACCTATTAGTACTGCAATAAATAGAAATGGTGAATTCTAATAATAAAAAAAATATATATATATAATATTATTATAAAAAGTTATAAAAAATCGTCATCTATCTGATTCATACAATTAAATTTTCATGTTTTGATAAGTAGCATATGGTTTGAGGTGGCTCGCTTTTGATAACCTGTTTTAGTAAAACCTACTGTTACGATATCTGCTATCATCATGTGTTATATACTGAATTTAAGTAATATGTATTATAGCAAAAGATTAATTTGCTACATTTTTGCTAAGTGTCTATTGTGATTGTACTAAACCCTATTCCAATTATATTCTGTATTAGTTCTTTTTACATGTGTGTTATTTATATTTAATCTCGCCTCTGTTGAAATAATCCACTAAGTGCTAAATGAATGGATCATTATCCTTCTTCGGCTTAACTATCCTGCGCAGTAATATATTTTCAAAGACCTTAAGGCGTTGCTCATCCCTTGCTGTAAGCGGTCACGATTCTGATCCATAAACCACCGTTAGAAGAATCATAATATTGTAAATACTAATGTTTAAAGTGGGGGCAGAAGGCGTGAGTTATGAAACTTGGCAACTTAAAAATAAAAAGAATTTCCAGCTTTTAGTCTAGTCTTAATTTCTTCTTGAATTTCGTTTTTCTATTTGTAATAGTTCTTAAATATCTTAATTCTCAATGGCTTCAAGCATTTCCTCTTCCAGTACAATAACTCCACTGTTATTAAAGCAAACCATACATTTTGTTTTCCGTATTTCTAGTTCTACTTCTCGTAGAGCTAAATGTGAGTAGAATAAATCTTGAGAAAATAAGATATAGTATATAGATATATATAAGTAAGTAACCATGGAAAGGAGAATGACATGAAAAATATTATAAATTATCAGGCGATATCAAAACAATAACTTAATGTGTTTCTCCACAATATAAACGGGGAAGAAAGTAAATTATGTATTAACGTTTATTCATAATAATATTGTAATAATTATGTGGATTAAACAATTTTTATTTAACTAAAATAACAATTTTCATTGCCACCCCAAATTATGTATAAACAAATATTTTAACAGGTTACAAAAAATAACTCTGTGTAACGCAGAAAATAACCATATGATTTGTGCTTAAGAACAAGACTAACTCTCCAGTCCAATGCTCCTTATAGGGTAAACCAGACAGTTATTGACACCCTTAAGACTACAATGCTGTGGTTAATTAAAACGTAATTAATTAAGTTAATTAATTAAAACAATTTTTATGAAGGTATCAAATTAAAACTTTCTATATCTACCCTTTATCTATCCTTATAAAGACACAAGAGGATTTTTTTGTGTCAAAAGTTTAATAGTTTTACCATATGGCAATGTTTATTGTAAAAGATGCAAAAAATAGTTATTGGCATCCTGTGTATTTAGTTGTGAAATCATCCCTATGATTAGTTTGCTAAACTCTTACCTCATAGATGACTTAGAGAACCCTTCAAACTTCTTCGATTCATGTATATCTTGAAATAAAATTAGGACTTGTTTAGTTATTTCTTTAATTTAAAGTTGGGGTGTCAATAATTGTACTTAGTGTCAATAACTCTCAAGAACACCTTCATCGATTATTACTGAACTGCATGCATCAATGATAAAAAATAAAAAAATAAAATAAGATGAGCGAGAGAAAAATTGATAATAGAGATCCCCCAATTGGTGCTCCCTGATGTGAAACATAAATTATAAAACATTAACGTAAGTTGTGTACAGGAAGGTGTAACGATGTTGAGAACACATGTTTTACAAGAGGCTAATTGTATAATGACCTAGCATCAGTTCATAATGAGCAATTTGTAGTGGCCTTTATACCTAGCCATTATTACAGCCCTCTTCGGAATAATATCATACGATGATCTATAATAATAATAATATTATATATCTAGCTAATAATGTAATACATATTGTGACACTTACGTAAGTTGAACAATTTTTAATCAAAGAAAAATAAGAATTTTCAATGCTACACACATATTTCAACAGGCTAAAGAAAATATTACTTTTTAAAACAGAAATAACCATATTATTCGAGCTTCAGAACCAAGACTAACTCTCCTGCCCATTGCTCCTTATTATAGTCATAAGGGGAATAGTTTAGAACCTTCTAGAACATCGTAGTCACAAACATGTGCTATGACAGTTTTGTTCCAACTGTAAGTTCGTTCTAACCGCAAGTCTAGTGTTATTCTAAACCATATGTTTTGTGTTTCGTTTCACGTTACAATATATTTCGATATTTACGATTTATAATTAATAGAAAAAAACAAATTAAAGAGGAAATTAAGGCTAGCCTATAGGCTGGAAATTCTTGTTATTTTTCGTTTGCAAAATTACATAGCTTACGCCTTCTGTCTCGAAATTTAAAAATCTGGTGCGTGCGCGCAACACACAACTTTCACTTACCAACTTACTTAGATTAGAAATTGACGTGTTTTGCTAATTATCATTTCCTAAAGTCACACATTTTTCTACATTCATATCTTATTTTTGTTAATCGTTAAAGCCGTTTTTGAGTAAATAAAAAAAAACCGTGAAAATGATACAAAATTTATTAAGTAAAGTCCCCCCTCCCGTAGATCAATTTTGATGAAATTTTTACAGTCATATCTCGGGCATATAAATACATCAAATACTAAGTTTGATCAAAATCGTTAAAACCGTTTTTGAGTAAATAAAAAAAACACGTGAAAATTATACAAAATTTATTAAGTAAAGTCCCCCCTCCCGTAAATCAATTTTGGTGAAATTTTTACAGTCATATCTCGAGCATATAAATACATCAAATACCAAGTTTGATCAAAATCGTTAAAACCGTTTTTGAGTAAATAAAAAAAACACGTGAAAATAATACAAAATTTATTAAGTAAAGTCCCCCCTCCGGTTTATCAATCTTGATGAAATTTTTACAGTCATATTTGGGGCATATAAATAGATCAAATACTCAGTTTAATCAAAATCGTTAGAGCCGTTTTTGAGAAAATCGAAAAAAACGTAAAAAGTTATTAAATAAAGTACCCCCTCCCGTTGAGCAATTTTGATGAAATTTTTGCTGTCACATCGCGGGCATATACCTACACTAAATACCCAATTTCAGGTTCCCACGGTTTATAGTTTTTGAGCTAGTCTGTTCACATACACACACACACACACACAGACCATTTCGCGGGACTTGGTTATTTCGACTCAGGGGTTCCCAAAACGTGTATTTCCGTTGAAAACCGGAAGTCGAAAATTTTCACGATCGCAATACTTCCACTTACTATATATTTCATATATAGGTAAGTGAAAGTAAAAATTAGAGTTTACTAAACTATAATTCATCCGAAGGTTCGAGGTGGTCGAGCGTGTTGGAGCGCGACCCGCCTTAGCATGCTCCAGCCGAACGTCGGCGGTTCGAATAAGGCCTGGGAGGGTTGACTTTTATTTCGTAGAAAACCCACGGAATACATCTCGACCTAACCACCATGGTTAGACCTCTAGAATAGGTTGGTTACACCTCTAGAGTAACCTCCCTCATGCCTCACATGGCCAGGTAGAGGTACCGACCAAAAAAAAAAAATCTGGTGCGTGCGCGCAACACACAACTTTCACTTACCAACTTACTTCGATAAGAAATTAATGCGTTTTGTTAATGTCACTTCTCAAAGTTACACAATTTCCACATTCATTTCTTATTTTTGTTTTCATTTGCGCTATATACCCCTCAGAACATTTTAATAATGATAACGCTTACCTGATATTAAATAACACTCAATTTTCATTTAACACGACGAATATGAAGAAAATCGTTAAAGAAAGACGTTTTTGAGATAATCTAAAAATTAGAAAAAAAGTTATGAAATAAAGTGTCCCCTTCGGTTGATCAATTTTGATGAAATGTTGGCTATGAAATCTTTGGCATATACATACATCAAATACCCAGTTTGATCAAAATCGTGAAAACCGTTTTTGAGTAAATAAAAAAAACACGTAAAAAATGATACAAAATTTATTAAGTAAAGTCCCCCCTCCGGTTGATCAATTTTCATGAAATGTTGGCTATCACATCTTTGGCATATACAAACATCAAATACCCAGTTTGATCAAAATCGTGAAAACCGTTTTTGAGTAAATAAAAAAAACACGTGAAAATGTTACAAAATTTATTAAGTAAAGTCCCCCCTCCGGTTAATCAATTTTGATGAAATTTTTACAGTCATATCTCGGGCATATAAATAGATGAAATACTCAGTTTAATCAAAATCGTTAGAGCCGTTTTTGAGAAAATCGAAAAAAACCTAAAAAGTTATTAAGTAAAGTACCCCCTCCCGTTAAGTAATTTTGATGAAATTTATGCTGTCACATCGCGGGCATATACCTACACTAAATACCCAATTTCAGGATCGCACGGTTTATAGTTTTTGAGCTAGTCTGTTCACATTCACACACACACACACACACACAATACTTCCACTTACTATATATTTCATATATAGGTAAGTGAAAGTAAAAATTCTTCCAACGTTTCTTCAGAGATCTGAAACGTGGCCGCTTACAGTAATGGATGCCAACGCCTTAAGTTAGTAAAAGTTTTGCGTAGGATATTTAGACAAAAGAAAGATGATTCAACAGAAGAAGTTAGACGGATACACCCGGCAGAATTGCGTGAACTTTACCCAGTAAATGCAATATAAGTTATTGCTGCGCGTCGCTTAAATTATGCTTGCAAAATTGCGAGTCTTAGTTGCGAACGAATACCTAAAAAGATTGATTAACGCTTTGTCAACTGGAAAACTTCCGAGGTGTTGGCCTAGGCGAAGGTGGGAGAATTCGGTGAAGGCTGATCTCGTTGAGTTGGTATGGGACGGGGGGGGGGGGGGGGTGGAGCTGTGTAGGCAGCAATTGCTGGTGTCGGCGTCGAGCCTTCGGGTTCGTTAAGCCTTTATTTTATATTCTAAATATTTTTCAGAAAACGATAACGAAAGATACCGTATTTGTCTGAGGTAAGGAACTTTAATGCTTCATCATTTACATCAATCTTTAAGAATAGTGATAAATTGTATGCATCAATGTTTACAAATCACGATATTGTTTCTGTAATCTTTGTTAATACACTAAGAGTTTTTAAACATTTATCATAGACAAATACAATACAGATAAATGTACATAAACACACATATCCACCATGAGGTCCACTCCCGCCATGCATCTTATAACCTCCCTCCACTGCCTTCTATGTCCACTGCCTTCTACCTCAATATATAATAGATCCTTCCTTCTTCATTTTTCCTGACAAAACATTGAATCACTATACCTGTTCGGTTTTCTTTTTGTTCTCTCTCGCCTATGGGTCACCAATTTCCACTCGTCCTCTTCTTTCACGCTCTTTTCTGACGGTTCCCCCTCACTATCTTCTGACTCTTCTTCTTCTGTTACCTCGGTCTGTTCTCTGTTCCACTCTAACTCATCATGTCGTGAATCTACATTCTTCTCTACTCCTTCTGCCTCGGGCTTATTTTGAGTTCCTCTAGGTATATTTTCTGGCGCAGGAATCTACCTATTCCTTCGTAGTTGTCCTCCATCTTCTGTCTCTACTAAGTATGACCGGATACCTTGTTCCTTGCACACTTTTTCACATCGTTTATCCATACTCTTTCTCCTACTTCCAATCGTCTAAGGTCTTTAGCCCGGTGACTTCGGTCATAATTAGCTTCGTTTCTCTCTTTAATGGCCAGGTCCTTTGTTCGAATATGTTCAAGCTTCTCCGGCAATGGTCGCTTACCTTTGACTGAGGGGAGAGTCGTCCTAATTTTTCTTCCAACCAAAAGTTCAGTTGGTGACAACCAACTTTCTAATGGTGTTGATCTATAGGCCAAAAGCCCCAAATTGGGGTCTCCGCTTTGTAAAATTTTTTTACAACACTTACTTCTTTCTCCGCCAGGCCATTGGATTGATGATAATGTGGGCTTTAAACTCGATGCTGAAATCCATATTTATCCATCCATATCCACTTTTAGCATTCAAATAAGATGCGATTCTGAAACGTTCAAAACATCTAATCCATCATGGCCACTCCGTCGGGTTTTGAAAATTACATTTATCTGGTCGGCTTACCTGATATATTGCTCCACTAAAGGATGAGTTTTCACTCATTGTTCTGTCTCAAATTCCACTTTCTCTACCTTCTGTATCCTTTGATATGTTTGAGAGAAAACAAAACAACCTTCAGGATTGTATATACGTTCAGGACCCCACACCTGACACCATGTAATGTTTATTAGTACACTAAGAGTTTTTAAACATTAATTACAGACAAATACAATACAGATACATGTACATAAACACACTTATATCCAACACGAGGTCCAAACCCGCCATACATCTTATAACCTCCCTCCACTGCCTTCTATGTCAATATACAATACAGTTTCTCTCAAACAATCCTATCGTTTCTCTCAATTTTTTTTTTCTTTTTTACTTTCACTTACCTATATATGAAATATGTAGTAAGTGCAAGTATTGCGATCGTGAAAATTTTCGACTTCCGGTTTTCAACGGAAATACACGTTTTGGGGTCCCCTGAGTCCAAATAACCTAGTCCCGCGAAATGGTCTGTGTGTGTGTGTCTGTGTGTGTGTGTGTGTGTGTGTGTGTGTGTGTGTGTGTGTGTGTGTGTGAACAGACTAGCTCGAAAACTATAAACCGTACGAAGCTGAAATTAGGTATTTAGTGTATGTATATGCCCGCGATGTGATAGCAAAAATTTTATCAAAATTACTCAAAGAAGGGGGTACTTTATTTAATAACTTTTTTTCGATTTTCTCAAAAACGGCTCTAACGATTTTGATTAAACTGAGTATTTGATGTATTAATATGCCTGAGATATGACTGTAAAAATTTCATCAAAATTGATTAACCGGAGGGGGGACTTTACTTAATAATTTTGTAACATTTTTACGTGTTTCTTTTATTTACTCAAAAACGGTTTCAACGATTTTGATCAAACTGGGTATTTATGTATGTATATGCCAAAGATGTGATAGCCAACATTTCATCAGAATTGATCAACCGGAGGGGGGACTTTACTTATTAAATTTTGTATCATTTTCAAGAGTTTTTTTTTTATTTACTCAAAAAAGGCTTTAACGATTTTGATCAAACTGGGTATTTGATGTATGTATATGCCAAAGATGTGATAGCCAACATTGCATCAAAATTGGTCATACGGAGATATCAAAATTTTCCAATTTTTACCTTTTATTCGATGATCTCAAAAAGGGCTTTAAAGATTTTTTATAAAATTCGTCATGTTTAATAAAAATTAGGTGTTCTTTAATAAAAAGGTAAGCTTTAGCATTATTAAAATGTTCTGAGGTGGCTTATATGGGGTAGGGGCCTTTTTTGTTAGTTTTTTTTTTTGTTTCCTACAAAGTACCTTTGTTTTTGTTTATATGAAGAAATTAACTGTCTCTCGTTACGCCTAAAAATAAGAAATGGCTAAATATGAGATATGACAAAAATAAAGAAAACATAAAGAGGAGAAAAAAATAAAAATATTCAGTCAACTCATAAAACTCGTTAAGCTCACGCATGCGGAGTACGCATTTAATGACAGGCCATTGTTTATAATTAAAGCCGTTCTGTTCATTTGAGAAGTGGCAATTAAAAAAACGCATTAATTTCTAATCTACGTAAGTTGGTAAGTGAAAGTTGTGTGTTGCGCGCACGCACCAGATTTTTCATAGTAAAAAGATATCAAAAATTACTAGCCTTATGACTAGTTTTATGATAATTTTGTTCCATATTTACAATAAATAGCAAACACAATACTCAGCTATTTTCAACAAAAGTTAACAGTTATAGTCGTTGACATATCACAAACAGGATGAACAATCCACCTTAGGTATTAATTCATCAGATCAGAAGCACAACATATGAAATAAAAATAAACAGAAAAACCGAAAGGATTTATTTGACAAAGCAATAAGAGTAGTCCCGACCACGCGTTGCTGTGGCTCTGTCGCTGTAATGCGTTGAATTATTTGTATCATATTATTTTTAATACAGTCAAATCAAAATTCACCGACAATGATAAATACGTTTAGGCTAATCTAAAAACCAACGGGATTAGATAAGATAGAACTTTACGCCAAATATAAATTACACACATTTAAAAGGAACTAATAAAGAATATAATTAATATATTAATCAATATATATTATAAAGCAAAGTGTACAATGTGCGTGCTGAAAAGGCTCAAAAACGACTCCACGTGGGATTAAGGAAGTTATGTCAGCGTGTTGCTATATAAACCCTAATGGAGAAGAAGGTTTCTGTTTTTCTCTTAAGGGTGTAAAATTGAAGAGAAAAGAACTGGAATTTTAAGCCTCTCGCACCATGTAATTAGCCTATCTGGGAACGACATACGAGTATGTGAATGAAAAATTTAGTTCGAGCTCCAGGCTACCAGGAAGCGCTAGGGTGCGTTTCGCTCGATGTTTATGTTCATTCATTCCGTTCAATTTGTAAAAGTTATGTATTTTTTCAGCTGTTATTTTTAACTTACAAAATTAATTTTCTCATAAGAAGGTTAATTGATTAACACATTTTATTTAATCAATATATAAAATACCTACTTAAGTAAATTTAATGGAATATGAGAGAACATTTTTGAGTAGTACAGTGAGCAAATAAAAACAGACATAAAACAAAAAACGAGAGCTGAATTGACTGATTATAAATAGAAAATAAAGTGTTATTATTGTATGTAATTATGACAAATGGTTTTATTACTATGTATGGTGAGCATTCCAGTTGACAAAATGACTAACTCCAATTACAGCATTTTTTCAATAAGATTTTATCACCTCTCATAGTTCAGGATAAAAAGAAATATGATGAAAAAATTGTGCCCTCATGATATTTTGGTTTTCACTTTGTAATAGTAGGTGCAGTGTCTGGCAAAATTACGTGGGGGGGGGGGGATATCTTAAGGGAGACTGGAAGAAAGGTCTTAAAAAAAAAGTTTCTATGAATCTTCGGTAGTTTCTAAACTTCTGGATCTAATAGGATCATCACAGTAGTCGGCGCTTAAGTTGTAATCGAAATATAGTTTTTTAACTAATAGATTTTTCAACCATAATCTAATAACTTATTATCTGCTGACTGCTTGGAATGGGCTTATATAATTCAGAATCACAGAAACCATCAAAAACGATGCATGACTCAACAAAGTTGCAGCAAAATTAATTGTTCATTCACCATTTTCAACGCCCTTTAAAGTATATAGGGTTCCTTATTTGGGCGGCATTTACAGATATCGAATCTTAATATTGATACCATGTTAAAAGTTTCAAGAAAGTGCTAATTTTGTTCTATATTTCCTTTAATTTTAAAGTTGTTCTGTTATTAAAACTACCACACAACTACCGGAGCGAAGCCGGGCACCCTAGCTAGTTCTATATAGGTCTTGAGGCTAAGAAAATAGTAGTTCAGTTTTTTAAATTTGATCCTTTATTGGCCTCACACTATTATTACAATAGTTGGTTCAACGTTTCGGCACTAAGCCATTTTCAAGAAGAAGACCTAAAATTTAGAATTTCAATACTTTTGAACTCAATAAATTAAAATAAAAACATTCAAGTGAAAAAATATATGTTTTTACCCACCTGTGACCACAATTTTTAAATAAATTAGGCTGACTACCCTTGTCT
Organism: Aelia acuminata; assembly: GCA_911387785.2. Classification (NCBI taxonomy): domain Eukaryota; kingdom Metazoa; phylum Arthropoda; class Insecta; order Hemiptera; family Pentatomidae; genus Aelia; species Aelia acuminata. Next base: position 185,641,539 of record OU426979.1, read on the forward strand.
AAAATTAAAAATCTTTATTACTAGTTTATTACTAGTTAACAACTATTGTCACTTTTGGTAAGAATCACAGTCAAATGGATTATTTTACCAGTCCCCTTATCCCTTCCAACCTGTAACTTCACTATTACTTAAATAAGCAATTTGCAAATTTTAAATTAAAATCATGATTAAAATTATTACATTTTTTTATATTTTACTATTTATTAATTTTCTAAAATTTTAAAATTCATTATAAAAAAATTACAATCAATTATTAATTAACTTAAAATTTCCGCATAGTATTTGTTTAAATTTTTGGAGTCATTTTTAAAATTTACTGTCTTATCAATATTTTCTGAAATTGACATCAAGCATTCTTCTCTTATAAAAAACAGGTGGGTAAAAACATATATTTTTTCACTTGAATGTTTTTATTTTAATTTATTGAGTTCAAGAGTATTGAAATTCTAAATTTTAGGTCTTCTTCTTGAAAATGGCTTAGTGCCGAAACGTTGAACTAACTATTGTAATAATAGTGTGAGGCCAATAAAGGATCAAATTTAAAAAACTGAACGAATATAATTAATTTAATCTTTTGCCATAATAAATATTAATTAAATTCAGAATATATCACATGATGATATGAGATAGCGTATCGGAAGTTTCTACCTGAAACAGGTTATGAAAAGCGAGCAGCCTCAAACCATGCTGAATGTTTTACATGCCACTTATCGAAACATAAACATTTAATTTTATGAATGAGATAGATAACGTTAATTTATAACTTTTTATAATAAAATGTACATTTGTTTATTATTAGAATTCACGATGTCTATTTATAGTAGTGCTTATGAGGAGCACAACGATTTTGGTTAACTTGTCTTTTGCTAAAACAATTAGGTTTGATCTTTTACCCAAATTTGAAAAGGCGGCACATGATTGCGCATGGGAGAAACGGATAAATAATAGATATTTTTTTCTGCCCAGGCATTGTTGGTGTCTTTATCTTCTTGTAATTTTCTGTTTTCCTCTAGCATTTTGAAAGAATAGGATTTTCCTACTCCAAGCCAGAAAAAATAGATTTGGCTAACGGATGCTTACCCAACCTAAATATCGAAAGAATATAAAGTGTTGTGTCAATAAATCAACTAACACCGCCGTCTGTTGGAAATGTATAGAACTTACAAATAATCACACTCAATCGTAATACGATAAGCATTTAATTTACAACAAAAGAAACATAGAGGCCAATAATCGATATAAAAACTATCCTATCTTTTAAGCTGGAGAAAACTAGCCAAATTTCATCAAAATTAGATTCATTTTACATTAGTTTCCATAGTAAGTAAATGAAGTTTTCAACAACTAAATCGAGAATTATGAATTATATAAAAAAATATATTGAACTCTAGAGAGCAATAACAAAAATAAATAAGTAAATGGAATGTGGAAAAATGTGTGAATTTTAGGAATGGCGTTCAGATATTTATCAAAACATGTCAATTTCTAATGTAAGTAATTTTGTAAGTGAAAGTTGTGTGTTGTGTGCATCGCACCAGATGTTTTGAGTTGTAATTATATTCTGGCCAAGAAGAGATGATTAGAGAACAAAAAAAAAAAAAAATAATAATCAAAGAGAGCATTTTTTAAAATAAATTTTTACTTTTCTTTCATTTGTTTAATGGGTCTTTATGCGCCTTACAGTTCTTTATATAAACTTCTAATATGAATGATTTTTCTTGTCGATTGTCTCAATTATTTAAGCTCCTCAATTTTTATGCATTTCTTTTTTTTTAAACTCAGTCCCCCTACAACCCTTTGGCGAGGTGGACCCCCTCCCAAAGGGAACACAATGTTGGATCAGGTTGGATAATGTTTTTTTTCATTGTTTGAAGCTTAATACGGTTCTCTACCCTGCACTTTTGTTATGTTCGTTTCGCTCGATATCTACAATTATAAAAAGGGGGTTAAAGTAATGGGGTGGGCTTTTTAATTTGCAAAAAAAAAATATCCGGGCTCAGCAATTTAGTGTCCCTGTGTTCGAGAGAGGGGTCCAACGAAAAAAAAAAGGTAAAAACGTGGGGGAAAAAAATTCCGAACACAATAATGAGTGATTGAATAGAGGAGGACTCTGTGTGCCCTAATGAGAGGCACCTAATTGCATCTCAATGCAGTTTAATTAATTAAAAAATATACCAGGCGTTTATTAAAAATACAGTGGGCAGTGGCTGGTTGGTGGGGGTAGGGGGGGGGGGCTCGGCGCCCCAATTCCGGCGAAAAGGGATGAGTTTACATGTAGCTTTAATTTGAACATCTCCCTCGTCTGTCTGCTTTTTATTTTTTTTACTTTTTTCTGTTGTCTTTTTTTCTTTATTTTAAATGCCAACAAACGAAGGGAGGCTGGTTTAACTGCTTGGCCACACCTCCCCGTTCCCGTGGTATCATGTTCGACCCGAACTGGCAAATTGATGGAGGAAGAGGTGTTGAGCAAACAAGACTAGACGGAAATGAGGAAATGTCGAAGCAAGTATAACTAGGTAAGGACCTCATGATATTTATTTCAGTGACACTTGTGAAATTAATAATTTATTAATCATAAATTATTTACGATAGGTTAACAGATGGTCAGGATTTTCAGTTTACAATGATTTTATTATGGTAAGCCAAAGTTTCGATCCAACTTGTGCATCTTCATCAGGGCTAAAAGAAAACAAATATATGAGTATCTATGCTAGAGGGTGACAATAAATGGATAAATTACAGAACTGATAATAATATAAAAGATGGTGTATATATGAATATTAAAATAAGAGGCTGGTTTACAAGATAAAATAGAATCTGATATTTACCTACTGAGTCCAGGTGGATACTAAGACTAAAGGTAAAAATCTGGTGCGTGCGCGCAACACACAACTTTCACTTACCAACTTACTTAGATTATAAATTGACGTGTTTTGCTAATAATCATTTCCCAAAGTCACACATTTTTCTACATTCATATCTTATTTTTGTTAATCGTTAAAGCCGTTTTTGAGTAAATAAAAAAACCTGTGAAAATGATACAAAATTTATTAAGTAAAGTCCCCCCTCCCGTAGATCAATTTTGATGAAATTTTTACAGTCACATCTCGGGCATATAAATACATCAAATACCAAGTTTGATCAAAATCGTTAAAACCGTATTTGAGTAAATAAAAAAAACACGTGAAAATGATACAAAATTTATTAAGTAAAGTCCCCCCTCCGGTTAATCAATTTTGATGAAATTTTTCAGTCATATTTCGGGCATATAAATCGATCAAATACTCAGTTTAATCAAAATCGTTAGAGCCGTTTTTGAGAAAATCGAAAAAAACGTAAAAAGTTATTAAATAAAGTACCCCCTCCCTTTGAGCAATTTTGATGAAATTTTTGCTGTCACATCGCGGGCATATACCTACACTAAATACCCAATTTCAGGTTCCCACGGTTTATAGTTTTTGAGCTAGTCTCTTCACATACACACACACACACACACACACACACACACACACACACACACACACACACACACACACACACACAGACACACAGACCATTTCGCGGGACTTGGTTATTTCGACTCAGGGGGTCCCAAAACGTGTATTTCCGTTGAAAACCGGAAGTCGAAAATTTTCACGATCGCAATACTTCCACTTACTATATATTTCATATATAGGTAAGTGAAAGTAAAAATAAGGTGAGAGGTAGTGGTAGGGGGTTAGTTTGCCGACTTCAAAGGTTTTTTTTTGTATTGTATGCTTGTTTCTGTATATTTTCCAAAAAAATTTTATGCATTGTTACATTATGTATTATCTCATTTTTATGTTATTATTGAGTCCAGACACAACTATTTGTATACAATACCATCTACTTTGTTAGTTTTTAAATATTTTTGTTCACTCAGTTGTCAAGATAAAATATCAGATTCTATTTTATCTTGTAAACCAGCCTCTTATTTTAATATTCATGTATACACCATCTTTCATATTATTATCAGTTCTGTAATGTATCCATTTATTGTCACCCTCTAGCATAGATACTCATATATTTGTTTTCTTTTAGCCCTGATGAAGATCCACAAGTTGGATCGAAACGTTGGCTTACCATAATAATTATCATTGTAACTGAAAATCCTGACGATCATTTAACCTATCGTAATTGAAGAACAGTTGACCATCTCCCATCTCTACTATAAATTATTTACGATTTTTTTTATAATATTTTAAGAAGTTTTTCGTTTTTCTTACGGTCATCATACAGCGTTGGGCAATATCTATATAACAATCTACCTAGAGCTATTTTGTTTTATCTAGATAAATATTCGAAAATCGAATACTTTTCAAAGTATGATATATACAGTACCAGTCAAAAGTCTAAACTCACTTGTATTTAATTCACAATCTTCAAGTTTAAAAAAATAATCGTAACTCGAGAGATAACATTTCAAAAATTTTATGATTGTTTCAAATACAATCTATAAAAATAAAGATGAAATTCTGTTTGTTTGTTTTTTTGTTCGTTCTTTATAGAAATCCATGCCGTTTGTCCCAAATTTCTCTCAGTGGTTCTTTCATACCAGGTGCGAACACCTGTCCACATTAAAATTGCATAACTTCAGCCAATCTCTGGGTATATTCTTTATTGTTATAAAAATCGTCAAGATCTCGCTTTGCATTAGATGTTTACGAAATCAACCGTTGCACAGTGGGAAAAATTTGTCATTTAGTGGCCAAAAATATATAACTCGTGACCGAATGACAATAATCGAATAATTCTTTTTTCATTAATGAGCTTGGGATTCCCTTCATCAGTGAGAATAAAAAAAAAATAAAAATAACATCCCTCAAAGTATTTCAAATTAATTTTTATATGAATCATTTCTTCACTTAAATTTAAATAAATAAGCTTATTAGGTGCAGGGTTACACATGGAGAATGAAATGAGTGAGGATTATTATCTATTGAGCTTTATGCTTATATACATATCTTTTTCAGGCATTTGCTCCTTTTGAAAGATTTTAAAATAATTATTGTCTAAATAAGAAAAAATCCAAACAAATAAATTAAAAATAACCTATTTTTTAGGAATTTTAAGGAATAAAATATTTTCATATAATTCAACGATAAGTATATTTTATGATTTAGTCCAATTCGATGCCGATTATTTAATAAAGGTTCAAATATAGGGATTTAAATCTTAAAATCGATATATCGCCGATCGATCGCATTTGATCGACCTAATTCTATTATGGTATTTTAGCACCCTTTACCCTCTTCCACTGTGAAAATAATCAGAACCAACAATTCCCAATAATAGAAGTTATATCAATTTAAATACTTTCTTTTCATAAATTACATAGTTAACGTGGATGAAATTAAAACGCACTTTTATCCAATAATTTTACAGCCATTCTTCTTATTTATAAAATATTTTTGGTGGAATAATATAAAAAGTAAAGCTGAAAAGAAAAAAATAGTAATATCAGAGATATGAGCATATATTTTGCTTAAAATAAATTCAATTTTTTTCACTATTAAGCTTTACTTTGTATAATGATGCACCAAACATATTTTATAAATAAGAAGAATGGCTGTAAAATTATTGGATAAAAGTGCGTTTTAATTTCATCCACGTTAACTATGTAATTTATGAAAGGAAAGTATTTAAATTGATATAACTTCTATTATTGGCCATAGTTGGTTCTGATTTTTTTCACAGTGGTAGAAGTGAAGGATGCTAAAATACTATAATAGAATTAGATCGATCGGCGATATATCGATTTTAAGATTTAAATCCCTATATTTGAAACCTTATTAAATAATTGGCCTCGAATTGGACTAAATCATAAAATATACTTCTCTTTGAATTATATGAAAATATTTTATTCCCTAAAAATTCCTAAAAATAGGGTATTTTTAATTTACTTGTTTGGATTTTATCTTATTTAGAGAATAATTATTTTAAAATCTTTCAAAAGGAGCAAATGCCTGAAAAAGATATGTATATAAGCAGAAAGCTCAATAGATAATAAATACTGACTCATTTCATTCTCCACGTATAACCCTGCACCTAATAAGCTTATTTATTTAAATTTAAGTGAAGAAATGATTCATATAAAAATTAATTTGAAATACTTTGAGGGATGTTATTTTTATTTTATTTTTATTCTCACTGATAAAGGGAATCCCAAGCTCATTAATGAAAAAAGAATTATTCGATTATCGTCATTCGGTCAGGAGTTATAGATTTTTGGCCGCTAAATGACAAATTTTTCCCACTGTGCGTTGGAGTCGAAAAATATCTCTTTTCTGCCCTAACGAACTTTTCTTGATGTTTTCCAAATTTCCTGTGTGAAACTGGGATATACAGCTAGTTATAATTAAACGTAAAATTATTGTTGTCACGTTGTTCAATAAATAATATGTTGGTATTTATTTATTTTACAAAATCTAAGGGTGAGTCTAAACTTTTGACTGGTACTGTAAGAAATTTATCTTTTTGGATTTCATTCACAAGGGCGTATATGAGTTGTTTTTGCCTTAAAATTCTCTAAATTTATCTTTCCCGTGGGATGTTCTGTACAACCTTCCTTCTTATCCTCATTCCACAACCCAAGGTTTCGCACCGGATCCGCACCGCAGCACTAATATAGGTTATGTTCAGAATATTTTTAATTTAACTTACATATTACCTTTAGTTATGCCTACAGGTCAGGCCACACATGTCAGACACAGGCCACTTTAGGCATAACTAAAGGTAATATGTAAGTTAAATTAAAAATATTCTAAACATTACCTATATTATTGCTACGGTGCGGATCCGGTGCGAACATGTGTGGCCAGACCTTTACTTAGATTAGAAAATTGACGTGTTTTGTTAATTGCCATTTCTCAAGTTACACATTTTTCCACATTCATTTCTCATTTTTGTTTCTATTTGCTTTCTAATATACACTATTTTTTTTTTTTTATTAAATAAAAGTTTTTACTTGCGATAATTTGGCAATGCAAGCATAATACTCCAAGTCGTCTGTTTTTATAATTATATATGTAGTTGTTGAAAACTTCATTTAGTTACCACGAAACAAATAATTTCCATTAAATGAACAGAACGGCTTTAATTATAAACAATGATCTGTCATTAAAGGCGTACTCTGCATGAGTGGGCTCAACGTGTTTTATGAGTTGACGGAAAATATTTCTTTTCTTCTCCTGTATATGTTTACTATGATTTTTTTCATATTTCATATTTATCCATTTCTTATTTTTAGGCGTAATGAGAGACTGTTAATTTTTCCATACAAACAAAAACCAAAGTACTTAATAGGAAACCAAAAAAGGCCCCTTTCCCATTTAAGCCCCCTCAAAACATTTTATATGATATGAAAGCTTACCTGATATTTAAGAACACATAATTTTCATTAAATATGACGAATTTGACCAAAATCATTAAAGGCGTTTTTGAGATAATCGAAAAAAATGTAAAAATCGGAAAACAAGTTATGAAATAAAGTTGACCCCTCCGTTTGATCATTTTTTATGAAATGTTGGCTGTCACATCTTTGGCATATAGATACATCAAATACCAAGTTTGATCAAAATCGTAAGAGCCGTTTTTGAGAAAATCGAAATAAACGTAAAAAGTTACGAAATAAAGTACCCCCTCCGTTTGACCAATTTTAATAAAATTTTCGCTGTCACATCGCGGGCATATACATACACCAAATACCCAATTTCAGGTTCGTACGGTTATTTGGACTCAGGGGACCGCAAAACGTGTATTTCCGTTGAAAACCGGAAGTCGAAATTTTTCACGATCGCAATCTGCGGTGCGCTCAACACGATTTTCACTTACCAACCTACTTAGCAACTTCACAGAAAATATCTTTTTCCACATCTGTTATTTTCCATAAGCTAAAGAATATTATAATTATTGAAACAACAAGAAAGTCTACAATAAAGGTCGATTTATTATTAGTTTTGGCCGATTTATTATTACTTTATACCTACCTTCTTTTTACTATCAACACCTCAAATAATGAGCAAGTCATATGATATTCTAGCTAGGGTGCCCCGCTTCGCTCCGGTAGTTGTGTGGTAGTTTATATAACAGAACCACTTTAAAATTAAAGGAAATATAGAACAAAATTAGCACCTTCTTATTACTTCGGTTTTAACTTGGTATCAATATTAACCCATTTCTCACCACTGTCCTATATATAGGACGGAAGGTTTTCAATTTTTTCCCTGTTTCCCATTTAATTTGTATGCAATTTAAATATTTTTTAATAATCTGAATCTATAGAGGTCAAATACGTAGTTGTTAATTTCATTCTTTTTGGAATGCATCTTAGTAAGGCGTTTTTAACAAGCAATTAAAGGCAAAATCATTAACCTGCAGAGTCCGCCCAAATAAGGATCCCTATTTACTTTATAGGGTTGAAAATGGTGAATAAACAATTAATATTCTGTGGTTTCTGTAATTCTGAATCCTATAAGCCCATTCCAAGCAGTAAGCAGATAATAAGTTATTAGATTATAATTGAAAAATCTATTAGTTAAAAAAATTATATTTCGAGTACAACTAAGGCGCCGACAACTGTGAAGTTCCTATTAGATCCAGATGTATAGAAACTACCGAAGATTCGTAGAAACTTTTTTTAAAGAGCTTTATTCCATTACAACCTTCCTTAAGATATTCCCCCGTAATTTGGGCGGAATCTGCACCTCTTCAATCTTACTACTAAAATGAATCCAAAACATCATGAAGGCGCAATTTTTTCACCATCTTTCTCTTTATTCTGAACTATGAGGGATGATAAAATCTTATTGAAAAAATGCTGTAATTGGAGTTAGTCATTTTGTGAACTGGAATGCTCATCATACATAGTAATCAAACCAACTTCTTTTTCATAACTACAATAAGAATATAAATTTCATAAAAAATCACACAATCGAAATTCAAGAATCAATGAAAAATCACTTAATAAGTTTGGATTTTGATAAAGTGGCCAAATCAGAATTTAATTTTTTTTATAGTAATACTGTTATTTTCGGAAATCCCCAAGAGTATCTTAACTTTAATATTCATGTAAATAAGCAAAGGATATTAGCTCAATTGAGGATGGCGGGTAAGAAGTATACACGGTTATCAATAAACAACATGCATAGAACTTTCAATAGTAATCAAGATTGTAAATATTGTGAAACCAGCTGTAGCGATGAAATCTCACATGTTTTATTAAATTGTTCAGCCTTTCATGATATGAGGCAAACCTTTTTGAAAAAGTATATCCAACCAAATAGTACAAAAGAATGGAATCTCCAGAATCTTTTGTTAATTAAAAATGAAAGTCAAATTAACAATATTTATTTATTTGTACTTAAATCACTTAGAAAAGAACGACAATAGAAAATAAAAATATTTAATACTCCATAATATTTAATTGCAGCTTATTAATAATATTTTGTTGGAATTGTATTTTTTTTTTTTTTTTTTTTTTTTTTTTTTTTTTTTTTTTTTTTTTTTTTTTTTTTTTTTTTTATCTATACATAATTTTATTCTAGCTACAAAGAATTTTTATGTTTTATTTTCGCTATTTGTAAATATTCTGTACGTGATTTAATTTTAACATTTTTCTTTACAAACATATTGTACTATCTGTCTATCATTGTTATATTAATATCAATACTTTTCTTTTTATGTTATATTTTAGGATTTTACTATATTATTTTTTTTTTATTTAATTTTTTTTTCTTTCTTTTTTTCGTTTGTTTTGTATGACCATTTTATTTTATTTTTTGTATATGGAGCCAGACCCCCTGTAATTGTAATTGTTACAAAATACTGTATTTTATTCATTCATTCATTCAATAAGAACACTTCATACTTTTTATTTTCCGTTTATAATCAGTCAATTTATCTCTTTCTTTATTCAATTTCTTTAGTCAATTTATCTCTTTCTTTATTCAATTTCTTTAGTCAATTTATCTCTTTCTTTATTCAATTTCTTTAGTCAATTTATCTCTTTCTTTATTCAATTTATCTCTTTCTTTATTCAATTTCTTTAGTCAATTTCTTTAGTCAATTTATCTCTTTCTTTATTCAATTTCTTTAGTCAATTTATCTCTTTCATTATTCAATTTCTTTAGTCAATTTATCTCTTTCTTTATTTTTTATGTCTGTTTTAATTCGCTCACAGTACTACTAAGAAATGTTTACATTAAAATTACTTAAGTGTATATTATATATTGACTAGCTAGGGTGCCCGGCTTCGCTCCAGTAGTTGTGTGGTAGTTTTAATATAAGAAAAAATTTAAAATTAAAGGAAATATAGTACAAAATTAGCACCGTCTTGAAAATTCGGTTTTAACTTGGTATCAATATTCTGCAGACTTGAGATCTGCAGAGTCCGTCCAAATAAGGAACCCTGTATAATTTACTGGGGGTTGAAAATGGTAAATGAACAATTAATTTTGCTGCAACTTAGTCGAGTTATGCATCGTTTTGATGGTTTCTGTGGTTCTGAATCCTATAAGCCCATTCCAAGCAGTCAGCAGATAATAAGTTATTAGATTATTGTTGAAAAATCTGGTATCTCAGTTATAAAAATTATATTTCGAGTAAAACTTAATCACTGACTACTATGATGGTCTTATTTGATCCAGAAGAAACTACCGAAGATTCATTGAAACTTTTTTTTAAGACCTTTTTTCCATTTTAACCTCCCTTAAGATATCCCCCCGTAATTTGAACGGTTTCTGCATATATCGAATCTTACTACTATTACAAAGTGAAAACCAAAGTTTCTTGAAGGCACAATTTTTTTTATGTCTAATTTTATTCGCTCACTGTACTACTAAGAAATGTTTACTCATATTTCATTAAATTTACTTAAGTATATAATATATATAGATTAAATGTAACGTGCTGATCATATATTAGCCTTCTCATGAGAAAACTAATTTTTAAGGAATCCAAAGGAAGTTGGTTTTCTAATTGATTGCTGAGATATAAAGTACTTATTTTATTTTTAAACGCAAACTAATTATTTTCTCTTAATTTTTTAGTAATTTAAAAAGAACAGCTGAACAAATACATAACCTTTACAAATATAACGGAATGAATGAACAATAAACATTGAGTGAAACGCACCCTAGCGCTTCCTGGTAGCCTGGAGCTCGAACTAAATTTTTCATTCATAAACTCGTATCTCAATCTCAGAGAGGCTAATTAAATGGTGCGAGAGGCATAAAATTCCAGTCCTTTTCTCTTCAATTCTACACTCTTAAGAGAAAAACGGAAACCTTCTTCTCCGTAAGGGGTCATATGGCTAAACGAAGACATAACTTCTTTAATCCTACGTGGAGTCGTTTTTGAGCCTTTTCGGCACACACATTGTACACTTTGCTTTATAATATATATTGATTAAATGTAACGTGTTGATCAATTAGCCTTCTTATAAGAAAATTAATTTAGTAAGAAATCCAGTCGCTTTTCTAATTGATTGCAGAGATGTAAAATCATTATCTTATTTTGAAAGCAAAGGAGAAACTAATTATTTTCACTTGTTTTTTTAGTAATTTAAAAAGAACAGCTGAAAAAATATATAACCATTAAAAACTGAACTGAATGAATGAACAATAAACATTGCGTGAAACGCAACCTAGCGCTTTCTGGTAGCCTGGAGCTCGAACAAAATTTTTCATTCATAAACTCGTATGTCATTTTCAGATCAGCTAATTATTACATGGTGCGAAATGCTTAAAATTCCAGTCCTGTTTTCTTCAATTTTACACCCTTAAGAGAAAAATGGAAACCTTCTTCTCCGTAAGGGGTAATATCGCTACACGTTGACATTACTTTCTTGATCGTAAGTTGAGTCGTTTTTGAGCCTTATCGGCACGCACATTGTTCTTACTTTACTTTATAATATATACTGATTAGTGAACAAAACAATAACAAGTTAGTTTGTTTGTTTAACGTGCTACATCATGCTACTAAGGCTAATCGGACGATGCTACAGTGGGAATCCCAAATTTTGCCTATCCAGATATAATTAGGATAAGGATCTTTAACGAGTACCTGACATTGCACAGGCTCGGGACCTCCATTTTACTCCACAGTAAATTGCAAACTAACCACTACACCCTCCTTCTTTTTATTAGCAAAACCTCAACTAACAAGCTAAACTTTGGTATCATAAGTTATATTAGTGAACAAAAAAATCACCTGTTAGTAACTGAGGTATTTGAACCGAAAAAAAAACCCAAATATAGAAAACAAATGGAGGAGGAAGAGAAGTGGAGGGGGGAGAAAAAATATGGCGCCTATAAATCTGACGAATTAATCCTTTTATAGGTTGCTATAGCAGATTTTGATTGAGGCAATGTGGGGGGGGGGGGGCAGGAAGCTTGACGTACGAGACAACCGGGTCCTTTAGAACAAGAGCTCATTTTTCAACCGGGCGGGCCAGTTGAGCAAAGTGCTTTTTATTACGGTCCTCGAAAAATTCGTGAGGGGGGGCCCGTGCGCTGAGCAATAAATACTCCCTCTTACTTTATATTGTTCCGGATGGGAGCTGGGCTGAAAAAAAAAAAAAATGATATAAAGCAAGCAAAAAAAAAGAGGGTAAAATGGAGGCAAAGTTGTGAAGGTGAAAGACGGACGTAGCATTTGTTTGTCGTTCGTGATTGATACTTAATTGTCGAGATATTTGGGCTCCGTCGAGGATTAGAATTATATTCGAGGAGGCTAATCCTCCGACTCCTCTAATGGCGGCACTAAATCAAGTGTACTGCTCCGAAGAGGGAAAAATATCGAGTTTTGATGAATTTATTGTAACAACCGCGGGAGGTGTACGTGTGTGTATCGGACGTCCATTACAATTGACGGCGTCCATATTTATACATCCTATAGGCCGAATGGGACAGCGTGGACCAAAAAAAAAAAAAAAAAGAATAAAGAAAAAAATACACACAGTGACATAACATAGGGGTGGGCATTAACCAAGGCAGGACGTTTTAATCCGCACACACACTCACACACGAGCCCTCATATAGGGTATACATTACTATTGACGTATACAACACCGCGAATGGCTCATCTGTGTTCAGATGATGAAAAAGAAACAAAAAAAACATACAAAACAGAAATCTGAAAGAAAGAAAAATATGGACTAAAATAATACACCTATGGCCGTATTACCAATTATCAAGTTTGTTTCAAATTACATCCTCTGACGTCGGACACGCCTCAATTACAGCAACATTATCCAATAATTCCAAAAAATGGAATAATGATGTTATGGAACACGCGTACATTAAAAAAAGTGCCATTCATACAATGACAAAAATATTAGTTTTGATATTTGTTGAATCACTTTAAGCTACTAACCGGACAATGATTCAGTAAAAGCCTTTAATGTTGTGTACACAGATATAATTAGGATAGGGATATTTGCGAGTAACTGACATCGTACATTTTTCATTCGAAGAATGGCATAGCCAAGGATTTTTTATGGTTGTAGTTTCAAAAGAATAGTTTTGTTTTATAGAACCAATAACTCCTTGCAGAGGGTTCACCTCTGGTGTAGTGGTTAGGATAGAAACTTACTATACTTAAGGTAGCGGGTTCGAGGTGGTCCTAAAATATTTTAATAAGGGAGTAAAACATCCCTGTCTATGCCGTCCATCGGATAGGACTTAAAATGGAGGTCCCGAGCCTGTACGATGTCAGGTACTCGTTAAATATCCCTATCATTATTATACCTGGTTAGGTAAAATTAAGGACTCCCACTGTAGCATCGTCCGATAAGCCTTAGTGGCATAAAGTGACGTTAAACCAAACAATAGCTACTTGCAGAGCTAGATTTAAAAGAAGGGGAGATAAAGTTGCTTCAAGTACCTCAGACAGCAAATTTCCAAGTTTAACTCAAGAGGTGGTCTCGATTAGTGTCATTTTGGACTATCTGACCAGTTTCTTGGGTATGCCATAATTTACCATCGCTTTCAGCACACCTTTTGTCCACGAAGAAAAAATAAGTTGCCGCGCTGGTATTCCCCTGTGTTATATTCCGTCAAATCTGTCATTCTTTTTCCTAGGACTACTGCGAATATTTTTGTGCTGTGCTTTGTTGGGCAATGCTTCCATGATTTTGACATACCAAATTGTTCCATTTCTTCTTAATGGGACATATTCCAGCTCTTGTCCGATCTTCCAGCATTTGTTCTTCTTTCCATCATTCCATAACAACCATGAGGTTATGAAATTTTGATAAGCATATTTTAAATCTTAAAGAACGTTGTAACACTTATATGGATTTAAATAATTTTAACAAACAAAAAAATAATTCACAATATCTAACTCAAAGCAAAAATATCCAATCCATCGCTCTTTATGTTTTGTCTAAATTATAACAGTACAGAAGGTTCCAGAGAAGAGTAGATTATACTCGAACAGTCACGAACATGTACTAGTTTGTTCGTTCAACAACAAGTCTAGAACTCTTTTAAGTAACTTAAGAAAAAGTAGGTAGTATAATTTATGTTTGTAGATATTCATGTTTAATTATCTTTTTCAGGAACCCTACGGCAGCGTAATCGTCAGCTGAGAGCTTATTCTCCAGAAATAACAAGGTGAAGGATGAAATAGCGATTCGACTGTTTTTTGGTCATCAATCAACCATCATCAATCCATGAATATGGACAAAATAGTTATGGTCTAACCGTCAAAAAACAGAAATAATATATGGTATGATAATATAAGATTCAGATCTTCAACAGATCTCGATGAATTTTAAAGAGAGGGAGAAGAAATTGTCGGAAAACTCACTCATAAATGTTTATGTTAAAATATAGCACAGGCATGAAATTATAGCACGTAAATGACCGTATGCAGCTGGTAACAATTGTCTTAAAGCCCTAATGTCATCTTTAAAGCCCTACAATTCAAGTATTCCTCAAGAAGTGTTGACACATCTTTACAAAACAAAACTATAATTAGACCAATTGTGGCAGACTGCTGCGAAACCTGGGTCCTGACTAGTGCGAGTGAGGGCATGGGATAAGAGAGTGCTAAGGAAAATATTTGGGCCCATAAGAGACATCAATGGGTACAGAATAAGAAGGAACTCTCAATTAAAAGAATAATTTCCGAACCCAGACATCGTTAGCTAAAAAAGAAAAGAAGATTGGGCTGGATAGGACACGTGGAAAGGATGCCTTCATCAAGATTGCCAAGACAAATGCTTTATGGTCTCCAGGATCGAGAAAGAGAGTTAGACACTCGCAAAAGATGGCTGGTTATACGATTATGGCGTACCGAAGCCACGGACAGAGTGGAATGGAGCAAAATAATGGAGTGTTCTCTTGTTCTGAAACTACCGCAAAACCAATTAAGAAGAAAAGGAAATGACTCCATTGGTTGAAAAACCTTAAATATAAATAATAATAATAATGTAGGTTTAACGTACCCGAAGGTTCAATGCCGGCACCCCTAATCGCTCCCTGCGCAACACTATCCACCGACCGCCATCGAGACCCCACTTAAGAAGATCTATTTTCATGCAATCCTCCCACCTCCATCTCGGCCTACTCCCTGGACGTTTCCCAGCCGGTGATTAAGGTGCCTTCACACTCTACGAACTTTACCCTCGAACAGCCTTCACGAAGACTGTTCCAGTATTCCAGGTAATTCATCTGTTTGCCTGTGTTCGGGGGTAGCGCTAGTGTCACTTTTGATTTGGGTTTTCCCAAGTGACAGGAGTAGTTTGTGATAATAATGCGCCAGTTTTAATTCGTATCCTATTTTTCTATTTTTCAGGTAACATAAAATTTATTGATAATGGAGATTTTTTCTTCAACAGAAGCTAGCGTTTGGTGCATCAGCCATATTCGTTCGCTTAACGTCATGTTAAGTATAAATGGCTGTTCGTTTAACGCCGGTACGGCAAGGTTCGAGGGTGACGTTCGTAGAGTGTAAAGGCATCTTTAGCGATTCGCTCACAACCGAGTTTCGCAATTTCGGAGCCCATTTATTCGCCGCTTCAGTTCACTCATTTCGGCATTGTGTAAACGTCTAAATTCTCCGGTTGATTCGTCCATCTTCGGTCCAAATATTATACACAGTACCTTATTTTAAAAAAACCTCAGCCGTTGCTCATCCCTCAATATGAGCGGCCACGTTTCGTATAAATCCATAAAGAACCTTAGAAAGAATAATAATTTTGTAAATCCTAATTTTTTAATTACAGCACAGAGGCACGAGCTAAGTAATTTCGCTACTGAAAAATATCAAGCATTTCCGGCTTTTAATCTAGCCTTACTTTCCTCATCGATTTTTTGTTATTGCCTTTTATAATCTAGTAAAATCGCCCCTAAATAAAATAAATAATGAAAATATTACTATCCATTAGTAATTCAATTTATCTGAATAAAAAGAGGAATAATTAATTATGCTGATATAGAATAAATATATTTATAAATTTACGTATGGATTTAATTAATGAACAAATGATGAAAAAGTATCGGAGGAAACGAGAGAGGGTAATTTAATCTGATCATTATTATCGAATCATTTCCGTTTTTTTAATGTCGATCGTTTGTAAAAGATATTTTGTATCATTACAAAAATAATTCTGTAATTTTCTCAATCCCCTCCTCATATTAAATGAAACGAAACCCGCCTGATTCACTAATGATTATATGCTCGTTTATTTTTCCATTATGAAAATACTCCCATTTTAATTTTATTTTTCATTTTTTTAAGTAATTTATTATTTCAATAGGTACTTATTTGATTTATATGAAATACCTGAAATGTGCCAAGTAAATTATTTAAATTCTTGACATGTACAAATTACTGTTTTTACATTTATGGTTTCTTTAACGTCCCTTTATGTCACTAAGACAATACAACAGTGGGAGTTCTAAATGTTGCCTATCCAGGTATAATTAGGATAGGGATCTTTAAAGATTACCTGACATCGCAAAGGCTCGGTACCTTATTTAACGTCCTATCAGAGGGACGGCTTAGACAAGGCCCACCACGGGACGCGAACCCGCGCCTTTATTGTTGTAGGCTGCTATGCTAACCACTGCACCACAGGTGACCCCTACGTTTGTTACAAGCAGAATTTTATCGGTTTCATTTTTTTTTTTTAATACCTACAAGATTTTTTTTGGAACATACGTACACTAATAAATGTCCCTGCCTGAGAAGAATAAGATATTTACGTCGTTTTCATAAAAAATACTGAAGTGCTCACAATTGAAAGTTTAGTTTCAATTTAAAATTATAGAAAATCTAGTTTATTATTGGCTGTTTTTGTGAACCCTTTTTATCGATTCTTATTTACGATGTATCGTCGAAGGACATGTTCGCTCAGTCTAAACCTCAATTATTATTTCTAGAATCTCCTAAAAAATATTTATATTAAAAAAAACAAAAAAAAACGAATCCCTGTAAAGTACGGAGTCACATGAGTAAGTGTAGGGGACTTTATTCTTGGTACAACTGTATACTGTAAACCACTGGTACTGACCCCATTTTTCAATAAAAAAAAAAACTAAAACAATTTTCATTACTTAAGAAAGTTCAGTGTTTCCTCTCCGGTATAACTTAGAAACATAACCGGTAGAAGGTATGCTTTTTAAAAAAATATTTTCTATTTTTAGTCAAAGAAAAAAATAAATCTAACTTCAATCGTCACTAAGATATTAATGAAACACGTTTTCTCGTATCTTTCAGATATCCACCGTTAAACAATATGATTCTTCCATATTACTATCGATAACGATTAAATCGATTGACATCCTAGAGCTAATGATTTAAAACTATCGATAGTCTCCCTTATCGATAGTTTCGATAAGTTTTTTTTATTATTTTTTTTTCTGTTGGCGCATTAGGCCTAATGAGACCTTTGGCCGCGCAGTGTGGTCTTCTTATAGACATTTGTTTTGCTTGCGGGAGTACAGACAGCCTGGAGGGAGTAGCCCAAACCTCACGTTGCTGCAAGCCATGGTCACCATGGTGCAGCGGCAGACTGCCCATAGCTCCATAACCAATCCCATTGGGGCCAATTTGGCAGTGTCCTTCCCACCGATGGCGTCAGCTCTCTCCGGTTCAAGGACAGTGACAAACTGGTCTAGGTCCAAGGATTATGGTAGCCCATAGTCAGCAGGCCCCGAGGACATATATTTCTTTCCCCGAAGCATACCGTCCCTGAACCAAACCTCCGGGCGGTTACTGACATCCTGGAAAACCACACCACGATTCTCGATGAGATACACGGGGAAGGTTCATCACTCCTATGCCCGGTCGGTGTGAGTCGCCTCCAGTAGACTGACGGGCCTCACATACCCGGGGGTGGGGGTAGACTTGGACTGTGTGGCGTTCATTGGTGGGCGGTCACCCATCCAAGTACTGACCACGATGGACGTTGCTTAACTTTGATTATCTATTCCAAGCGCCCTTGTCCAATCGGCCAACCCGGCCCAGGTTCGATAGTATCGGACACAAACTTATCGTGTCCGTGTATAAGATACCATAGACAGTATATGGAAATGAACGGGAGGGGGGGAGAGCAGTAATGCCTTGTTTATTGTACTTTTTCCTTTTCTTTTAATTAGGGAATAAGATAAACATTTCTGTCAATGGAGGACGGGTTCCATTAGAGGAAAAGGTAATTTTTGTTAATATAAAGTTTGATAAAAAATCAAAACTTTATCAAAAAGTCAAGGAAAATGGATTTAGAGAGAGGTGATAACAACCGTCTTTAAGTAACCACGCGCCCGGAATCCTCATTCGTCGACGAAGTTGATTTGTAAGGTACAAGACGCGACAACATTCAGAACGCGATCCTCGAACGAGTGGATTATTCTCTAGATTTACGATATAATGATACTCACTTTTTTTTAGAAAACTAAATAAAATTATTATGTTATATTTGATTTTTAATTTAAATGAATTATAAATAACACATAGGCGCTTAGAGCCACATGCCAATTTCCCCTTTAAAAACAAAAAGTTTACGATAATTCTATCGATACTTGGAAAAACTATCAATAGTTTGAATAGTTTTACATCACTACCTAGAGCTAAATTTGGCTACTATATGGAGTACCTTTTGTTACCGAACCCCATTAAGTGAAGTTTTCTCTTTTAGTGGATCTAACGGCACTTCACGCCCGATATCTGACGTGGAAACAGCGGGCTAATGAGTGAGTGACGTTTTGCCACTTTGACGGGTGTGTCATTCCTGCGGCTTCCGTCACCCGCGTCGAATTGTCAGGAGTCGGTGACCGATTCACGGTTTTATCTGTTTCTGTATTTGTACCGCGTGGCTTGGTTGTTCCCTGTGACAGTGTTCAAGAACCTATAACATCGTAATAGAGTCGATCTGCCGCCGCAGTAGTTATGTGGAGTGAATGGGGAGGTTATTGCTGAATGATTCATAACATTCAGAAGTTGCATGGTCTCATGAATAATACAAGTTAGTGTATTCGTATCTTTGTATTGATTCCACTATATTAAACGTATCAGTCGAATAGAAAGTTGATATAGATGAAATTTGATGAATAGATACTAGTGATGTCAAACTATCGATAGTCTCTGCTATCGATAGTTTCGATAGTATCGGACATAAAACTATAGATAGTCTGAGGTGATGACCGGGGGGGGGGGCAGTAGAATAGTATAATTTTTCATTTGGAACGATAGGAGCTACAATGCACGTTTCCATTTGCACTTCTTGTTTCCTTTTTTATTAGGGAATAAGATGAACATTCCGTGAATAGAGGATGGACTCCATTATAATTTGAAATAATGTTTATCAGTTTCAAGCTCAGTCGTAGTCGCAAAGAATAAAAACTTTATCAAAAGGTCAAAGAAACTGTATTTGGAGGAAAGCTATACCAACCCTCTTAAAGTAACCATGCAACCAGGATTCCCAGTTGTCGAAGTAGTAGATGTGACATGACAACATTTGGAACGCGATCCTCGAATGCATCAGAGTTTTGAAGAAAAAATTTGTCTAGCCAACTTTGGAACGTGCATACTTCAAAAAAATTATCTCATGTAGTTTATTCATAAGAGGCCGAAAATACATTGTTAAAAAAATTGTGATTTTGTTTCTATGCCATTAACCAAGTAATTTTTAAATCAAGGGACTGGGAGTTGTTTTATTTGTTAATTATTTCATCAAGTTGGAAGGCATTCTAAAACAATACGCTTCTGGGGCTTTTTTAGATGTTACTCAAGCGTTCGATAGGGTTTGGCACCAGGGCCTTCTCTTCAAACTGAAACCTATTCTTCCCAGTACTTACTATTTAGTCTTACAATCATATCTGTACGACCGCTTTTTCTCTGTCCGCCAGGGCACGGTAACCTCATCAATAAAACCAATCTCTGCAGGCGTCCCACAAGGTTCAATTCTTGCCCCACTCCTGTACTTAATATACACAAATGACATACCAACTTACGATAACATACTAACTGCGACGTATGCTGACGATACCGCTATTATTACATGAAACACGAATCCTATACATGCCACCCTAACATTACAACACAACCTTGACAACACACAAAATTGGTGTAGAAAATGGAAAATTAAGATAAATGAAGACAAGTCACATCACGTTACATTCACTTTAAGACGCGAAACATGCTCTTCAGTCTACATAGACAATCACCCAATACCACAAACAAATAGAGTAACATACTTGGAACTTACTCTCGATCGAAGGATGACATGGGGCCCACACGTTAAGATGAAACGAAAAACGTTAAATTTCAGACGAAGACTATTATACTCCATCGTCAATTACTCCTCAGACCAAAAACTTAACATATACAGATATTTACTAAAACCTATATGTACCTATGCTAGCCGAATTCACGAACCCGCAAAAAAGATACATATTAACAAAATACAAACCTTTCAATCCCAATACTTAAAATTAATTACGAACTCACCACCCTACATTTCAAACGAGACCCTTCACAATGACTTAAGAGTTTCGACTGAGACAAATCATATACGTATGAATTACAAACGGTTTTACGACAAACTACATGGACATACCAACAACTTTGTACAAGATATGGCAAGACGTTGGAAGGCATGTGTGAGCAAACCATTAAATTATTCATAGTCTTATGTTTGATATTTTGCGTGAAGTTAATATTCTTTTTATTGAGTAGATAAACATTTTTTGTTAGAAACATAAATAAAATTACACTGTTACATTTCGTTTATTTTTCATTTCCATGAATTATACAGCACGTGGGAGCTTAGAGTCGATAATCTCGATAGTTTAAAACTATCGATATTATGGATAGTACTATCAATATTTTTACACCACTAATATATACCGTAGACATTTACATTATGATCAATGTATTATTAATATTTCCGTTCCTGTTAGGCGCAATTTACCATATTTCTTTATGTAGAAGGTGATCCTGTGAACGCAGGTAGAGGGTTACTTTTGAGTTACAGTTAGTACCAGTGCTACTAACTGCCCCAATAGTGGACTAATTGTCTAACTGAATGTATTGAATGTTTTGAAAAATAAATTGTACACGTTTACCTAAATGTGGAGGTTTTGTAAAAATTAAGTAAACTTTACGAAACTGTCTAATCAGTACATAGAAATCCGAAAGGGCAAATGCTCCCCCCCCCCCCCCCCCCCCCGTAAAAATATAAGAAACAAAACCTAACAATTAAAGACAGACGTATTCAATTACTTCTTAATATTTATTTGCTCATTTATTTATTAAGCTATCTTTACCTTCGCTGACGACACAGCTATCCGTTCAAATATCCGTTCAACAAATAATCAATTGCCGTTCAGAATCCCCTATTCGACCCAGAAAATCGGTTCCAAAAGTGGAAATAAAAATAAAGTCGAACCATATAAGTTTCTCCCTGAGGAAGCCAACATGTCCTCCAATAAAAATTAATGATACTTCAGTGCCTTCTAAAAACTATGCGCGATACCTTGGACTGTACTTGGACAAAATACTTACTTGGAACATACATACAAAACTAAAAAGACAAGAACTAACCAGACGATGTGAACAATTGCCACACCTCAAATACAGATCAAAACTTAACTTACGAAACAAAAGACTAATCACAATACGATACCAAACCTATTTGGACCTACGGAGCCAACGTTGGGGTTCCACTAAACAGGTACACACAAACAAAATTCAAACCATACAGTCAAAAATTCTTCGAAAAAATTGTATACGCTCCATGGTACATTTCTAACAACACAATAAAGAAGGGCATGGACATTACAACAGTAAAATCATACCTTCATGACAAATACACATAAATACACAAATCCGGCCATTCCAAGATGAAGCCACTGAACAGTCGAGATTTTGGCCTGTTTTCGACAACATATCGTTAATGGAGAATCGATGGTAATATGACCTATAATACTCGTTTTCACTGTTCAAAAACGAAATTCGAAGATAATTTTTGCATTCTACAAATTTGCTAGATGCGCTCCAGGGCAGGCGCAAATGACGCACATATAAAAATATAAAAAACACTTACGTGGGTTAATCAATCTTTTTTCAAAGAAAAATCACAATTTTCAATGCCACAAAAATTATGGGAACACTAATATCTAAACAGGTTACAAAAATCATCACTTTGTAACACAGAAATAACCATATGACTTGACCTTCAGTACAAGACTAACTTTCCAGTCAAGTCGCTCCTCATATATTGTCGAAAGGAGAACAGTCTAGAACCTTCTGGGCCAACGTAGATGGTACTCGAGCATCGTAGTCACAATTACAGTTTTTTTCCAACAGTTACTTCGTTCCCACAATAAGTCTAGAACCATTCTAATCTATAGATTTCACGTTTCAATATAGACAAGTACTTTAACTTTTAGAGCCAAAGAGTATTCGAGACAGGTTGTACGAGAGTGAAGTTCGTACAGTGCAAAGGCACCTTAAATGCTACGAATGCATTTATGACTTTATTTGTATCATAATGAATTACTAATTTCTAAAAATGCCAATTATCCTTTAAATTTCCTGAACAACATCTGAGTGGGAATAATTGCTCGAAATATTACGAAATATTCTATTTTATTTCTTTAATAGGTTTCACCCGGAGAATTTCATTTTTTAAATCTATAAGATCTATAAACTCAGACTTTTATCGACTCAAACGGTCGATTTTGTAAAATCCAATGTAAAGCGATATCAAAACGATTATTATAACAATAAAGAATATACCCAGAGATTGGTTAAAGTTATGCAATTTTAAAATGGACAGGTGTTCGCACCTCTTATTGAAGAACCACTGAACGAAATTTGGAAAATTTAGGACTAACGGCATGGATATCTATAAAGAACAAACAGAATTCCATCTTTATATACATTATAGCTGTTTATCCCGGTTTCACACGGGAAATTTCATTTTTCTTAAGAAACGGTCGATTTCGTAAAAAAAAAAAATAAAATAAAAATACATTGTAATGTGAGATCATTATGATTTTAATAACAATAAAGAATATCAGCTGAAGATCGGCTCAAGTTATGCAATTTTAATATGGACAGGTGTTCGCACCAGGTATCAAAGAACCACTTTCAGTGGTATGGATTTCTATAAAGAACAAACAAACAAACAGAATTTCATCTTTATTTATATAGACTATTTGAATAGATTTTTGTAAAGCTCCGGATATAAACTAATTGTATAAACTTTATGTACAGTACCAGTCAAAAGTTTAGACTCACCATTAGATTTTGTAAAATAAATAAATAACAACATTTTATTTATTGAACAACATAACAACTCTAATTTCATTTTATATTTATTTATAACTAGCTGTACATTCCGGTTTCACCCAGGGTATTTGGAAAACATTGAGAAAAGCCGTGGGTCAAGAAAAGTTCGTTAGGACAGAAATGAGATTTTTTCCACTCCAACGGTTGATTTCGTAAAAATCTAATGTAAATCGAGATCATGACGAATTTTATAACCATAAAGAATACACCCAGAGATTGGCTGAAGTTATGCAATTTTAATGTGGACAGGTGTTCGCAACTGGTATGAAAGAACCACCAATTGAAATTTGGAGAATTTAGGACAAACGGTATGGATTTCTATAAAGAACAAACATAAAAACAAACAAATAGAATTTCATCTTTATTTATGTAACGTTAAACCGATAAGCAAATAAAAAAATCTGGTGCGTGCGCTTAACACACAACTTTCACTTACCCACTTACTTAGATTAAAAATTAATTAGTTAATGCCACTTCTCAAAGTTACACATTTTTCTACATTCATTTCTTATCTGATATTAAAGAACACCTAATTTTCATTAAACATGACGAATTTGATGAAAATCGTTAAAGTCGTTTTTGGGATAATCGAAAAAAGGTAAAAATCGGAAAAAAAGTTATGATATAAAGTGCCACCTCCGTTTGAACCGTTTGATGAAGTGTTGGCTATAACACAAATACACAGTTTGATCAAAATCGTTAAAACCGTTTCTGAGTAAATAAAAAAACACGTGAAAATGATACAAAATTTATTAAGTCCCCCCTCCGGTTAATCAATTGTGATGAAATTTTTACAGTCATATCTCGGGCATATAAATAGATCAAATATTTAATTTAATCAAAATCGTTAGAGCCGTTTTTGAGAAAATCGATAACAACTTAAAAAGTTATTAAATAAAGTACCCCCTCCATTTGAGCGATTTTGATGAAATTTTTGCTGTCACATCGCGGGCATATACATACACTAAATACCGAATTTCAGGTTCGCACGGTTTATAGTTTTTGAGCTAGTCTGTTTACACACACACACAGACCATTTCGCGGGACTTTGTTAATTGGACTCAGGGGGCCCCAAAACGTGTATTTCCGTTGAAAACCGGAAGTCGAAACTTTTCACGATCGCAATACTTCCACTTACTATATATTTCATATATAGTAAGTGAAAGTAAAAAACATATGATGTAACCTCCCGGACCGCTTGTTGGAACAAAATATGCGATTGGGACGAACTTTTGGGTCCAGATCTTTCGCGCCTAGTCCACAAAGGCTTAGATCTGCCTACATTGTTCTAGAATGATCCAGGCCTGACTATTTACGATTATATATAAGGAGCAGTGACTGAACGAGTTAGTGGAAGTCTGCGTCTTGACTGTGAAGCTCTAGTCATATGATTGTGTGTTATAACGTTATCAATTTGTAACCTGCTCAAGTACCTATTTATAAATTCGTTGGCATTGTGATAACTGTATATTTCAGATAAATAAATATTCTTTAACCCACATAAGTGTTACATTTATATAGATTGTATTTGAAACAATAATATAATTTTTAAAATGTTATCTCTTGAGTTACAATTATTTTTTTAACTTGAAGATTGTGAATTAAATACATATAGCTTAAAATAATTCTAGACCTTTTTGCTAGAACGAACTAACAGTAAGAACAAACTGTCATAGTACATGTTTGTGACTACGATGTTAGAGTACCATCTACGCTGGTCTAGAACCTTCGAGGCTGTTCTTCTAACAAATAAATATGAGAAGCGATGGACCGGAGAGTTCGTCTCGTACTGAATCTCAAAACACATGGTTATGTTTGTGTTACAAGGTGTTAATTTTGTAATCGTTCTAATTATTGGTGTCATTATAATTTGTGTGGCATTGAAAATTGTTATTTTTATTTGAATAAAAATTTGTTAACTGACGTACAGTACCAGTCAAAAGTTTAGACTCGCTTGTATTTAATTCACAATCTTCAAGTTTAAAAAAATAATTGTAACTCAAGAGATAACATTTCAAAAATTATATAATTGTTTCGAATACAATGTATAATAATAAAGAAGAAATTCTGTTTGTTTTTTTGTTCTTTATAGAAATCCATACCCTTTGTCCTAAATAGTCCAAATTTCGCTTAGTGGTTCTTTCACACCAGGAGCGAACATCTGTCCATATTAAAATTGCATAACTTCAGCCAATCTCTGGGTGTATTCTTTATTGTTATAAAAATCGTTATGATCTCGCTTTACATTAGATTTTTACGAAATCAACCGTTGTAATTGAAAAAAATCTCATTTCTGTCCTAAAGAACTTTTCTTGACCCCCGGCATTTCTCAATGTTTTCCAAGTTCCCTGGGTGAATCCGGGATATACAGCTAGTTATAAATAAATTAAAAATAAAATTATAGTTGTTATGTTGTTCAATAAATAAAATGTTGTTATTTATTTATTTTAAAAAATCTAAGAGTGTCTTAACTTTTGACTGGTACTGTAAGTCTTACAATACTTATTACTGTAACATGTTGAGAAATTATTCCAACTAAGATGTGTTTTCAGGAAGTTGGAAGGAAAATTGGTATTTATATACGTTTGATGAGTGTATTACTGAAAATTACAGTCCATTGCTTAAACATTTACAATATACAACTGTTAGTAGTAGTAGCGCGTACTATACTATCAACTATATATATACATATACATATATATATAAACTGAGAGGTGAAGATAATGGGGGAGGTAATGACGGACAGATGTGGTAATGGAGCCGAGGTGTTAGGTTATTAAATATTAAGCTACAATTAGCTGCGGTGTCAGGGGATCTTAGCCCCTGTCTTAGCTGACAGGCTATGTCCCTTATATTATATATATATGTATGTATACATGTACAATGTTTATAATAATCATACGCCACAAAGTATTATTTATAATAATATATTTTACGATGAAAAGTCTAATTTCTGTCCAAAAATATTGAATTCTACGTGTTAAAAATGAAGGTATTCACTGTTGAAAGAGTTTCAATCTTAATTCATGTTGAAATAAAAAATATATAAATTATGATAGGTTAAATGATGATCAGGATTTTCAGTTTGGAAAAAAAAATTTATTTTCGAAAGCCAAGGTTTCGATCCAACTTGTGGATCTTCATCAGGGCTAAAAGAAAACAAATATATGAGTATCAGTATTAACATAAAAAATTTATTAAAACTTAAATTTTTAATATTTTTTGAAAATTCCTCACTCCCCACTGGAGCACCCTAGAAGCTGTCGAATTTCCTAAAAACTGCGGAATTTAGTTACCTTTTTAGTGGTGTAATCCATAATACAATTACACTTCACCTTTTGAGTCTAAAAGAAGTTTTTATAATGAAAAACACGCTTGAGTATGTCATTGTTGGGACAATGAGGAAGCGCGCTAGAGCCTGCGTTCAAAGTAATAGATGCCGAACTTCCCATGAGTTAGATTTAGTTTTACTTCTTTAAGTCTAGAAAGAACAATGTATGAATTTTAATTGTATAAAAAGGGCAATAATAATCGAAAATTAAAAAAAAAATCCTTAGTTTAAATTTAAAAAATAATTTCTTTAAAATAAATTTAACTTTTTACTTCTCTTCTACTAAAATTTGATAAATCCTACATAAAAAATGTTGGAAATAAAAAAATAATATTATTATTGTAGAATTATATTAAAATGGATTATTGCAGCGCGTGTTAAAAATGTCCTCCATTACTTTGGATGCAGGCTTATCTTCAATATTTTAAAAATAAAAACAAACAAAATTCTATCTCCTCAACAAATTGAGATAGGAAACTCGTTTCTGCGCCATAGTATAGTATTAAAATATTAAAAATTAATGTTTTGCGTTAAGTCCCACTTAAAAGAAAATTAAATGCTGATTAAGAAAATATCATCGTTTTTGTTGTTACGCTAAACCAAAGTAGAGAAAACTGTCATTTTCAGAAGAAAAAAAGTAAGATTTTAAAAATAAAAACTAAAAAAATTCTATCTTCTCAACAGATTGAGATAGGAAACACGTTTCTGCGCCATTCTACCCTGTGTAACATGCAGTATTACCCAATTTTTTTTATTTTTTTTACACTATGTCTGGGACACCCAGTATATTATTTTTTCTCAAAATTTCACACAATATATATATATTTCTACAAAGAAGATCATTTTTTTTTCCATCCTGATGTTTCATCCCCTTGGTTGTGGTGCCCCCCCCCCCCCCGTTGCGATAGGATATCTACTAACCAGCAATCACACTTGCTGTTGAGGATCGCTATTCATTAATTAAGTTGAGGGAAGCCAGGGAGCATGTTATTGTCGTCCTCAACGAAGCAGAGACTTCTAATAACATGGAACCCTCCGAATCATGAAGACATGGCGTAATTGGAGTCGGACATGATGCAGCTGTCGATAAATAGGAAGGGAAATTATATTGACAGAACTAGAACCGAGATACACTGGCACTATAAACAATGCATGATCAGTTGCTTGCGTGAACATTAATAGTCGGCCAGGCGTTCCCAATAATACACCGCTCAATATTACGCTCTCTCTCTCTCTCTCTCTCTCTCTCTCTCTCTCTCTCTCTCTCTCTCTCTCTCTCTCTCATCACTTACTAAGAACTTTTCTTTTATTTATTTTTTACAACTTGCCTTCTCACGTGGAAATAAGAAATGGCTAAATATGAAAAAAAAATCAAATAAACATATTTTTTTTTTTTTTTTTTTTTTTATTGAAATTTACATCTGTATTTACATATAATACATTAAGTAAATGTGCTAAAATAAAAGAAAATAATGTCTTGAATAGGCATGTAGAGAAACTATCCGCTGATAGCACTCAAGTAGTGTCTAACTTAAAAGATCTCGAGGCCATCTTCTTAATAAACATATAGAGGAGAAAAAAATAAAAATATTCTATCAACTCATAAGATACGTTGAGCCCACGCATGCGCAGTACGCTTTTAATGGCAGACCAATAGTTCTTTTCGTTTAATGGAAATTATTCGTTGTTAACTATATGAAGCAAACATTAGCAAAGCAAAAATTAGTAAACTTAGTAAAAATGTGTATGACTGAAACGTTCAATAAAGTTAGAATCGGTAATTATTTTTCTGAGAAGTTCGAGGTCCGCTCTGGTTTGAAACAAGGAGATTCTCTCTCACCTGTTTTATTTAATTTAGCGCTGGAATATGCCATTAGGGAGGTGACACGTACCGGAAAGGGTTTGAATTTGGGAGGGAATATACCCGTGCTCGGATATGCCGATGATTTGGTATTGCTTGGGGAGGACGTGGAAACCATAGAAATGAACACAAAAACGTTGATGAAAGCTGGGCAAGAACTTGGACTGGAAATGAATACGGATAAGACAAAATATATGGTTAGTCGTAGAAGTGGTGAGGATTTCGCTGATATCAGTGTAGGGGGGAATACGTTTGAACAGGTAGAGAAATTTAGATATTTAGGGGCGATGGTAACTAGAAAAAACGAAATCGATGAGGAAATTAAGGCTAGATTAAAAGCCGGTAATGCTTGCTACTTTTCAGTCTCGAAATTGCTTAGCTCCCGCCTTCTGTCCCAAAACTTAAAAATTAGGATTTACAAAACTATTATTCTTCCAACGGTCGTTTACGGATGCGAAACTTGGCCGCTGACATTGAGGGATGAGCAACGGCTTAGAGTTTTTGAAAATAAAATACTGCGTAGAATATTTGGACCGAAGAGGGATGAAATAACGGGAGAATTTAGACGCTTACACAACGCCGAACTGAGTGAACTTTATCCAGTAAATATAATTGACGTGATTGCAGCAAGACGAATAAAATGGGCGTGTAAAATTGCGAAACTTGGCTGTGAACGTATTCCGAAAAGATTAATAAGCGCGGTGCCGAATGGGAAACGTCCGAGGGGCAGGCCGAGACGGAGGTGGGAGGATTGCGTTAGGGCGGATCTATCGAAGTTGGGTCTGGAAGACGGTCGATGGATGGAGGTGTACAGGGAGCGAGTGGTGGTGTCGGCATCGAACCTTCGGGTTCGTTAAGCCTTTATTATTATTATTATTATTATTATTATAACTATATGAAGATTCAAACAAATAATAGAGAATTATAAAAACAGACGACTTGGAGTATTACGCTTGCATTGCCGAATCATCTCAAGTAAAAACTTTTATTTAATAATAAAAAAATTCAGTTTACTTTAAAGAGCAAATATAAACAAAAATAAGTAAATGAATGTGGAAAAATATGTGACGTTAAGAAATGGTATTTAACAAAACACGCCATCTTCTAATCAAAGTAAGTAGGTAAGTGAAAGTTGTGTGTTGCGCGCATTGCACCAGATTTTATACATAATGATTAAGTATGAATAATATTTTTTTGCAATAGATCAATTAATAAAACTCAGTCGAATCCTTCGAAAGTAGGAGTTCTAAGTAAGTATAAAGGGCCAACATTATTTTGGGTACAACATTGTATGAAGTACTAAGGAAAAAACCCGCTTTAAATTAAAATAAACAAAAACATTGTCGTTGTGTTACCCGCACCAGATTTTTTGGTTCGCCACATTCTTCTTTCTAACGATACAAATGCAGAAAGATCAATATTCTATTATCTGTGGCATGCTTTGTGTTCATTAAAATACATTGTGCGCGCTTTTGATAGTTGCATTTAAAAAATAAAATTAGATCCATTAGTTGTTTTCCATTTTCACTGTATCTAATAAACGTACATGAATTTAAATAAAATCCAATTTAACTTTCCGAGGAAAGTAATGAAATTAAAACAGAGGATTAATATACGGCCGCTTGATTAAATATTATGTGTATCTGCCTTCCTAATTCGGGGAAAATTATTTTAAAATTCAGTTTTACTTTAATAAAGCAAATAAATGAATATGCATATAAAAATAATTAAAATAGGTTTCTGCTAACGGTATCAATTTAGTCAACAGTATATAGTCAACAGACTATAGTCTACAGTATATAATCAATGGATTCTACAAAATTTAACGATAAACCTGTGCAAGGAAATAATTATTCAAATTCTAAATTATTGGATTAGTTTTACTTTCACTTACCTATACATGAAATATATAGTAAGTGGAAGTATTGCGATCGTGAAAAATTTCGACTTCCGGTATTCAACGGAAATACACGTTTTGGGGTCCCCTAAGTCCAATTAACCAAGTCCCGCGAAATGGTCGGTGTGTGTGTGTGTGTGTGTGTGTGTGTGTGTGTGTGTGTGTGTGTGTATGAAGAGACTAGCCCAAAAACTATAAACCGTGCGAACCTGAAATTGGGTATTTTGTGTATGTATATGCCCGCGATGTGACAGCAAAAATTTCATCGAAATTGCTCAAAGGGAGGAGGTACTTTGTTTGAAAACTTTTTACGTTTTTTTTTTATTTTCTCAAAAACGGCTCTAACGATTTTGATTAAACTGAGTATTTAATCTATTTATATGCCCGAGATATGACTGTAAAAATTTCCTCAAAATTGATCAACCAGAGGGGGCACTTTACTTAATAAATGTTGTGTCATTTTTACGTGTTTTTTTTATTTACTCAAAAAAGGCTTTAACGATTTTGATCAAACTGTGTATTTGATGTATGTATATGCCAAAGATGTGATAGCCAACTTTTTATCAATATTGGTCAAACGAAGCGGGCAATTTATTTCCTTTTTTTTTTTTTTCAATTTTTACTTTTTTTTCGATGATCTCAAAAACGGCTTTAACGATTTTTATCAAATCCGTCATGTTAAATGAAAATTAGGTGTTCTTTAATGTCAGGTAAGCTTTATAATTATTAAAATGTTCTGAGGGGGCTTTTTTGTTAGTTTGTTTCCTATTAAGTTCCTTTGTTTTTGTTTATATGGAGAAATTAACTGTCTCTCGTTACGCCTAAAAATAGGAAATGGCTAAATATGAGATATGATAAAAATAAAGAAAACATAAACAGGAGAAAAAAAGAAAAATATTCAGTCAACTCATAAAACTCGTCGAGCCCACGCATGCGGAGTACGCCTTTAATGACAGACCATTGTTCATAATTAAAACCGTTCTGTTCATTTGAGAAGTAGCAATCAACAAAACGCATTAATTTCTAATCTAAGTAAGTTGGCAAGTGAAAGTGGTGAGTTGCGTGCACGCACCAGATTTTTTATTCATATTTTAGCATATGTTTATCTAATATATAATGTTACGCAGTTAATCTTGGAGTTTGTTAGTTCTTTTTAACGGACGATCCTACAGTGCTAGGGATTTTTAAAGAGTACCTGACATCGCACAGACTCGTGATCTCCATTTTACGTCCTTTTCGAGGGACGGCATAGCTAAGGATTTTTTACTCCTTTTACAAAATGCTAGGGCCACGGCGGGCTTTGGTATTGTAGGTTGTCATGCTAACCGCTACACCACAGGTGACCCCTCTTGGAGTATAATTGGAGGTACTCTTGGAGTATGATGATACGTCTGGGATTATCAGGTGTGTGGGAAAATAGTACCCAGCTCAACATCTTATCTGGATAGCTTCATCAAATCTACCAAATCAATTAATACGCGTTGAAAATCTTGTGCGATGCACGCAACGCACATCTTTCACATACCAACTTACTTTGATTATAAATTGACGTGTTTTTTCAAATGCCATTTCTCAAATTCACACATTTTCGTTTGTATTTGCTCTCACAGATACTCTCAGAAAACATTTTTCTGGACTTATTATTTGGACGTGAAGTCAAGTGAACCTAATACAAATTTTATTGCATGTTCTACGACAAAATAGTCATAAAATACCTTTCAGATTAAGATATGATAAAGAATCCCAGAATTAATCATAATTAAACTAAGTTATAATATTATATTTGATATTAAGATCCCAAGCAATGAATATTAATAAAATTCGTTTGAATTAGCCAACCACTTACCTTTTAATTACATGTCTATTTCATTTGGTATTTATTTATTATTTTTTTACTTTCACTTACCTATATATGAAATATATAGTACCTATATATGAAATATATAGTACCTATATATGAAATATATAGTAAGTGGAAGTATTGCGATCGTGAAAAATTTCGACTTCCGGTTTTCAACGGAAATAAACTTTTTTTACACACCCTGAGTCGAAATTAACCAAGTATCAATTTTGTCTAATTTTTCCATTTTTTTCGATTTTCTCAAAATTGGCTCTTAACGATTTTGATAAAATTAAGCATTTGATGTATTAAATTGTTCGGGATAAGACTGCAAAAATTTCATAAAAATTGATCAACCGGAGGGGGCACTTTACTTAATAAACGTTGTCTCATTTTTACGTGTTTTTTTTTATTTACTCAAAAAAGGCTTTAAAGATTTTGATCAAACTGGGTATTTGACGTATATATATGCCAAAGATGTGACAGCCAACATTTCGTCAAAATTGGTCAAACGGAGGGGGCACTTTATTTCATAACTTTTTTCCAATTTTTACCTTTTTTTAGATTATCTCACAAACTGCTTTAATGATTTTGATCAAATTCATCATGTTTAATGAAAATTAGGTGTTCATTAATATCAGGTAAGTTTTATCAGTATTAAAATTTTCCGAGGGGGCTTAAATGGGGAAGGGGCCTTTTTTGTTTTCCTATAAAGTACCTTTGTTTTAGTTTATATTGAAAAATTAATTGTCTCTCATCAGGCCTAAAAATAAGAAATGGCTAAATATGATATATGAAGAAAATCAAGTAAACATATACAGGAGAAAAAAAGAAAAATATTCCTTCGACTCAAAAAACACATTGAGCCCACCCATGCGCACTATACCTTTAATGACAAATCAATGCGTTATAATTAAAGATGTTCTGTTCATTTAATGAAAATTATTTGTTTCATCGGAACTAAATGATATATTCAAAAGTACATAGAGAATTATAAAATCAGACGACTTGGAGTATTATGCTTTCATTGCCGAATTATCACAAGTAAAAACTTTTATTTAATAATAAAATAAATTAGTTGTTTTGTTTTTTTTTTGAGCAAATAAAAACAAAAAATAGAAATGAATGTCGAAAAATGTATAACTTTGAGAAGTGGCAATTAACAAAACACATTAATTTCTAATCTAAGTAAGTTGGTAAGTGAAAGTTGTGTGTTGCGCGCGCGCACCAGATTTTTTTTTTTTTGCACTAAGATTTGTTAACAAATCCTATTTCACTTGGTATTTATTCATTCACTGCTAATTTGCAGCCTCTAAAATCAACTTATGTCATTGATAAATTTGAATTTATTTAAATGATTAGAAATGATCTTTTATATCAATGTCTCTTGTTAGGGTTATAATGGGATACTTCTTAAACTAATCCAGGGAATCGGTTCGAGATTTACTTTTTACATACTTATAAATATATAAAACAAATGAAAAATGTTTCTCAATATATATATATTGGACTATTTTTATTTTTATCAGCCTAATTCAAAATTAATTCAACATAATTAACACGTTAGGTGCGGCGGCGTATTTTATGGGTATCCTGAATGGGACGGTATCGGTCCCCGGGGTCCGACTGCTATTATGTGCCACAGACGGTATCGGACGTGGGGTCCGATGGGGATGCTCTCACGACAGCGTTATCCTTTGATTAAAAGAGAATTAAATGAGCGTCTCAAGGGCATTATCTCTTGGGAAGGATTGGAACTAGAAAGTATAGGGGCAGGACAGACCGATGCAGGATTTACGCGGTTCTTTATCGAAAATCGGACCTCGGAGTCTGATTCTAAAAAAACAACAGAATTTCAGCTGTTAGCAACATTTTCTGCAGTAAAAGGCAATAATCTCATTAAAAATCGACTAAATTGAGTGTTTGATGTGTTTGGCCTTTCGGGAATTTTCATGTGAAAATAGGGTGTTGAGAAGGAAATGTAAGGCATCGGACGCCGGGGACCGATGCCGCACCTAACGTTTTAACCAATTTTTTTTTTTTTTATATAATTTATTTATTGAAATTTACAACTGTATTATAACAATACAATAAGTAAATTTGATATAAGTACATAATTGGCATGGATAGGTGCGTGGAGAAACTACCCAGCGGTAGCACTCAAATATTGTTTAGTTTAGAAGATCTCTAGGCCATCTTCTTTTCAGACGCCTCGGAGGATTATCTGGGATAGAGGAGGAAGCAAGGTTGGAGACAAGAGGGTTAGGATGTGAAGGGAGTTTACTATGGAAGGTTTGGTATCGGGATCGGGCCCGATCGGTTACATAGGGAACATTAAGGTCTTCATGGATTATTTTATTTGGGACGAAATAAGGAGCATTCAGGATTTTACGAAGGATTTTAGATTGTAAGGATTGGATGCGAGAAGAATTCGATGGTTTGGTAGAACCCCAAAGTTCGACTCCGTAAGTCCAGATAGGTCTTATTATTGTCATGTAGATTAATCTTTTGTAGTGAATTGGAAGTTTAGAGCGTTTGTCTAGTAAATGTTGTAGTAGTCGGAATCTGCGGGCGGTTTCTTGTCTTTTCAGTCTTGTGTGAGGATTCCATGTAGTTTTCCATGTGTAGTTTTTCCAGGATTTTCCCCATTATTGGTAATAAGGAGATAGGACGATAGGAAGATGGATACTCAGGAGGTTTTTGAGGTTTAGGAATCATTTTTATTATCGATAATTTCCAAGGGTCGGGAAAGTAAGTGGTGCGGAGGGTAGCGTTGTATATATAGGTGAGGAGTAGGATAGCTTTTCTTGGGAGCTGTTTTAGGATTCGTGAAGTGATGATATCATGTCCAGGAGCTTTTCTGGAGGGTAATTTCTGGATAATATCTATTATTTCAGAAGGATGGAAGGCTTTAGGAGGAAGGGACATTTTGAGTGGAATGTTTAGTTATTCTTTCACATACGAAAATTTAAAATAATATTGTAGCATTGATCAGAACAAAAAACATATCGTTTAGAATAGTTGTAGACTTGTTCTTGGAATAAAGTAACAGTTGGGACAAACTGTCGTAGTACCTGTTTGTGACTGCGATGTTCGAGTAGCATCTACGCTGGCCTAGAACCTACCAGGTTTCTCCTTCTACTTTCTCCTTACGAGTAAAATATAAGTAGCGATAAACTGGAGTTCGTCTTTTTTTCTGAAGCTCAAGTCATAGGGTTATATTTGTGTTTCAATATGACTGATTGAATTTTAAATTACTATTTTCGTTCAATAAAGATTATTTCAACCCATCCAAGTCATTAATAAAATTATTTTATTATATAAAACATAATACAAAATGTCTTCATCAGTTGATAATGACATTGACCCACTTTAAATATAAATATATTTAGCAATGATCAAATTACTCAAAACACTCGAAATGTTATTCGTAAGAAAGATAATAAAGATTTTCACATTATACGACGTTGTTTTTTTTTCAAAAGATAATATTAATTTAAAAGCTATTTCCTCCGAAAATTAAGATAAGCACTATTTTATCAGGCACTCGACTAGCATTGCTTGTTGGTGGTCGCGCTGGAAACTACATATGTAGGGTAAACCATACAGTTAGTGGCACCCAAACTCTAACTTGAAGAAATAGGTAAACAAGTCCTAATTTTATTACAAGATATACATGAGTCTAGAGTAAGAACAAAGATTGTGTACACTTTGTAATATGAAGGCTATTGAGGATCTTAATCATTATATTGGGACCTGTCCTGTTCTCCGAGAGTTTAGGTGGAGGTTTTTAAAGAGAAAAGAACTGAGTAAGAATGAAATTATAGGATTATTGAATGGGGAGGACTGGTAAGGTTTGTTTATGTTTCACACAGCTGCTTATAAATACCGAACCAATTTGATACAACAGTTTAATTCATAAAAATGTATATGTGAATTATTTTTATTCGTTAGGTATGATTTAAGGTGAATAATTCTATCTTATTTTATTGTTTTTGTTTTTCATTTTCTTGTTCTTGTCTTTCATTGATATTTTTTCTCTGTACATAGTTATAAAAAAAAAAAAAAAAAAGAAGAAGAATATTGTTGGTTTGGTATAATTCCTAGGAAGAATAGTGTAATCCTTTTTTTATTTCTTAATGGAGTCAAATCTCTCTTATTTTATTGTTTCTTTTTTCCATTCATATAATGTATGTATGATTATAAAAGAATAATGATTTTTAATTTTTAAAGAATTTCCATTTATTTATTTTTGTTCTCATGTAATAGTTATTAGTAAGATTAATTCTATAGAGACAGCTCATGGCAGACGGTGATTTACCATGCCAATGAAGGCTTATTGTAAATTTCTTCAAAATGTAAAACATCTTTTGATTATAAATAAAGCGATTTATCTATCTATCTATCTACATGAGTCTAATGTTTGAAGGGTCCTCTAAGTCATCTATGAAGTAAGACTTTAACAAACTAACCATAGGGAAGATTTCACAAGGTGCCAATAACTAGATTTGGCACTTTTAATAATAAAAATATTGTCATATTGTAAAACTGTAGAACTTTTGACCCAAAAAAACCTCTTGAGTCTTTAAGAGGAGCTATAGGAAGTTTCTATTTGATCCCTTTATAAAAAGTATTTTTTTTTTAATTAAACCACAGAAATTTAGTCTTAAGGGTGCCAATAACTGTACGGTTTACCCCATGATTTATAAAATAATGTCTGTAAATATCTGAAGAAAACATATAACGATTCGTGGGTTAAAATAATTTTTACGGTTTTCAACGTAAATACACGTTTTGGGGTCCCCTGAGTCGAAATGACCAAGTCCCGCGAAATGGTCTGTGTGTGTGTGTGTGTGTGTGTGTGTGTGTGTGTGTGTGTGTGTGTGTGTGTGTGTGTGTGTGTGTGTGTGTGTGTGTGTGTGTGTGTGTGTGTGTGTGAACAGACTAGCTCAAAAACTATAAACCGTGCGAACCTGAAATTGGGTATTTAGTGTATGTATATGCCCGCGATGTGACAGCAAAAATTTCATCAAAATTACTCCAAGGGAGGGGGTACTTTACTTAATAACTTTTTAGGTTTTTTTCGATTTTCTCAAAAACAGCTCTAACGATTTTGATCAAACTGGGTATTTGATGTATGTATATGCCAAAGATGTGATAGCCAACATTTCATCAAAATTGATTAACCGGAGGGGGGACTTTACTTAATAAATTTTGTAACGTTTTCAAGTGTTTTTTTTATTTACTCAAAGAAGGCTTTCACGATTTTGATCAAACTGGGTATTTGATGTATGCATAAGCCAAAGATGTGATAGCCAACATTTCACCAAAATTGACCAACCGGAGGGGGGACTTTACTTAATAAATTTTGTATCTTTTTGACGTGTTTTTTTTATTTACTCAAAAACGGCTTTAAAGATTTTGATCAAACTGGGTATTTGATGTATGTATATGCCAAAGATGTGATAGCCAACATTTCATCAAAATTGATTAACCGGAGGGGGGACTTTACTTAATAAATTTTGTAACATTTTCAAGTGTTTTTTTTATTTACTCAAAGAAGGCTTTCACGATTTTGATCAAACTGGGTATTTGATGTATGCATAAGCCAAAGATGTGATAGCCAACATTTCACCAAAATTGACCGACCGGAGGGGGGACTTTATTTAATAAGTTTTTAAGTTTTTTTCGATTTTCTCAAAAACGGCTTTAAAGATTTTGATCAAACTGGGTATTTGATGTATGTATATGCCAAAGATGTGATAGCCAACATTTCATCAAAATTGATTAACCGGAGGGGGGACTTTACTTAATAAATTTTGTAACATTTTCAAGTGTTTTTTTTATTTACTCAAAGAAGGCTTTCACGATTTTGATCAAACTGGGTATTTTATGTATGCATAAGCCAAATATGTGATAGCCAACATTTCACCAAAATTGACCGACCGGAGGGGGGACTTTAATTAATAACTTTTTAAGTTTTTTTCGATTTTCTCAAAAATGGCTTTAAAGATTTCGATCAAACTGGGTATTTGATGTATGTATATGCCAAAGATGTGATAGCCAACATTTCATCAAAATTGATTAACCGGAGGGGGGACTTTATTTAATAAATTTTGTAACATTTTCAAGTGTTTTTTTTATTTACTCAAAGAAGGCTTTCACGATTTTGATCAAACTGGGTATTTGATGTATGCATAAGCCAAAGATGTGATAGCCAACATTTCACCAAAATTGACCAACCGGAGGGGGACTTTACTTAATAAATTTTGTAACATTTTCAAGTGTTTTTTTTATTTACTCAAAGAAGGCTTTCACGATTTTGATCAAACTGGGTATTTGATGTATGCATAAGCCAAAGATGTGATAGCCAACATTTCACCAAAATTGACCAACCGGAGGGGGGACTTTACTTAATAAATTTTGTAACATTTTCAAGTGTTTTTTTTATTTACTCAAAGAAGGCCAAAGATGTGATAGTCAACATTTTATCAAAATTGGTCTAACGAAGGGGACCACAACAACGCATTAATTTCTAATCTAAGTAAGTTGGTAAGTGAAAGTTGTGTGTTGCGCGCACGCACCAGATTTTTTTTTTTTATTAA
The DNA here is from genome assembly GCA_911387785.2 of Aelia acuminata. Taxonomy (NCBI): domain Eukaryota; kingdom Metazoa; phylum Arthropoda; class Insecta; order Hemiptera; family Pentatomidae; genus Aelia; species Aelia acuminata. The sequence continues at coordinate 185,680,896 of OU426979.1, forward strand.
ACAAAAGTTTTCACTAGTGATAATTCGGGATTGCAAACATAATACTCAAAGTCGTCTTATTTTATAGTTCTCTCTGTAGTTATGTTGTTGAAAACTTCATGTAGTTACCATGAAACAAATAATTTATATTAAATGAACAGTACAGCTTTAGTTATAAAAATGGTCTGTCATTAAATTCGTACTCCGCATGCGTTGGCTCAACGTGTTTTATGAGTTGACCGAATATATTTCTTTTTTCTCCTGTATATTTTTACTTGGTTTTTTCATATTTCATATTCAACCATTTCTTATTTTTAGGCTTAATTATAGACAATTTATTTCTCCATATAAACAAAAACAAAGACACTTTGTACGAAAACGAAAAGAGCCCCTTCCCCATTTAAGCGCTCTCAGAACATTTTAATAAAGATAAACCTTACCTGATATTAAGGAATACTTGATTCTCTTTAATCACGACGAGTTTGATCAAAATCTTTAAAGCCGTTTTTGAGGAAATCGAAAAAGACGTAAAAATGGGAAAAGTTATGAAATAAAGTGCCCCCTCCATCAGATCAATTTGATGAATTTTTACTGTCATATCGCGGGCATATACATATAACAAATACCAAATTTCAGGTTCGGAGGGTTTATAGTTTTTGAGCTAGTCTGTTCACACACACAGACTATTTCGCGGGAGTTGGTTATTTGACTCAGTGGACCCAAAAACGTGTATTTCTCTTGAGTTGGAAGTCGAAATTTTTCACGATCACAATACTTTCCCTAACTATATATTTCATACATAGGTACGTGAAAGTAAAAATGTCGTTTCAGTGACATTTGCCTAAGGCAAATCTCAAGTTGGGGCTTCAAACAAATGTTCTGAGGTTTTTGATTATTAGAGGTTGACAATTTTTTAACCAAGTAATTTTCATGTTATGGGACTGGCAGGAAATCAGTTTTATTTAATGTATATTATTCCATCAAGTTGGAAGGTATTTATGAGCAAATAATTCAATTTTTCATTCTTATATTTTTTGCTTGAAGTTAATATTTTTTTTATAAAGTAGATTTTCTGTTAAAAACATAAATAAAATTGCACTGTTACGTTTTGTTTAATTTTCATTTCCATGAATTATGTATATAGCAGGTGGGTGCTTAGGGGCAGATGATACCACTTTATACTTTCTAAACAAAGTTTTCGATAGTACTATCGATAGTTAAAAACTATTCATAGTTTCGATAGGTTTACGTCACTAGTGGCAAGATATGGGCGCAAAGTAAGGGCACCGAGGAAATAAATCTCGACCCTCCCACCATGGTTAGAATAGGTTAGAATAGGTTGGTTACACCTGTAGAGTAACCCCCCGTATGCCACACATGGCCAGGTAGGGGTACAGAAAAAAAAAAAAAAAAAAAAAAAAAAAAAAAAAAAAAAAAAAATTATAACCTGTAAATAACCTGTTTTTGCAAATAATGGCCTAGGTGAGAACAACAAGAATATATTTCAGCTATGAATATTTATAATAGAATTATTATATTTATTTATTTATAATAGAATACACCCTTGTTCTATGTAAGATTTTATTTTCTAGCAAAAACTGAAATGCCTTGTTTTTGTCAGAAATTTCTTGAGCTAATTTCAAAAGACCCAGTTTTATTATCAGTGAAATTACAAATTAAGTTTGCCCCTGTTTATAACCACTACAGTTTGCTGAAAGTAACAGTTTACTAAAAGTAACTGGATCTGGTCTTCGCAAACAGACCCGAAGGGAGATGTTAAGATATTAATAAGGCATTAAGGTTATAACATTTATACTTAAATGCTAATAACAGATGTTTGTTTGAAATATTCATTAATTCATGTTTAGGAATTGTTAATACTTTTAGACTTGATAAAATACGTGATACTGGATCAAATCTTAACACTATAAGTAAAGATGCATAACAATGTTATTTTTCTTTCATATAATATTTTAGATTGGAAGCATTGATAAACGTTGATATTTAACGTAGTTTGGGCTTTTATGTTAATATGTGTTTATTGATATAATATTTTACAGACTAAGATAAAAAAAAATGTGAGAAAAAATTAATCTGAAATTCAGTTAATAAAGATTTAAAAAAATGAGGAAAGATCTGATTATTATTGCTCAGAACGTCGGGGATCAATTAATTACGGCTAATCTCGGTATTAACGGATCCGAGCAAGTAGATTCAAATATCTTCAAAAGCCCGAGTAATTCAACTAATTCTGCCTTAGAGTGAAATCGTATAAGATAACATTAATGTAGTGAAATGGAATGAAGGTTGCACTCCCATTAAACATGAGTAAGATGTGACGAAATAAAAAAATAAAATAAAATAAAAAAAATAACCTCAAAATAAAATCGTTAAAAAAAATTCAGAGGTCATTTGTTTACAAAAATAGTTATTTTAATCACTAGTATAAAAAGTGGTTGTTTCCGGTGCGCGATCGAGTTTTATGAAATTACACCAAGGCACCGTACGCCAAGAAACGTACGTGTTACGAACAATACTTTTCATCATACTGCCCATACTTGAGAACATTAAAACACTTTTATATTTCATTAATAACTTACAGATACAATATAAGAAATTAATTTGACATCTTTTTCTTTTCTTTTTTTTTTAAATCTGTTTATTAACCTATGATAGAAGAAAAGTACTTATATATTTACATTAATATTTATAGTACAATTCTGATTATTCATTATATTAAAACCTTTGTTTGGCATTGCCTTTTGGAATACCGATAACTTTTGATTAAAGGAATTATTTTCAAGTTCTGGCTCATCTCTAAAAAGGTCGTCAACAGTCCAGTATAGCTACAAGCCACCTCCTTCTAACTCATGTTTATTAATATATATTAGTAAGGTTAGCGCACCAAAAAGATTTTTCTGACCTAAGCCCGAAAATTACTAATTTAAGGACTCAAACCGAGTATTGAAAACACATGTTTTTGATGCAGTGTGATGAAAAAAAAAATATTGTAACGTGAAAAAAACACAAAACATATGGTTTACAATAGTTCTAGACTTGTTAGAACGAAATAAGATCTGAATCAAACTGTCATAGTACATGTTTGTTGATGTTCGTGTACCATCTACTCTGGCCCTGAAGGTTCCAGGCTGTTCTTCTTATGACTAAATATAAGGAGGTAAAATACTAATTTTTGCATATTTTTCAATGTTATATATCCCTGTAATTAGTAGAGTTCATAAAATATTTTTATTTTTTTTTTTAGAAAGCTGCAAATGAGCATGGAAAAGTATTTTATATCCTTGCAATTAGTTGCGTTCACAAAATGAAATTGTGGAAGTTCAATCTTCTAACCACTAAGTAGATCTGAGCCGAATTTCGATTTTTTATTATCATGCCTAACAGATATATTAAGCTTCAAACTTTTAGCTTTTTGGAAACTTCAAGATTTTAACCATTTGAAAAAGATTTTCATTCATTTCGACAAAAGAATTGATTTCAGTATCAAATAAGAAAATCATCAAGTTTCCGCAATTCTAAAACCTATTATGTTAAGTCGAATTCATTGGTTTGTTAATTGCAGCAAGAAAAAAAAATCTGGTGCGTGCGCGCAACACACAACTTTCACTTACCAACTTACTTAGATTAGAAATTAATGCGTTTTGTTAATTGCCACTTCTCAAATGAACAGAACAGCTTTAATTATAACGCATTGGTTTGTCATTAAAGGCGTACGGCGCATGCGTGAGCTCAAGGTGTTTTATGAGTTGACGGAGTATTTTTCTTTTTTTCTCCTGTATATATTTACTTGATTTTCTTCATATATCATATTTAGCCACTTCTTATTTTTAGGCATGATGAGAGACAGTTAATTTCTCAATATAAACTAAAACAAAGGTACTTTATAGAAAAACAAAAAAGGCCCCTTCCCCATTTAAGCCCCTCAGAACATTATAATAATGATAAAGCTTAACTGATATTAAATAACAACTAATTTTCATTAAACATAAGGAATTTGATAAAAATCGTTAAAGCCGTTTTTGAGATAATCGATCAAAAAGGTAAAAATTGGACAAAATTTATTAAGTAAAGTCCCCCCTCCTGTTGATCAATTTTGATAAAATTTTTACAGTCGTATCTCGGGCATATAAATACACCAAATACCAAGTTTGATCAAAATCGTTAAAACCTTTCTTGAGTAAATAAAACAAACACGTGAAAATGATACAAAATTTATTAAGTAAAGTCCCCCCTCCGGTTGATGAATTTTGATGAAATTTTTACAGTCATATCTCGGGCATATCAATAGATCAAATACTCAGTTTAATCAAAATCGTTAGAGCCGTTTTTGAGAAAATCGAAAAAAACTTAAAAAATTATTAAATAAAGTACCCCCTCCCTTTGAGCAAATTTGATGAAATTTTTGCTGTCACATCGCGGGCATATACATACTCTAAATACCCAATTTCAGGTTCGCACGGTTTATAGTTTTTGAGCTAGTCTGTTCACACACAGACACACAGACACACAGACACACACACACAGACACACACACACAGACAAACACACAGACCATTTCGCGGGACTTGGTTATTTAGACTCAGGGGACCCCAAAACGTGTATTTCCGTTGAAAACCGGAAGTCGAAAATTTTCACGATCGCAATACTTCCACTTACTATATATTTCATATATAGGTAAGTGAAAGTAAAAACTGGTGCGTGTGCGCAACACACAACTTTCACTTACCAACTTTCTTAGATTAGAAATTGATGTTTGTTACTTGCCACTTCTCAAAGTCACACATTTTTCTACATTCATTTCTTATTTTTGTTTTTATTTGCTCTATAAAAAACACTATTGTTACACACACACACACACCATTTTGCGGGACTTGGTTAATTGGACTCAGGGGACCCCAAAACGTGTATTTCCTTTGAAAACCGGAAATCAAAATTTTTCACGATCGCAATACTTTCCTTACTATATATTTCATATATAGGTAAGTGAAAGTAAAAATGGGGAAATGTAAGAAATCCAACAGTGTTTGATCACTTTATGCTTTTTATTACTTCAACTACAGGCGATTGATCCAATTTTAAAAGTGTAAAGATCTTATAATTGGTTTATATTAAACCTAAAACAAAACACACAACATATGGTTTACAAAAAATCTAAGCTTGTTGTTGGAATATTACTAAAAGCTGGAACAAACTGTCATAGAACATGTTTGTTGATGTTCTCCTTACGACTGGAGAGTTAGTCATTGTTCTGAAGCTCAAGTCATATGGTTATTTCTGGTTTAAATATTGATAATTTTTGTAACCTGTTTTAATATTTGTGATTTCATAATTTGTATGGAATTAAAAATTATTGTTTTTGTTCGATAACAATTTTTTAAAGGCCATAGTTGTCACAACATTTCCTATATTTAATTATATGATCGCGTATGACAATGCTAATTATAGAATTGATATAAGTGAATAGCAATTGTAGTTAGAATTTCATCATTTATAGTTTTTTTATAATAGTAGGAAAAAAATAAAAAAAGAAAGACTAAAATGATTGTACCTAGATACAATTTTGGTCATAAGTTTTTATTATTACTATGATTCAGGATTTCCAGAGACCTTCAAAGAAAAACCAAGTACCTTCAAAAAGTTCGAACAATACCTCGCAATGTACTTAGACAAAAGGCTCTTTTGGAACATATGTACCAAATTTAAAAATAACAACTCATCAGAGAGTACCATAAGCCATGAGAACAGCTCCAAATTATTGTCCATCGCTACTGGACTGTTAGTCTTTTTCTGTGAAGCTAAAGTCATATAGTTACATGGTGATAATTTTTTGTAACCTGTTTAATTGTTTCTTTTTACTTTCACTTACCTATATAAGAAATATATAGTAAGTGGAAGTATTGCGATCGTGAAAAATTTCGAATTCCGGTTTTCAACGGAAATACACGTTTTGGGACCCCCTGAGTCGAAATAACCAAGTCCCGCGAAATGGTCTGTGTGTGTGTGTGTGTGTGTGTCTGTGTGTGTGTGTGTGTGTGTGTGTGTGTGTGTGTGTGTGTGTGTGTGTGTGTGAACAGACTAGCTCAAAAACTATAAACCGTGGGAACCTGAAATTAGGTATTTAGTGTAGGTATATGCCCGCGATGTGACAGCAAAAATTTCATCAAAATTGCTCAAAGGGAGGGGGTACTTTATTTAATAACTTTTTACGTTTTTTTCGATTTTCTCAAAAACGGCTCTAACGATTTTGATTAAACTGAGTATTTGATCTATTTATATGCCCGTGATATGACTGTAAAAATTTCATCAAAATTGATAAACCGGAGGGGGGACTTTACTTAATAAATTTTGTATCATTTTCACGTGTTTTTTTTATTTACTCAAAAACGGCTTTAACGAATTTGATAAACTGGGTGTATGATGTGTATATATGCCCGAGATACGACTGTAAAAATTTCATCAAAATTTATCAACCGGAGGGGGTACTTTACTTAATAAATTTTGTACCAATTCAGGTGTACATATTTTTAGATTTTGATCAAACTGGGTATTTGATGTATGTATATGCCAAAGATGTGATAGCCAACATTTCATCAAAATTGGTCAAACGGAGCGGGCACTTTATTTCATAATTTGTTTTCCAATTTTTACCTTTTTTTCGATGATCTCAAAAACGGCTTTAACGATTTTTATCAAATTCGTCATGTTTAATGAAAATTAGTTGTTCTTTAATATCAGGTAAGCTTTATCATTATTAAAATGTTCTGAGGGGGCTTTTTTTCGGGAGGGTTGGGGCCTTTTTTTGATTTGTTTTGACTTTGTTTTTATTTATATTGCTACGTTTCTGGACTTCCGCTTTTCTAAGGCGGGTGGGGATTACCAGAAACGGCATATATCTAATTGATATTGTAATTAATGTACTTAATTCGCCTTAATGTATATTGGATACTTTTCCAAAGGTGACGTGTTTACCAATTCCATATTATTCTAATAAACCTGTGGCATAGGGTAAATGATAATAAATAAACAAATCTAAATTGGACTATATCTTTAATTTTATTGACCAATAATATAAATCATTAATACCCCCTCTAATATATCATATAAAGATATTTTACTGACACAAATTAGTTTATGGATGCTGACTGGCAATTTAACATTATTTAATAAATACTGACCACACAATATTACAACTATTACTGTATATGTATCAACCTTATCTGGTGGGCACTCTCTGGTGTTGTCTCTGGCCTGTCTGCTGGATCAGTCCCTGCCATCTCTGACGCTCTCTAACTCAGCACAGCACCCCATCTCGGTCTCTCTCGGAAATCTGGACTCTCCGCTCCTGCCTATCTGGTCCTCTGCCCTTCTCGTTCCACTCTCGCCCTCTTGGCACACTCCCCTGACCTCTGTCCACCTCCGAACTTACTCTCCACCCGAACTCCCGAGCCTCCTTCTTCACCGTATAAGTCCTCTTTCCCCCACTCTCTTCAGACTTCTTCTGATTGGCTGGCTGGTTGGTTCCAGACTTCGTCTGATTGGCTGGCTGCCTAAAATTTCCCTTCCTTTCTATATTAAACGTGTTTCCCAGCGGCCTCTTTGCCGGGGCAAAACCAGGGTTTATGGCTACAAATTTCTCTAGCAATCTTCTTAGGTATTTCCCTAGGTGTTTGTCGGCAACATTGTCGGTCCTAAGCTTTGCTTATTTTGAATTTCTAACAGAAGGTTTATTGCCCCAATACTTACAAGGGGTATTTCCAAGACCTACCCGCCTTCAGGTAAAACTGACCACCGGGTTGCCCATATACAGTACTTTACAAATTTTGATATTAAATTATTAATTCAATTTGCTTTTCCTATCATGGCAGCATCCACAATACATAGCATTATGGAGAAATTAACTGTCTCTCGTTACTCCTAAATATAAGAAATGGCTATATATGAGATATGATAAAAATAAAGAAAACATAAAGAGGAGAAAAAAAGAAAAATATTCAGTAAACTCATAAAACTCGTTGAGCCCACGCATGCGGAGTACGCCTTTAATGACAGATCATTGTTCGTAATTAAAACCGTTCTGTTCATTTGAGAAGTGGTAATTAACAAAACGCATTAATTTCTAATCTAAGTAAGTTGGTAAGTGAAAGTTGTGTGTTGCGCGCACGCACCAGATTTTTCAATAATTTGTTTGGCATTGGAAGTTGTTTTCGTTCAAAAAAATTGTTTGACCCATCTTAGTTGTTTTTGTTTGTTTAACGTCACTTTATTTAAGGCTAAATTTTGCCTATCCAAGTATGATTATAGGATAGGGTTCTTTAACGAGTACCTGACATCGTACAGTCTCGGGACCTCCATTTATGTCCTATCCGAGTGACGGCATAGCCAAGGATTTTTTACTCCCATAAAAAAACCTAGGGCCACCTCGGGACTCGAACCCGCGACCTTTAGTATAGTTAGATGCTATGCTATCCACTACACAACAGGTGACCCCCGACCCACATAACTGTTACAATATTATGATCTTACTCCAATAATAAAATCGCATATTTTTAAAATAACCATACTTTTTATAATTTTGATATGATGTAAAACATATATTTGATGTGTCTTACTATATTTTTACTTTCACTTACCTATATATGATGTATATATGATATAGTAAGTGTAAGTATTGCGATCGTGAAAAGTATTGCGATCGTGAAAAATTTCGACTTCCGGTTTTCAACGGAAATACACGTTTTGGGACCCCCTGAGTCGAAATAACCAAGTCCCGCGAAATGGTCTGTGTATGTGTGTGTGTGTGTGTGTGTGTGTGTGTGTGTGTGTGTGTGTGTGTGTGTGTGTGTGTGTGTGTGTGTGTGTGTGAACAGACTAGCTCAAAAACTATAAACCGTGGGAACCTGAAATTGGGTATTTAGTGTAGGTATATGCCCACGATGTGACAGCAAAAATTTCATCAAAATTTCTCAAAGGGAGGGGGTACTTCATTTAGTAACTTTTTAAGTTTTTTTCGATTTTCTCAAAAACGGCTCTAACGATTTTGATTAAACTGAGTATTTGATCTATTGATATGCCAGAGATATGACTGTAAAAATGTCATCAAAATTGATCAACCGGAGGGGGGACTTTACTTAATAAATTTTGTATCATTTTCACGTGTTTTTTTTATTTACTCAATAACGGTTTTAACGATTTTGATCAAACTTGGTATTTGATGTATTTATATGCCCGAGATATGACTGTAAAAATTTCATCAAAATTGATCAACAGGAGGGGTGACTTTACTTAATAAATTTTGTCCATTTTTGACCTTTTTGATCGATTATCTCAAAAACGGCTTTAACGATTTTTATCAAATTCGTTATGTTTAATGAAAATTAGTTGTTATTTAATATCAGGTAAGCTTTATCATTATTAAAATGTTCTGAGGGGGCTTAAATGGGGAAGGGGCTTTTTTTGTTTTTCTATAAAGTACCTTTGTTTTAGTTTATATTGAGAAATTAACTGTCTCTCATCACGCTTAAAAATAAGAAATGGCTAAATATGAAATATGAAGAAAATCAAGTAAACATATACAGGAGAAAAAAAGAAAAATATTCCGTCAACTCATAAAACACCTTGAGCTCACGCATGCGCTGTACGCCTTTAATGACAAAGCAATGCGTTATAATTAAACTGTTCTGTTCATTTGAGAAGTGGCAATTAACAAAACGCATTAATTTCTAATCTAAGTAAGTTGGTAAGTGAAAGTTGTGTGTTGCGCGCACGCACCAGATTTTTTCTTTTTAGTTTTTAACCTACATATGTCTGCTATTTATCTTGACCTCCTAACAATACATTTTTTTACATTTAACATTTTAATGTAAAATTTACATTTAAAACGTTAGATGGGGCATAAAATGTTATCTATTTTTCAGTTGATGTTTCCTAAACCTTTGTTATCTAATTTTGGAATTATAATGGAGAGGAATTATTTGCTATGTTAGTTGAACAGGAAGAAGGCTTGGGCAACGACGAGAGAGCCGGAACCAGACAAGAACATCGAAGGCAGGTTGTAAGCCCTAATGTGCAGCTCGTAATGAGCCTGTTGTAACAGGACCAACTCATCTGCATTGCTGTTCGGTAAACCTTGCTATGCGAAAAACCAGGGTTTGTGGTTAGCCATCTAGCTCAGTATCATCTGCGTAAGTCCATGGTTTTATATATACTCGTATATATCGCTTATAATATGATAATAGATTGATAGATAGATAGATTTATTTATTGTTTTAAAAACACATGCCTTATAACAAGGAGTTGGCAGCAACATACAATACATGGAATTAAAATTTAAAACAAAATAAAATAAGTACACAAAACTCATAATAAAGATACAAAACAGCACAATAAAGAAAAATATACGTTAAATGATGTACTAAAACGATGCTTCATATATAAATAAAGCAATGCTTCCTATTTATAAAATGAAACAAAAAAAAGGCGTACTCCGCAAGCGTGGTCTCAACGAGTTTTATGAGTTGACTGAATATTTTTCTTTTTTTTTTCCTCTTTATGTTTTCTTAATTTTTATCATATCTCATATTTAGCCATTTCTTATTTTTATGCGTAACGAGAGACAATTAATTTCTCCATGTAAACAAAAACAAAGGTACTTTATAAGAAAGAAACAAACAAACAAAAAAGGCCCCCCCCCAAAAAAAAAGCCCCCTCAGAACATTTTAATAATGATAAAGCTTACCTCATATTAAAGAAAACCTAATTTTCATTAAACATGACGAATTTGATAAAAATCGTTAAAGCCGTTTTTGAGATAATCGAAAGAAAAGTAAAAGTTGGAAAAAAGTCATGAAATAAAGTGCCCCCTCAGTTGGACCAATTTTGATGAAATGTTGGCTTTTACATATTTGGTATATACATACATCAAATACCCAGTTTCTTCAAAATCATTAAAGCTGTTTTTTAGTAAATAAAAAATATGTTCACGTGAAAATGATACAAAATTTATTAAGTAAAGTCCCCCCGCCGGTTGATCAATTTTGATGAAATTTTTACAGCCGTATTTCGGGCATATACATACATCATATACCAAGTTTGATCAAAATCGTTAAAGCCGTTTTTGAGTAAATAAAAAAAAACACGTGAAAATGATACAAAATTTACAAAGTAAAGTCCCCCCTACGGTTAATCAATTTTGATGAAATTTTTACAGTCATATCTCGGGCATATAAATAGATCAAATACTCAGTTTAATCAAAATCGTTAGAGCCGTTTTTGAGAAAATCGAAAAAAATTGTAAAAAGTCATTAAATAAAGTACCCACCCCTCCTTTGAGCAATTTTGATGAAATTTTTGCTGTCGCATCGCGGCCATATACCTACACTAAATACCCAATTTCAGGTTCCCACGGTTTATAGTTTTTGAGCTAGTCTGTTCACTCACACACACAGACCATTTCGGGGGACTTGGTCATTTCGACTCAGGGGGCCCCAAAACGTGTGTAGGGTGCCCGGCTTCGCTCCGGTAGTTGAGTGGCAGTTTTAATAACAGAAAAACTTTAAAATTAAAGGAAATATAGAACAAAATTAGCACTTTCTTGAAAATTTTAACATTGTATCAATATTAAGTTTCGAGATCGGCAGTGTCCGCCCAAATAAGGAACCCTATATACTTTATAGGGTGTTGAAAATAGTGGATGAACAATTCATTTTGCTGCAACTTTGTCGAGTCATGCATCGTTTTTGATGGTTTCGGTGATTATGAATCCTATAAGCCCATTCCAAGCAGTCAGCAGATAATAAGTTATTAGATTATTAGTTAAAAAAACTATAGTTGGAGTCCAACTTAAGCGCCGACTACTGTGATGGTCCCATTAGATCCAGAAGTTTAGAAAATTCCGAAGATTCATAGAAGCTTTTTTTGTAAGACCTTTCTTCCAGTTCAACCTCCCTTAATATATACTCCCCCCCCCCCCCACCCGAACTCTGCACTTCTCCAATCTTACTACTGTTACTAAGTGAAAACCAAAATATCATGAGGGCACAATTTTTTCATCATATTTCTTTTTATCCTGAACTATGAGCGGTGATAAAATCTTATTGAAAAAATTGTATTATTGGAGTCAATTCATCATTTTGTCAACTGGAATGCTCATTATACATAGTAATAAAACCTTTTTTCATAACTACATACAATTTAAACTTGTTATTTTCGGTTTATAATCAGTCTTTTCAGCTCTTCTTTTTTGTTTTATGTCTGTTTTTATTCGCTCACTCATAATGCATTAAATTTACTTTAGTATATGTTAGATATTGATTAAATGTAATGTGTTTATCAATTAATCTTCTTATAAGAAAATTAATTTTGTAAAGTATCCAGTCGGTTTTCCAATTGATTGCAGATATGTAAAATCATTAATTTATTTTAAAAGAAAAGGTTATCTAATTATTTTCGCTTGATTTTTAAGTAATTTAAAAAGAACAGCTGACAAAATATATAACCTTTACAAGTTTAACGGAATGAATGAACAATAAACATTGAGTGAAACACACCCTAGCGCTTCCTGGTGGTCTGCAGCTCGAACTAAATTTTTCATTCATAAACTCGTATGTCATTCTCAGATAGGCTAATAACATGTTGCGAGAGGCTTAAAATTCCAGTACTTTTCAATTTTAGACCCTTAAGAGAAAATCGGAAACCTTCTTCTCCGTTAGGGGACATATAGTTACACGCTGACATAAATCTCTTAATCGTATGTGGAGTCGTTTCTAAGCCTTTTCGGCACGCACATTGTACACTTTGCCTTATAATATATATTGATTATCACATCTGAAGTTTCTACTGCATTCTCAATTATACTATGCAACTACAAACAGGAACTGGGGAAAATAGTCTTTGATGACAAACAGCCTACAATTGGGGAGAGCTCTCGTAACTTAAAAGTAGCTGCGTTAACACCATCATCCCCTTCATAAAAGAATATCGTAAATTGTGCCTTAAGCGACGGAACTATTAATATTATTGTGATTGTTTTCTGGCATTGTAGGTTTTTTAATTCTGATTCCAACGGTATGCATCACTCAAAATTAATTAATATATTTTGAATTGTAATAATCTTCTTGCCGACTTGCGGAATAATTCGAGAACAGCTGTAGCTATTGGTTGGTGTAGAAAAGTAAGAATATTCTTTTAATATTATACTACTTTAGTGTTGTTATATTTTGTTAATTATTTATTATATTAATTATCTTTTAGTATTAGGTTATTATATTATTTTTAAGGTTTTACTTTAATTTTCCTATTCCACTTCTTTACGTTTGAGGCAGTCGAAAAGATTATCTATTGCTTGTACGGTATCTTTTAAAATGGATTAGTATCTGTATAAATTGCTAAAATTGCTCTATTCTTACGTTCTCAAGATGTGTTTAACTGTCAGAGGAGGGTAATTCCACGTCAATTCAACACAGGTTAGAGCCTCATCATTGTGAAATATTATGACTCAGATATATCTACCCGTATTTGAATTATTGGTCTCTAAAGCCCTCAAAAATAGGTCCAGAAACAGAAAAAATCATGATTAAAAATAGCTGTAGATGTTTTCCAAATTTGACTAGGACTATGAAATTGGTGTCTTTAACAGCGCATTCCATGCCATTTCGTATGATACGCAGCAATGTATAGGTTGGTACTAAAGAAATTTTCTTAAATCCAAGTTTAAAAATTTAATTTCAATTTCTCAAAAAGGGCACCTTTTAAATTTTTTATATTTTTTTCAAAAAATAGTTAGTAGTATATCTATTAATACAACAAAATATAAAAGTCGGATTAAAATTTCTTTATTACTAAAAAAATTTAAAACTAGTGATAAAATTCAATAAATCTAGCTTTTTATGATTAAAAATAGATGCAGATGTTTTCCAAATTTGACTAGGACTATGAGATTGGTGTCTTTTAACAGCACATTCCATGCCATTTCGAATGATACGCAGCAATGTATAGGTTTGTACTAATGTTATTTTCTTAAATCCAAGTTTAAAATTTTGATTTCAATTTCTCAAAAAGGGCACCTATTAATTTTTTTTATATTTTTTTCAAAAAATAGTTAGTAGTATATCTATTAATACAACAAAATATAAAAGTCGGATTAAAATTTCTTCATTACTAAAAAAATTGAAAACCTTGTGATAAAATTCAATAAATCTAGATGAATAAAAATAGATGCAGATGTTTTCCAATTTTTTTTTCCAACTTTTTTCCCATTTTGTCTTTATTTTCTTATTTATAAGGAAAATATAGCCCTCGACAGGAAACCCCCAATGTGGAATGCCATCGGTTATTGCTGTATTGGCTGCCTGTTGGTTTTAAATATGATAGTTAATAAATATATATATTTTCTTTATATACTATAAACAATTATTATAAACAGTTACAGATAGTCAAACAGTTTTGTTTAATTAACGTCACTTGATGCCACTTAGGCTAATCGGAGGATGTTACAGTGGGAGTCCTAAATTTTGCCTATCCAGGTATAATAAGAATAGGGGTCTTAAACGAGTACCTGACATCAGTACCTGACGAGTACAGGCTCGGGACCTCCATTTTGTGTCCTATCCGAGTGAAGGCATAGCCAAGGGATTCTTTTACTCCCATTAAAATATCCTAGGGCCACTCCGGGTCGCGAACGACCATGAGTATTGTGGGTTGCTATGCTAACCAGTATGCCTTACGTGAACTCTAGTCGAAGAGGTAACGAAATTTTCATTTTCAGATAAAAGTAAATCTGCGTTTTAAAGACCTATCGGTATATTAATGTTATAATATCGGATTATAATTTATTATTTGATTATTATAATATATAATTAATATCGGAGTATATTAATTGAAAAAGGGAGAACCATTAAAGAACCCAATCAGATTAACCCTCGCAAAGGCAGATAAAACGTTTTCAAACGTGATTACACTATCGTATTACCAACTCACCATCGATCCAAAATGCACCAGGTGTCCTTTAAAAATTTCCAACTAAAGGTTTTGCATCCATATTATTATCAGTAGGGAAAAATAGGTTGGGGAGAGCGGGGTTGGTTGGCAACAGTTTTCACTTTTTTGATTGTTGAGTCGTTCCTGTTAACATAATCCCAATAGGGCTGATACCACTGTAAACTTCAAGTATTAGAGTACTTCAAGTATTGTTTACACCACATAATATTTAATACTAAGATCATAGAAAATTGAAGAATTCGTCAATCCAAAGTACGCCAATTAACCCCCTACGTGGGGCAGGTTGGCCTAGAAGGTGGAGTTGTTTAGCCATCTCATTCAAGTACTGCCTGACACATATTATTGTTATTAAAAGCTGCACTATAATGGTATAATAATTTTGAATCGGTTTTTAACAGCTTTTAAGGGAAAATAGAATGACAAAAGAAGAAGATAGAGGTTTAGACTGTCGTCACTTTCTGCATAAGAAAAATTGCTCTCATCCTCCTTGCTGGAACTAAAGACAATTGGTAGTTTCACCTTTGTTTATGTATCCTTGCTTTTGTGAATTTCTACTTCGCCAACAAACCCCAGTTGAAGAGAGCCAACTAAACTCACAGGAGAGATCATATGAAAGATGGCTGCCAGGACAGGGGAGAACAATGACACAAGAAACTGTTTAGTCAAAGCTTAGGTTTTTTAAAGGAGTTTGGGTCTATGTGAACAGAATCGGAGTCAATTTGCCATGCCTTTAAACCAAATTTAATGAAAATATAAAAATTTACTTACATGATGTAAAATTAATCAATGAAGCAGACTCTTCTTTACACTGTTAGCATCGGATTGAAAACACAGGGCAAGACTCCCGAGGAGGTCGAGCGGGTCACATGGCACAATGGTTGGGCTTTCAAAACAGGTGTGACGGAGACTATAAGCCGATGGCCAACCTACCCCCTATGCCAACCAACCCCGCTATCCCCTAACGTTTATTGTTTTCAAGCTTATGTGTTCACACACACACACAAACACACACACACACACACCCACCCACCCACCCACACACACACACACACACACACACACACACACACACACACACACACACACACACACACACACACACACACACACACACACACACAGAGACCATTTCTCGGGACTAGGTTATTTACACTCGAGGGAACCGAAAGCTTGTGTTTCCATTGAAAATTTTCTGATGACCGCAATACTTTCCCTTACTATATATTTTGTATATAGGTAAGTTAAAGTAAAAAAAAAAACCTTAGATATTCACTGTACTTTTTTTTCTTTCCGGATCTATATTTTTACCCAAGAAAAATTATTTTATTTGAATTCAAATATTCGTTTAAGAAAGTTTATTATTTTTGTTTGAGTATTTTTAAAAAAAAAAAAAAAAACATGGATAGATTGGTTCATTCCCCAAATAAGAAAACATCGGTCGATTTCGGCTTTCTTCGGTTACCTTCGTCAGATAACTGACCCTTCTGAAACCCCATTTCTTTTTCATGTTTGTTTGTTTACGTCACTTTATGCCTCGGGTATTAATCGGGTCCTATCCGAGGGACGCCATAGCTGAGGATTTTTCACTCCCATTGAAAAATCCTAGGGCCACAGCGGGAAGCGAGTCCGCGACCTTTATTATTGTAGGTTATTATAATATATGCTTGCCCCAGTAATCCTTGTAATATTATTAACGAGAACAGAAAGCTGGATAACATTTCAAATCAACAATTATTTTCATGGCCAAGCTAATGAAAGAGAAATAAACTGTTCGTGACCCCTTTTCGTCTCTGCGTCAATGCAGCAACCAAGAGAGACAGGAATCATACTCCCATATTCAATCCCTGATATCTACGTATCGAAACAGATCGATATAGGAATCGATTATTAATCAAATCCAAGTATTATACCAAGTATAAGGGTAAAATCAATAATCGATACCTAAGCGTTCTTCTGGTATTATTCTGTTATTATGTTACGTAGATTATAATAAAAAGAAAAAAAAAGGCACATTTGGATTGAAAATTAATATAAAATTTTGATTTCCAAATTGAAATTTTATGCATCATAGATTATTTTAAAAGAGATATTTTAAGTCCATGTTTAAACTTTTTGATAATTTCAGTAAGTGATCTCAAACACCTGACTGTATATAAATAAAGTAACAATGTATGCTACTTTTACAAGCTATTTTGATTTATATAAATTATTATATAGATTTGGTATAGAGTATTTATGAGCTCTGAAGATAAGAAGGGAGTGCCTGATAAGAAACGCCATTTATCCTAATATAATGCTAATTGCGTCAATATATTATCTATTAATATTGATGGGTTTATCAAGGTCTTGGGTATGCTACAGTCTATAACCGGGGGGGCAAGGGGTATCCACCCCCCCCGCCGAAATTTCGAAATAAATTTTTGTAATACAATAATATTGTTTTAAAGTTTTATTTTATACTAGCTGTATATACCGGTTTCAACCGGAAAATTACATTTTTTTAATCTATAAAATCTATGAAGTGAGACTTTTATCGACTCAAACGGTGGATTTCGTAAAAACCAATATAAAGCGAGATCAAAACGATTTTTATAACAATAAAGAATATACCGAGAGATTCGCTGAAGTTATGCAATTTTAATATGGACAGGTGTTCGCACCTGGTATCAAAGAACCACTGAGTGAAATTTGGAACATTTAGGACAAACGGTAGGGATTTTTATAAAGAACAAACAGAATTACATCTTTATTTTCCGGTTTCACCCGGTGAATTTCATTTTTCTAATATAAAAAACCAATGTAAAGCGAGATCATTACGATTTTTATAATAATAAAGAATATCAGCTGAAGATCGGTTGAGGTTATACAATTTTAATATGGACAGATGTTCGCACCTGGTATGGATTTCTATAAAGAACAAACAGAATTTCATCTTTATTTACTCAGATTATAGCCGCATATCCCGGTTTCACCCGGCGAATTTCATTTTTCTAATGAAACGGTCGATTTCGTAAAAAACAACGTAAAGCGAAATCATTACGATTTTTATAACAATAAAGAATATCAGCTGAAGATCGGCTGTTAAAGTTATGCAATTTTAATAGGGACAGGAGTTCGCACCTGGTATAAAAGAACCACTGAGCGAAATTCGGAGAATTTAGGACTAACGGTATGGATTTCTATAAAGAACAAACAAACAAACAGAATTTCATCTTTACTTATATAGATTATTTTATTTTTTATTATAGTAAGGGAAAGTATTGCAACAATGAAAAATATCCCCATTGTTTTCTTAAAAAACTCAATAATAAAAGAAAAAAAATTATAGATGAAGTAGGTTACCTAGCTCTAGTCTATGACATCGTACTCTTTGCCAAAGACATTCAAGAACTATTGGAAATGCTCAAAGACCTCTTAAGGCTCTGTGAAAAAATTGGCCGTCACGCAGATTAAAATAAAACCAAAGTAATGACAAATAGGTAAAAACAAGAATTTAAAATAAACAATCATACTTTGGAATATGTTTATTTGGTGTCAACTGGGGTCTTTGTCGGATAGAGCTTTGAAAGAAATCCAGAGGAGAGTCGCATTTGGATGGAACAAGTTTTGGCCTCTTAAATACATTATGAAGGGAGGCATAGGTATTGATAAAAAAAGGCAGATCTTTGATAGCTGCATTCTTCCAGTGATGACTTACGGTTGCCAAACTTGGTCATTAACAAAAGCCCAAGAAAATAAGATTCAGGTATGGCAGAGTAGCATCGAAAGAAGTATTGCAAATGTGGAGAGAAAGGACAGGGTAAGGTTTGTGAAGCTCAAGACAGAAAAAGGCATTAAAGACACTCTCACGCAAATAAGGAAAATAAAATTGTCCAAAATAGTCTCGGAATGGACGCCATACAACCAAAAGAGGAGAAGAGGCAGACAAATGAAGAGATGGAGTGATCCGTTCAAGTCCATCAAGGGCCCCCTCTGGTGGAGAGCTGCTAAGGACAGGGATGTCTGGAAAACAAAATGGTCGGAACTCTCAAACCCCGCTTCCCAGTTGGACTAGGCATCCAGGGAAGTACTGACTAGTAATCCCTAATAGTCCAGGAGCTGAGGGCCAAAAAGGTGCCTGATTTGTAGAAAATTTTTGATCATATAGGTCGAAAGTACTCATTTCATAGACAACAAATGTGAACGTCTGCCACCTCAGATCGGTTGCATTATATTATATGCGAGAAACAGAAAAAAAATCCCAAATAATTTCACGGATTTTAGCCCACAAGGTGCTAAATACGTTCACGTTTTAATTACCTGGTCTCCACAGGAGTGGACTAATTTTAAAATTAATGAGATCGTTTTACACAGAATTCTATATTCTACAACTTAAGGAGTAACCTTCTTTAAATTGTTGTTGGTATCCGCGAACAGACTTACCCGATTTTAACTGTGAGGACTCAGTCGAAACGAAATTTAATGCTCCATTATTTTAGAAAGAACACAATTTCTTCTGCGATAAATCGTTTTCGAGTATTAGCGAAAAATTGAAAAAAGTTCGAAAATGTCGATTTCGTTCGCCTATAAAATCTGATGGCAACCGATCTGAGGTGGCAGACGTTCACATTTGTTGTCTACGAAATGAGTACTTTCAGGCTATATATCAAAAATTTTCTTCAAATCAGGCACCTTTTTGGCCCTCGGCTCCCGGACTATAAAAGGTAGGCCTGTTATGTGTAAGAAAAAAAGAAAAAGAAAAAGTAGTATATTGTATAAAATTATTTTATTTTTGTATATATTAATTGCACAAGTAAAGGTTATTTTCATTTCATTTCATTTCATCACCAATCCCCCACCCTCTCCCCTAGCCTGGGAAATCTTCGCATAGCCTAAATGCGAGGAAGGGGGGGACCAAAAAAGAAATATAAATTTATATTACTTTCAATTTCAGTGTAATTTTACCTATGTTACATAATTGTATACCTAACCGTCTGTTAATTGTAGGGCATGATTATGGGAACTATTCTTTACAATGGAATAAACCTCAAGAACCCTATTAAAATATATGTATATGTTATATATGTAGGTTGATTGATAGTCAGGATTTTCAGTTATCTTTTTTTATTTTGGATGATTTTGTATGACAATAGTAGATTGAAGTATTACAATAAAGAATAAAATATTAAAAAAAAAAGTTTAAAATTACATAATCAAGAAAGGAGAGTGGTAAATGATAGTTGAGTGATTAGCTCACCGCACCAGATTTTTCATATATGAATTTTTATTAATTTTGTTTTATCTGTGTATTTTTCTTCTCCCCTCCCAAAAAGAATGAAATTTTGGGACCGTCACTGATAACACTCAATGCAGCCGAGATCGGAATGCAGCTTTGATAACGCAACAATTTAAAAATGATGAAAGACGATCCTCTTTTTAATAACTTTGTTGTTAATTTATTTTTTATTTTTTATTTCGAGTGCATCGAAACCTTGATAGTGCAGATTAGATTGAATCGTTTAACGTTTATTCAAGGTAACTAAATAAGCCTACATTGTGTCCTCGATAATATCAATTATTAAGTGTGTTTACTAAATAATCTAAATATTTATCCAGAGTTATCTTTTTACTTTTTTATAAATGATAAATTTTGCTAATTCATCATATTATTGGCAATTGAGTGATTTTTACAATGTATGTGCTAACCAGAAGCCGACTTTTTTATTAGTTTTGACATTAAACTATAAAATTGGGGTACATAACTGTGATGTAGTGATTAGCATGGCACAACCTACAATACTAAAGGTCGAGGACTCGCTTCCCGCTGTGGCCCTACGACTTTGGCCTTATAAAATTCAATAAAAAAAATTGTAAAGACTCTTTCAGCTTTAATTTGGAACCTTCCTTCTTTCTTCGCAATGTTTGTTTAATTTCTATTATGCTACTAAGGCTAATCGGAGGTATAATCAGGATAGGGGTCTTTAACGAGTAACTGACATCATACAGGCTCGGACCTCCATTTTACGTTCTACCTTTAGTATTGTAGGTTGCCATGCTAACCAGTACACCACAATGCTAACCCTTCTTCACAATGTTTTATAATTTACCAATTATACATATACAGTTTCGTTTCTTTATGCCATTTTCCCATCATTTTAAATGTAACCTTTGATAATCCGAAAATTTCGATCGTCCGAACAGTTCGCACAAGCTACCTGTTCGGATTATTAAGACCGGCCTGTATCTTGAAAACAACCGGTTTCATCCAGTACCGTCTAATCTGTTTCAAATTTGTAACCAGAGCAACAACAATTGCGATTTACAATTTATCAGGCTAATTATAACAAAAAACAAGCGGTTGAGAGTGATAACGTTTGGCAGGAACCGATTGGCGGGAAACGGCCATCCCCCGTCAAAAAAAAAACCTGTTACGTCACTTAGGATCATTGTCCTTGTAATCTACTAAAAGATTACTTATTCTCTCAAATCAATATTTATTAGAGTTATACAATTATCCCGAAATATTTCTTAGATAACAATTATAAAAGTATTGTACTAAAATTATTATAAAATCAAAAAGTTACAACCTAGTTAATCAGACCACCTATAATGTAGATGTCCAGATAAACGGAACCACTTTTTGAAATACTTTTGAATTATATGCGTATGCACAACATTGAAATTTTTGTTGAAATATTCAAGTTTTGAAGAGAAACTTTAATAAAGTCGTGGAAAGAGTTTTTGTGGATTGTGTGAAATTTTCCAGAAACCAATACCGAAGAAAAAAAAAATACATTTAAAAAACAAAACACAACATTGGTATTTTTTACTAAATTTTTACGCTAGATGATGAAAAATTTATTTTAATCAATACTGTTCAAACTTTATTCGTTTTAAAGGGAGACCTGAACTCTTAGAACCACCGTGGGACGCGAACCCGCGAACTTTAGTATTGTACGTTGCTGTGCTAAACACTACACCACAGGTGACCCCTTTATTTGTTTTTAACATTAAACTATAAAATTTTGGTATAAAAAAAAAAAATGGAAATATAAGAGTATTAGAGTTGTTGTTTGTTTAAAGTCATTTTATGCTACTAAGGCTAATCGGTCGTCCTAAACTTTGCCTATCCAGGTATAATTAGGATAGGGATCTTTAACGAGTACAGGTTCGGGAGCTCCACTTTACGTCCTATCCGGGATGATGGAATAGCCAAGGGTTACCTCGGGACGCGAAACCGCGACGCTATGATAACTTCTACACCACAGGTGACCCCTAACTCTGGAATGACTCGTTAGAAAATACGCGTTGTCTCCGACAACATGTGAATGGGGTCACCAGCGGTGTAGTGGTTTGTTTTTTTGTTTGTTTAACGTAACTTTATGCTACTATGGCTAATCAGACGATGCTACAGTGGGAAGTTCTAAAGTTTGCCTATCCACGTATAATTAGGATAGGGATCTTTAACGAGTAAAGATATAAAACATTGCGAAGAGGAGTCACCTGTGGTGTGGTGGTTAGCATGGCAACCTACAATACTAAAGGTCGCGGGTTTGCGTCATGAGGTGGCCCTAGGATTTTTTAATGGGAGTGAAAAATCCTTAGCCATGCCGTCCCTCGGATAGGACGTAAAATGCAGGTCCCGAGCCTGTACGTTGTCAGGTACTCCTTAAAGATCCCTATACTGATTATACCTGAATAGTCATAATTTAGGACTCCCACTGTAGCATCGTCCGATTACTCTCTCCATGTTTCATTTTAGATCCTTAATCAATTTTGGTCTATATTCGATTTAACAATTCTATTCGTTTATCAACAGTTTAATTCGATTAAACTTATTAACTGGGATGAAAGATTTCTAAACTATATTCTTTAGATGCGCACAAATATTCAAGGGAAGCCTTCGAAATTCTTAAAAGTTTCTATAAAATGATTTTTTTTTCTTCGGTATTGGTTTCGGCAATTTCCCAATTCTTGGCCAGAACTGTTTCTAAGACTTTATCAAAGTTTCTTTTTAAGGGGGTCACCTGTGGTGTAGTGGTTAGCATGGTGATCTACAATACTAAAGGTCGCGGGTTCACGTCACAAGGTGGCCCTAGAATTTTTGAATGAGAGTATAAAATCCATGTCTACGCCGCCCCTTAGATAGGACATAAAATGGAATTCTGGAACCTGTACTATGTCAGGTTATCGTTAAAGATCTCTATCTTAGTTATACCTGTATAGGCAAAATTTAGAACTCCCTCTGTAGCATCCTCCGATTATTCTTAGTAGCATAAAGTGAGGTTAAACAAACAAGCAACTCCATAACAACTTATTAACTGGGATAAAAATTGCTAAACTATATTCTTTAAAAGCGCACAAATATTCAAGGGAAGCCTTAGCAATTTTTAAAATTTTCTTTTTCTTCGGTATTTGTTACTGGAAATATTCACAGAATCCAGGCCTTAACTCTTTCTAATACTTTATGAAAGTTCCTCTCTGAGGGGGTCACCTATGGTGGAGTGGTTATAATAGTGATTTACAATATTAAAGGTCGCGGGTTCGCGTCCCGATGGGGCCCTAGAATTTTTTAATGGCAGTAAAAAATCCATGGCTACGCCGCCCCTCGTATAGGACGTAAAATAGTGGTCCCGAGCCTGTACGATATCAGGTTATCGTTAAACATCCCTATCTTAGTTATACATGGATTGGCAAAATTTATAACTCCCTCTATAGCATCCTCCGATTATCCTTAGTGGCATAAAGTGAGGTTAAACAAACAACAACAATTAGACTTTAATATTTGCCATAATAACTAATCACATAAAATTACCGATCTCTCAATTGCGACGGACTCCGTGTTGTCGCATGACCACGGCACGCAATTAATCCACCGTTGGACAACTACCCCCCGATAAATAACGGAGCTGACATACTCCTTGATGAAACGGTGACATAGCGCGCGGAACCGTTCCAAAAAACAGCAACACTAAGTAGAATCCTATATTTGGGGACTAATGGGAGAATAATTCACACTTAGCTAATGACTGCCTCACATCCCGGGGACAGCCAGTGCAGAAATTATGGCCCCCAGCGACGTCACAAAAAAATAGATGCCCCGACCAGTGGCGCCATAAAAGGGAAGTATTTTATGTGACTCCCCCCCCCCCCCCACCCAGGCGCAACGAATTTATGTATTCCGTGTATTATGTATCCACTGATTAATGTATCGCCCGGCCTTTTGTCATTTCGTTCCCCGCTTTGGGATGAGTCGCTGCTATTTTTTTTGGGATTTTTATTTTTTTATTTTAACCCACAGATTATATCTGCCCTGTTTAAGTCTTTATTTATTCCTTTGTTATGTTTTTGTTCTTTGTTATATTTGATAGTGGAGAAGGATTGTATTTATAGTGTAAAGTAAAATAAAAACAAAAGACAAAACATATGGTTTAGAATGGCTCTATACTTATTTTTAGTTCGAAATAACAGCTGGAACAAACAGTAGTATAGTGGTTAGCATGGCAACCTACAATACTAAAGGTCGCAGTTTCGCGCCCAGCGGTAGCCCTAGGAATTTTTAATGGGAGTAAAAAATCCTTAGCCAGGCCGTCCCACAGTGGAAAAATTTTGTCATTTAGCGGCCAAAAATCTATAACTCCTGAACTAATGACGATAATCGAATAATTCTTTTTTCATTAATGAACTTGGGATTCCCTTTATCAGTGAAAATAAAAATAACATCGCTCAAAGTATTTCAAATTAATTTTTATATGAATCATTTCTTCACATAAATTTAAATAAATTAGTTTATTAGGTACAGGGTTATACATGGAGAATGAAATGAGTCAGTATTATTATCTATTGAGCTCTCTGCTTATGTACATATCTTTTTCTGGCATTAGCTCCTTTTGAATGATTTTAGAATAATTATTGTCTAAATAAGAAAAAATCCAAACAATTAAATTAAAAATACCCTATTTTTTAGGAATTTTAAGGGAATCAAATATTTTCATATAACTCAAGGAGAAGTATATTTTATGATTTAGTCCAATTCGAGGCGGATTATATAATAAAGGTTCAAATGTAGGGATTTAAATCTTAAAATCGATATATCGCCGATCGATCGCATTTGATCGATCTAATTCTATTATGGTATTTTAGCACCTTTCACCCTCTACCACTGTGAAAAAATCAGAACCAACTTTTGCCAATAATAGAAGTTATATCATTTTAAATACTTTCTTTTCATAAATTACATAGTTAACGTGGATGAAATTAAAACGCACTTTTATCCAATAATTGTACCGCCATTCTTCTTATTTATAAAATATATTTGGTGGAATAATATAAAAAGTAAAGCTGAATGTAAAAAAAATAATAATATCAGAGAGATGAGCATAGATTTTGCATTAAATAAATTCAATTTTTTTCCGTATTAAGCTTTACTTTTTATATTATTCCACCAAATATATTTTATAAATAAGAAGAATGGCGGTACAATTATTGGATAAAAGTGAGTTTTAATTTCATCCACGTTAACTATGTAATTTATGAAAAGAAATTATTTAAAATGATATAACTTCTATTATTGGCAAAAGTTGGTTCTGATTTTTTCACAGTGGTAGAGGGTGAAAGGTGCTAAAATACCATAATAGAATTAGATCGATCAAATGCGATCGATCGGCGATATATCGATTTTAAGATTTAAATCCCTACATTTGAACCTTTATTATATAATCCGCCTCGAATTGGACTAAATCATAAAATATACTTCTCCTTGAGTTATATGAAAATATTTGATTCCCTTAAAATTCCTAAAAAATAGGGTATTTTTAATTTAATTGTTTGGATTTTTTCTTATTTAGACAATAATTAATCTAAAATCATTCAAAAGGAGCTAATGCCAGAAAAAGATATGTATATAAGCAGAGAGCTCAATAGATAATAATACTGACTCATTTCATTCTCCATGTATAACCCTGTACCTAATAAACTAATTTATTTAAATTTATGTGAAGAAATGATTCATATAAAAATTAATTTGAAATACTTTGAGCGATGTTATTTTTATTTTCACTGATAAAGGGAATCCCAAGCTCATTAATGAAAAAAGAATTATTCGATTATCGTCATTCGTTCAGGAGTTATAGATTTTTGGCCGCTAAATGACAAAAGTTTCACACTGTGCGTCCCTTCGGATAGGACGTAAAATGGAGGTCCCGAACCTGTACGATGTCAGTTACTCCCTAAAGATCCCTATCCTAATTATAGCTGGACAGGCAAAATTTAGGACTCCCACTGTAGCATCGTCCGATTAGCCTAAGTAGCATAAAGTGACGTTAAACAAACAAACAAACATTGCGAAGAAAGAAGAATGATTCCAAATTAAAGCTGAAAGGGTCTCAACAAATTTCTTTTTATTGACTTTATAAGGTCAAAGTCGTATAAATGAAATCTTTGATGACGTTTCGCTCCTTTTTTATAGCATTTTCAAATCTAAAAAAAATATACTTGGAAAAATTACAGCTTTTTATAGTTAAATTTTAAAATTAAAACAAATTATGCATCATTGATAATAGAAAATATATAACACACAATCTTACCTATCAATTAAATATTCATCAAGAAAAGGTCATAAAATTTAAAAAAATATGTAACATATATTAAAAAAATGGTAATTAGTATAAAATAAAATAAGTGAAAAAGGACACCATGGTAATGAAAAATCTATCCTGAAAAATTATGTTGCTAATGCATTAAGCTAGGACAATAAACAATTGGTGTTAAAATTATAAACATTGAATGATTTCAATGTTTATGAGTTCGCGCCCAGCGGTGGCCCTAGGATTTTTTAATGGGAGTAAAAAATCCTTAGCCATGCAGTCCCTCGGATAGGTCGTGAAATGGAGGTCCCAAGCCTGTACGATGTCAGGTACACGTTAAAGATCCCTATCCTAATTATACCTGGATAGGCAAAATTTAGGAGTCACACTGTAGCATCGTCCGATTAGCTTAAGTGGCATAAAGTGATAATAATATGATTTGATCATCAGATCAAGACTAACTTTCCAATCCATCGCTCCTTTATAGGTTTTTTATACATATATAAATTTATAGGTCATTTTTGGTTTATAGTCGTAAGAGGATTTATAGTCGTAGAATGTTCTGGCCCGGCATAGATAGTACTCGAACATCGTAGTAACAAAAATGTACTGTGACCGTTTTTTCCAGCTTTTAGTTCGTTCCAATGATAAGTAGAAAACCATTGTAAACCATATCTTTTGTCTTTTGTTTTTGTTTAACGTTACAATCAATATATATTATAAAGCAAAGTGTACAATGTGCGTGCCGAAAAGGCTCAAAAACGACTACACGCACTATTAAGTATCTTATGTCGTTATATTGCACTATTGCCCCTAACGATGAAGAAGGTTTCAGTTTTCATTTTAAGTGTGTAATGTTGAAGGGACAAGGGCTGTAATTTTAAGCCTCTCGCAAGATGTAATTAGCCCCTCTAATAAGCCCATGCGAATTAATGAATGAAAAAATTTAGTTCGACATTCGGAAGCCAGGAGCGCTAGCTAAACTCAATTCATAAGGTTATCGTTCATTAGTTCGGTTTGTTATGGTTTTAGCTTCAGCTGTTTTCTTTAAATTACACGAGATTATGTATAAATAATTATTTTTTCCTTTTTATTTTTCAATGAGGTCATTACATTTCTGCAATGAAGTGAAATTAAAAATAAACAAAACCAACTGGATTCCTAAGCGAATTAAGTTTTACAGAAGAGGAAAGACTTGGTCGAAACATTGCCTTTAATCAATATACAATATAAGAGTAAATTTACAACAAAAGAAAAGTTGCTTAATAGTGTTGTGAGCCAATAAAAACTAACACTGAATAAAATAGATAACCTATCGATAATATGAATAAAAGATACAACCTAATGGAATATATACCGAAAATAAATTGTTCATATAATAGTTCTGTTCTGTTCAAATATATAAATATATATATAAATTTTCAACCGAATTCGAAAAAGGAGAAGTTACTCAACTTGATAAAGATGCGGTACCGTCATGAGAATGGTCTCAATGATATCAGAACATACAAACCATAAAAAATGGTACATACCAGAACATATTTGCTGCCAAAATAATTTTTCTTAATCAAGAAAAGGGAAGAAAACGCGTTGAGAGAACCGCATTAATAGGGTCTCTTATACCCAAACCATATATGGGCGGACTCTGAGGTTTCGAAACTTACCACTAATACTAAACTGAAGTTTCAGGATGGTACAAATTTTGTTTTAACCATGATTAATTTTGGTCTATTTTTCTGTACTATTACATTTTAAAGTTATTTTTTCATTCCACATATTCCACAACTCCCTGAGCGAAGCCGGGCCCCAAAGCTAGTATATATTATTTCGTAAAATTTTTGACGTTGTTGATTGGTTCCTACGAAACTCCGTTTCTCGCCCACTTTAATATTATTTTCCTTGCAAGTATTTCTCACCGTTGCGGGTTGTTAACTGAGATGGGGGACAATGCTAACCATCTTTAGATATTTATTCTTCATACAATTTTTTTTTTTTTTTTTTTTTTTTTTTTTTTTTTTTTTTTTTTTTTTTTTAACGTCCGCTTTATGCCACGAGGGCACACTGATTTAAAAAATGAAAACCTCCGGGTGAAACCGGTATATATAGCTATACCGTATATAGTATATATAACTATATAGCTAGTTTAAACATATTCCAAAAGTTATCTCTTTGTAACACGGAAATAACCATCGGAAAGCTTCAGAACAAAGACTAACTCTCCCGTCGTAAGGAGGACAGTCTCGAAGGTTCTAGGCCGGCGTAGATGGTACCCTAACATTGTAGTCACAAGCATGAACTATGATACTTCGTTTTAACAACAAGTACCGAACTATTCTAAACCATTTGTTTTGAATTTTGTACCACGTTGCAATATTGCAGCTGATTATATTGCAATTTATCAATGTTTTCAATATTATTTTTTCAATATATATTTATAGAGTGAGACAGAATCAGTAAAAACAGTAAATTGACTCTTTATACCAGCAGGGCAGAATCAATTAAATACCCGAAATACATTTGTGTATTTTCTTGATAAACAGTTATTTTATATTTATAAAGAGATGTCATATTTTAAACAGAACATGATGTATTTTATTTTATTCGGTATATTTTCCCATCAGATAGGATGGTTTAATTCCGCATTAAACGGAATCCAGGCTCGAAAAAAAAAACAAAAAAAAAACAAACATTTCAAATTTGTTCAGAACGCTGCATCATCTAAAATATTTAAGCCAATTTATATTATTACTTTTAGATTAGATTAAAAAATTATTTTATCTCAATTGGATAGCTTTTTTATGATATATATTATTTACTTCAATATTGGACATTCTTATAATTATTATTTTTTATTTAGATGAATTTTAAGATAGGTAAATTAAAGAATCTGAGGCGATGCGCGCAACACACAACTTTCACTTACCAACTTACTTAGATTAGAAATTGACGTGTTTTGATAAATGCCATTCCTCAAAGACACATATTTTTCCGCATTCCTTTACTTAGTTTTGTTTCTATTCGCTCTCTAAAATACACTAAAATTTGTTATTATTAAACAGTTTTTATTTGTGATAAATCGGCAATACAAGCATGAAACTCCATCGCGTCTAATTTTATTTA
Source organism: Aelia acuminata (assembly GCA_911387785.2). Classification (NCBI taxonomy): domain Eukaryota; kingdom Metazoa; phylum Arthropoda; class Insecta; order Hemiptera; family Pentatomidae; genus Aelia; species Aelia acuminata. The sequence continues at coordinate 185,710,574 of OU426979.1, forward strand.
TCATTTAGTTACCATAAAACAATTAATTTCCATTAAATGAACATAACGTCTTTAATTTTGAACAATGGTATGTTATTAAAGGCGTACTGCCCATGAGGCTCATCGTGTTTTATGAGTTAAGGGAATATTTTTCTTTTTTTCTCCTATATATATTTATTCAATTTTGTTCATATTCCGAACTTAGACATTTTTAATTTTTAGGCATAACGGGAGACAGTTTATTTCCCCATACAAACAAATACAAAGGTACTTTATAAGAAAACAAAAAATGCCACTTCCCCATTTTAATAATGATAAAGCTTACCTGATATTAAAGAAAGCTTGATATTTGTTAAACATGACTAATTTGATCAAAATTGTTAAAAACCGTTTTTGAGAAAATCGATAAAAACGTAAAAATAGGAATCGAAGTTACGAACTAAAGTGCCCCCTCCGTTTGATGAAATTTATGCTGTCACATCGCGGGCATATACGTGTACATATACCAAATACCCCATTTCAGATTTACGCGGTTTATAGTTTTTGAGCTAGTCTGTGCACACACAAGCAAAGACCATTTCGCGGGACTTGGTTATTTGGACTCAGGGGACCCCAAAACGTGTATTACCGTTGAAAACCGAATGTATAAATTTTTCACGATCGCAATTGTATATTTCATATGTAGGTAAGTAAATGTAAAAAAAAAAAAAAAAATGATGTCACTTTTTACAACATTTCCGTACGACCAGGATTAATTCTTATTTTTAAAAATATCTGTTTTATCATATCGATAAATGACGTACAAAAAAACAAAACAATATGAGGATATAATGAACTGCTAAAAAAATAAAATGAAAATAAGATAAAAACATCCTCGTGCAATAAAAAAGAACTAAGAAAACAATAATTTAATTAATTGCTAATCGCGTCATTGTAATTTTTTTTTTTTTTTTTTTATCTGAGGCGTAGTAAATAATACTAATCTATTATTAGTAACACAGGATATTTATCTTAAATAAAATAAAAAAATAAAATAATGAAGAGCTGTTAAATGAAGGCTGCGGTTGACCTAGATTTGATATCGCTGTTAAGAAAAGTCAACCTCATCAATATTATGACACGTTGAGGACAAATGTAATCAGATCTGATATTTACACTTAGTGCGTCACCATATATTTAATATTTAAAACAATATTCCTCAATATCTTTATAAAACTAAATGAAAATCTCGTGCTACGATGTTTGTCGGGAGTTTTGTCCAACTTAAAAGATAGGATCGTTTTTATCTCGTTTATTGGCCTCAATATTTCATTTAATGCAAAATAAATGCTGATTATACTACAATAGAGTGTGATTATTTGTAAGTTCTATAAATTTCCAACAGATGCCGGTGTAAGTTGTTTTATTGACACATTTCATTTTCTTTCGATATTTAAAGAGGATAAGCATAAATCTATTTTTTCCGGCTTGGACTAGGAAAATCACTGTTTTTCTCTTGGCAAATTATGTGTCGCCTTTTCACATGTGGATTCGAAAACATCGAATCTATTTGTTTTAGATAAAATCAGTTGAAACAAAATCATTGTGAACCTATTAGTATAACCTCCTGCATCGATATCTCATATCATCATGTGTTAAATTCTGAATTCAAGTAATATTTATTATGGCTAAAGATTAATTAGTTAAATTTTTTCTGTCTATTTGGATTGTACTAAACCCTATTCCAATTATATTCTATAATTAGTTCTTTTTACATGTATCATTCATTAATACATTATGATCAAATATAAGATGTAAAAAATAAAAACTTTAACCCACCTAAATTCCTTACTAAACAATTTTACATTTGACATAAAGTTCTATTTTAATTCTCCATTGAGTTTTAGATTAGCTGAAGCGTCTTTACCTTTATCAATGAATTTTAATTTGAATGTATTAAAAAAGAATAGGATATAATGAGCTCAGACAGCAACGCATGCTCAGGTCTGCCCGTCTTAAAAATCTCAAGTCCCGATGTTTCTCGGAGGTAAAATCAGAAACTACTCAACCGATTTTTATAAAATTTGGCTTATTGAGTGTAGTTTGTCCAACTTAAAAGACAGGATTGTTTTTATTCGGTTATCAGCCTCAATATTTCTTTTATTGCAAATTAAATGCTTATTTTATTACAATTGAGTGTCATTATTTGTAAGTTCTATGAATTTTCCAACAGATGGCGGTGTTGATTTATTGACTCAACACTTCATTTTCTTTCGATATTTATGATGGGTAAGGATCCAGTAGGCAATTCTATTTCTTCTGGCTTGGACTAGGAAAATCCATGTTTTTTTCCATGGCCAATTATGTGCCGCCTTTTCAGGTATGGAGGAAACATCAAATCTATTTCTTTTAAGGAAAGACAGGTTAACCAAAATCATTGTGTACCTATTAGCAGTATAAACATTGAAATTGTGAATACAAATAATAAAAACGTATGTAAATTATAATAATAAAATTAATCTAATCTTAATTTGTGGCTGACCACCATTTTTAAATTATTTTTAAATAATTTATTTTTTGAAGAGAAAAGATTTGGCTCCGCCGGGAGTCGAACCCGGGTCTCCTGCGTTACATGCGAGGATGCTAACCGCTACACCACAGAGCTCGGCTCAAGGCAGAGCAAATCCTTCCTCTTCACTGACTAGCGGTTAGCATCCTCGCATGTAACGCAGGAGACCCGGGTTCGACTCCCGGCGGAGCCAAATCTTTTCTCTTCAAAAAATAAATTATTTAAATATAATAATAAAAAGTTACAAATTAATGTTATCTATCTCAATCATGATATTAAATTTTTATGTTTTGTTAAGAAGCATTTTATGAACATGTAGCAAGATTTGAGGTTCTTCCTGCTCCGTCCTCGTTTTTCATAACCTGTTTCAGTAGAGCCTACTGATACGATATCTCATATCATCATCTGTTATATTCTGAATTTAAGTTAATATATAATATAGTAACGCTAAATTGATAAGAAAGTAAAGAAACCATATGGCGTAACCTCCCAAACCGTTTGTTGGAACAAAATAAGGGGTTGGAACCAACTGTTTGGGTCTAGATCTTTCGTGCCTAGTCCACGCTGGCGTAGAACTGCCCACCTTGTTCTGGAACACTCCAGACCTGACCATTATCGATTATATATAAGGAGCGATTGACTAAACAAGTTAGTTGAAGTATGTGTCTTGACTGTGTAGCACAAGTCATATGATTGTGTGTTATAACGTTATCATTTTAGTAACCTACTCAAGTATTTAAGTTATATAAATTCGTTGGCATTGATAACTGAATATTTTTGTTTAATGAATATTTGTTACCCACATAAGTGTTACAATATGTACTATGCCGTCCCTCGGATAGGACATAAAATGGAGGTGCCGAGCATGTGCGATTTCAAGTACTCATTAAAGATCCCTATCCTAATTATACCTGGATAGTCAAAATTTAGGAGCCCCATTGTAGTATCGTCCGATTAACCTTAGTAGCATAAAGTGATGTTAAACATACAAACAACTAATAAATTTCCCTACGTGAGAAGAATAAAATATCAACGTCGTCTTATATAACACAATAGCATATTTTTTAATTCCGTTTCATAATAAAAAAATAAATAAATAAAAGTGGGTTTCGATCCCCATATCTTCCCCAAACCATCACCGGTGTTCATCAGACGAGAGAGTATCGCCCTCTACAATACTTACTTAACAGTTGGCGATTTTTTTTTTATTGAGGTTGGCAGAAGTAAGAGAGTACTTCCAGTGCTGGAATCGGGCTCTATTACTGGAATCATAAAAGACTCCTAATGACCCATTAACGTGCGGCGACCTCCCACGGAGTCCCGATCATTTGTACCCTGAGCGGTGGATGTAGTCAACGTGTCTTTCTCTCTCGATTCAAGATACCAGCTACCTAATATGAGCATGGAATTGCCAGGATAATGTTGTAATGCTTGATTATTACCCATCGGGAAGAAATTACAAGAAAATGGGTCATTTATTTTTGCTTATGACGATCAAAATGTAAAACATAAAAATACAGCCGAAATTATGGTGTTTATTACCAACTTAATTCCTGTTGACCATAACAGAATGAATGCTTCGGGAAGGGGGGGGTGCGTTTTTTTTTTTTTTTTTTTTTTTTTTTTTCGCATCCCTTCGAACAATTTTTCAAACCTTTTTCAGGTTTCTATCCGGATCCAGCCCGAAACTTGGAGGGGGGGTGTCAGGACCATACAGTTTAGAATAACAGATTATGATAACAGATAGCATAACGTGTTATTCTATTATAGAATGTTAATTTTATTGTTACGTTTTCTACTTATAAGATGTATAACTTAAAATGTTATTTTTTTAGGCTAACTCTATTTGAATAGGGTTCATCCCTAAAGACGAATAAAAGCATTACTCATTGTTTCTTTTTCTTTTTTTTGCATTGCAAATTATTATTGTCATTTAATAAAAATTATTTCAACCCACAAATAGTTACAATATGTGGTAAGCTGTTGCATCAAAAGTCATTAGTAAAATTATTTTATATATGTAGGTATACTTTACAACGGAATGAATGAATTCTAATCTTGAAAAATAGCGGTATCATCTTATTAATGTTTTTTTTTTTACATTTAAAGATGGTAGAAACGTTTGACGCAAACAATTTTTTTTGTCTTGTAATATTTAATCAAGGTCTGTTTACGGTACGATATCGCTCTCCAAATTGTTTTGATAATATATTAATATTGTTAGAATATATACGAATTCATTCAAAAGTTAAATAAGTTGTAAGGATCTCTTAAATTAATAGAATCGAAACTGTTTTCAAAATAATCAAGATTTAGAGTATATGTGCATATAAACTGCTCACAAATTGAAGTGGACCACTTAAGAAAATGAATATATTTTATGATTTAGCTAACTTCATTGATTTGAGGTTTTCCTCCATTTTAGAAAAACTATTTTATCAGCCCTTTCACGGTGTTTAAAGAGATAAAAACAAAAACAAAGTCTTAGTATCACTACTTAGAGCTTAGCTGCTTATTGGACTTTGTCCCATAAGGTCATGTTTATTAGTTTCCACTTGTGTTTTGCAAACATTATTTCCCTTTTATCGTCAGTATTACTCCAACTATTCACTAGACAGTGTTTAACAATGTCTTTACGACGACTTAGTGCTGAAGAACTTGGGAGGGCATTAGCACTTTTAGAGTTAGGTCATTCTCAACGTGATGTCGTTCGTAGGCTTCAGTGCTCTCACACAGTCATTGGACGAGCATGGTCTCGATACCAGGCAACAGGTACTGCTCAGTACACACATAGAGGAGGCCGAGTTCGAAAAACCATCCTTCAGCAAGACCGATATCTTAAAATTCAAACCACTAGGCAGCGAGGTTTGACAGCTCGGGAGCTGCAAAGTTCTTTTCATCAAGCAACGGTAGTCCACATTTCAACTAAGACGGTTAGAAACCGCCTACCTGAATTTGGTTTGAGGGCAAGAAGACCGGCGAGGAGGGTTTATTTGACCAGACAACAAAAGGCAGCACGACTCCTATGGGCTCGTGAACATGTTGATTGGACTGGGACCATTGTTTATTTACTGACGAATCGAAATTTGTTCTCCATCATCAAGATCGACGTTTTAAGGTGTGGCGAGAGAAAAACCAGCGATTTAGCCCAGGTATGACGGAACCAGTTCGCTCTCTTGGAGGAGGCTCAATAATGGTGTGGGGAGGGATAATGAGTAATCGAAAAACTCAGCTTCTACTGTTTAGAAATGAACATTAGCCGCACAAACCTACCTGAGCAAGTCATCACACCTGTAATTGTCCCTTTATCCCAAGAAACGGTTGAGAACTTCATTCTTGTTGATGATAATGCTCGTCCTCATAGGCCAAGGATGATTAAAAGTTATTTAGCTGAACAAGAAATAACGCGCATGAACTGGCCTGATTGATCACCGGACATGAATCCAATTGAGCATGTTTGGGGCTAACTCCAGTGGCAATTACGCATGTTTTCACCGTGTCCAGATCACTTGGATGAACTTGCTGCTGCCTTAATTGAGCAATGGGCTAATTTACCTCAAGATTACATATTGAGCTTAATAAGGAGTATGAATCACAGATGTGAAGCATTAATTCAAAGTAGAGGGGGTCCAACACCCTACTGGAGAAGGTTGAATTGAAATGAAAACCAATCTTTGTAAAAATTTAAATGTTTATTTTGTACATTTTTTTTATTTAAATTAAAAAAATAAATTTTTCTTAAATTTTGTTTTTTGTACATTTATTTTTGTTCAACGAAAACCATTAACAATCGATAAGTGAGGTACTGAAAGCACAAATATACCAAAAAAATAATCAGAAGTATGGTTAAAAAAGAGTTACTTAACTTTTGATGAGTGGTCCACTTCAATTTGTGAGCAGTTTATATGTATGTAGGTGTAATGGTTAATGGTGTGGAAAAACCATAAGCCAACATCTACGGCTATCAATATTTTTAAGAAATTTGAAATACTGTTAAGTTTATTTTCTACTAAATGTATGGCGTTATTTTGTCATTGATTTGTTTTATTAGTATCGTTTAGAAAGTTTAGTAGCGAAATAACTTAGCTTGCGCCTTTTTTCCAGAAATCTAAAGACCCAAAGACCCATTACGGATGAAAAATATAATAAAATTACTTAGATTAGAAATTGACGTGTTTCGATAAAATGTAAACGCCATTTCTCAACTTCAAACATTTTTCCACATTTTTATGGTTATATTTATATATCTCCCAAAGTTATAGAGTATTGCAAAACTTAAAATTTCTCAGTACTTTTCGATTCATTATTACTTACTTCTTATTCTAAGGGGCCTAATTTCATCGAAAGTAGACTTTTTTTTTACTTCTGGCTACTACTTTTTTACTGCGAGTTGGTTTTTGTGAATACACTGTGAAGGTGAATCGATAGGTGTATTTACAACTCGTAGTAAATTTTGTCTCTTATGCCTTTCTGGAAATCGAAAACGATTACTATTCCTGTAAAATCACTTTATATTACCTTCAGAAATCTATTATGGGACCAAAGTTTCTTATACCATATTTCTTCACACCTTAAAGGCTTTAAATAATTTGAACATCACCTATTTACTCTCTAAAGTGAAATCAAATTTTCTATCGTTAAATAAAAGTTTTTATTTTCATCAGTGATAATAAGGGATGTGAAATTCTGGCTATCACTTCGTTGGCATATACAGCCATCAAATACCAAATTTGATCAAAATAGTTAAAAGCCGTTTTAAAGAAATAAAAAAACAAAACATGAAAATGAAACAAAATTTACTAAATAAAGTGCCTCCTTCGAATTGATCAATTTTGATAAAATTTTTGCTGTCACATCACAGGCATTTCCATATACTAAATACCCATTTTCATAAAAATCGTTAAAGCCGTTTTTGAGAAAATAAAAAGAAACTTGAAAATGAGACAAAATTTATCAATTAAAGTGCCCCCGCCGTTTGACTAATTTTGATGAAATTTCGGCTGTCACGTCTTTGGCATATACCTACATCAAATACCCAGTTTGATCAATATTGTTAAAGCCGTTTTTGAGAAATTAAAAAAAAATCTTGAAAATGAGACAAAATTTGTTAAATAAAGTCTTTAATTTTAAACATCGTCTGTCATTAAAGGCGTCCATGGGCTCATCGTGTTTTATGAGTTGACGGAATATTTTTCATCTTTTCTCCTGTATATATTTATTCGATTTTGTTCATATTTCGAATTTAGACATTTCTAATTATTAAGACTAACGGGAGACAGTTAATTTCTCCAAACAAACAAATACAAAGGTACCTTATAAGAAAACAAAAAAAGGCCCCTTCCCCGTTTTAATAATGATAAAGCTTATCTGATATTAAAGAAAGCTTGATTTTCATTAAACATGACGAATTTGATCAAAATCATCAAAGCCGATTTTGAGATAATCGAAAAAAAGGTAAACATTAGAAAAAAAAAGTTATGAAATAAAGTGCCCCTATGTTTGACCAATTTTGATGAAATTTCGACTGTTGCATCGCTGGCATATATAGCATTTCCAAGTCTATTTGAACATTTTCCAAGTCAACTGTAACCCTTTCCAAGTCAAAAGAAAATCTTTCCAAGTCAAGTGTAACCTTTTCCAAGTCAACTTTAACCCTTTCCAAGTCACAAGAAACCCTTTCCAATTCAAAAGTAACCCTTTCCAAATCAAATGGAACCCCTTCCAACTCAATCGTCACCCTATCTATTTCATTTATATATCAAAAGGGGTTCCATTTGATTTGGAAAGGGTTACATTTGAATTGGAAAGGGTTTCTTGTGACTTGGAAAGGGTTACAGTAGACTTGGAAAAGGTTACACTTGACTTGGAAAAGGTTACGCTTGACTTTGAAAGGGTTTCTTTTGACTTGGAAAGGGTTACAGTTGAATTGGAAAAGGTTGAAATAGACTTGGAAATGCTATACATACACCAATGCTATGCAGATCATGGGCATATACATACACCAAATACCCAATTTCAGGTTCGTACCGTTTAAAGTTTTTGAGCTAGTCTGTCAACATAAACAAACACACAGACCATTTCGCGGGACTTGGTTATTTGGACGCAGGGAACCCCAAAACGTGTATTTCCTTTGAAATTTTTCACGATTGCAATATTTTCACTTACTGTATATTTTATATAGAGACCAATGGAAATTAAAGTAACTACTAGTGACACGAAAGTAATTACATGCTTCGCAATGAACAAGGCTAACCACCTAGTTCTTGGAGAAAGTGTAATTCCAGTAACTAAAGGAGCTGTGATTTTTAGTCACAGTTACAAAGTCACACTCCCCAGCCATACCACCCACCAACATACCGGAAGGTTTTGCTCTCGAACACCGATTCCAACAAATGATTGTGTTTTATCGATTTGATTTAATATGGCCTCTTCCTTTTTCGTTACCACTCAATTAAAATATTCCAAAAATTCCTTTTTTAGCTTGTTCAATTACTCTCCGGAATATCCCCTTTTCTACTAATTCGTCCATTTTTCCTCCTCATCCTCAACACGGGATACTTGACCTCTAATCAAGATATCATAAAATAAAATAATAACAATGCAATTAAATTAATGGGAATCCAGTATGTAACGAGATGTTTTCAATTTTTATTTTGACTTCATTCTATATTTTTTTTATCAATTTCATTTTTTGTTGTATGCAGATTTTTACTCACTTTAATGAATTGATTTTTTTTTTTCATTTGTTTTAAAAGGTTCAGCCCCAGGAGTTATTTTATATCTTTTTATCCACCCACCGACTTATTCTCGCGAACATTCCCGGACACGCGTTGCTGTGGCTCTGTAGCTACTAAATTCAATGATAAAGAGAACGTTTCAGCTAATCTAAAAATAAACGGAATTCAAAATAGAACTTTATGCGAAATTTAAAATTGTTAAAACTATGCTCATTTTCAAAACAATGCTTTGAGGCCGTTTTATTTTATATTAGTGATTAGTCTCCTTCCTGCTATAGGAAAATCTTAATATTTTATTTTTTATTAGTTAGTTCCTTTTACATTTGTGTTATTTACATGTAATCTAGCCTCGGCTGAAAAAATCCAATAAGTGCTAAATAAATGGATCTTTAATACTTACTATAGTCAATTATGAGATGTAAAAAATAAGAACTTTGACCCTTCTAAATTATAATAAAGCTTACCTGATATTATATTTATAAAGAACACATAATTTTCAATAAACACCACGAATTTGATGAAAATCGTTAAAGCCGTTTTTGAGATAATCGAAAAAAAGGTAAAAACTGGGAAAAAAGTTATGAAATAAAATGCCCCCTCCGTTTGACTAATTTTGATGAAATTTCGGCTATCACATCTTCGGCATATACATACATCAAATACCCAGTCTGATCAAAATCTTTAAAAAGCCCTTTTAGAGAAAATAAAAAATAACATGTAACAATAAGACAAAATGTATTAAGTAAAGTGCCCCATACTATTGATCAATTTTGATGGAATTTTCGCTGTCACATCACAGGCACATACATATACCAAATACCCATTTTCATCAAATTCATTAAAGCCGTTTTTGTCTAAATAAAAAAAAAACGTAAAACTTAGACAAAATTCTTCAAATACAGAACCCCCATCCTTTGTCCAATTTCGATGAAATTTTTGCTGTCACATCGCGGGAATATTCATACACCAAATACCCAATTTCACATCTGTGCGGTTTATAGTTTTTGAGCTAGTTTGTTCACACACACACAATTTCGCGGGACTTGGTTATTTGGACTCAGGGGACCCCAAAACGTTTATTTCCGTTGAAAACCGGAAGTCGAATTTTTCACGATCGCAATAGGGTAAACTGCACAGTTATTGACACCCTTAAGACTACATTTCTGTGGTTAAATTAAAAAAAAAACTTTTTATAAAGGGATCAAATAGAAACTTCCTATAGCTCCTCTTTATCTATCCTTATAAAGACTCGAGAGGTTTTTTCGGTCAAAAGTTCAATAGTTTTACCATATGGCAATATTTATTGTTAAAAGTGCCAAATCTACTTATCGGCACCCTGTGGATTTAATTGTGAAATCTTCTCTATGGTTAGTTTGTTAAAGTCTAACTTCACAGATGGCTTAGAGGAACCTTCAAACATTAGACTCATGTATATCTTGTAATAAAATTAGGACTTGTTTACCTATTTCTTTGAGTTATTGTTGGGGTGCCAATAACTGTATGGTTTACCCTACTTTCCCTTATTATATATTTCATACACAGGTAAGTGAAAGTTAAAAAAGTTGATTCTAATGTGATACTTTATAAAGCTTTTGATATTGTTGTTATCAGATAGTTTAACTGATACTATCTCGAATACAGTCTTTGTTGCAATCCTGGAAATCGTTGCAAATAAATAATAAAATAATGCTTTATCCCTTCACCACCATTTAGAGTTGAGTAATTATTTTGGGGGGTTGGATTTCATTTATAATTATGCCTTAAAATTATTTCTAATGATACGGCTCTGTCTGGACGTAACAGCTACTGAAGATACCCAGTTATTTCCTAATTGCTGAAATTAGCCAAATATTTCATTAGGGACATAAGCTACGGAAGGGATTATTATTTCAATTGTACGAAGGCGGTCGTTACAGCAATTGCCTTTAATTAGAATAAGAAGTAAAGAAAGTCCGGTTTTAATAATTAAGAAATAATAACGACTCTCAAGGTGGCAGCGACCTGGCTATTGCATCACTCTTATTTATAAGGCAGGGCTAATCAATGGAAATGTTTCTTACTTCTTAGAGAACTTGCAATTTAAAAACGTAAAGGCTTATTTACTCACTAAACTTTATGAAATTGTTTTTTTTTTATTGGCTTATAATACAGCGTTGCCATGGGGTCTCAACCAAATAGTATTAGTTATAATTTCTTTACTTTCACTTACCTATATATGAAATATTTAGTAAGGGATCGTGAAAAATTTCGACTTCCGGTTTTCAATGCAAACCCGTTTTAGGGTCCACTGAGTCCAAATAACCAGGTCCCGCAAAATGGTCTGTGTGTTTGAACAGACTAGCACAAAAACTATAAACCGTACGAACATGAAATTGGGTATTTGGTGTATGTATATGCCCGTGATGTGACAGCAAAAATGTCCTCAAAATTGGTCAAAAGGAGGGGGTACTTTATTTAATAAATTTTTATATTGTTTTAGATTTTCTCAAAAACGGCTCGAACGATTTTGATTAAACTGAGTATTTGATGTATTAATATGCCCGAGATATGACTGCAAAAATTTCATCAAAATTGATCTACCGAAGGGGATACTTTACTTAATAAATTTTGTATCATTTTCACGTGTTTTTTTTTTATTTACTCAAAAACGGCTTTAACGATTTTGATCAAACTGGGTATTTGATGTATGTATATGCCAAAGATTTGACAGCCAACATTTCAACAAAATTGGTAAAACGGAGGTGGCACTTTATTTCATAACATTTTTACCTTTTTTTTTTCGATTAACTCAAAAACGGCTTTAATGATTTTGATCAAATTCGTCATGAATAATGAAAATTAGGTGTTCTTTAATATCAGCTAAGCTTTATCATTATTTAAATGTCCTGTGGGGTCTTAAATGGGGAGGGGCCTTTTTTGTTTTCCTATAAATTACCTTTGTTTTTGCTTATATGGTGAAATAAACTGTCTCTCGTTACGCCTAAAAATTAGAAATGGCTAAATAAGAAAAATGAAAAAAATCAAGTAAACATTTAGAGGAGAAAAAATAAAAATATTCCGTCACCTCAGAAAACACGTTGAGCACACGCATGCGCAGTAAGCCTTTAATGACAGACCATTTTTCATAATTAAAGCTGTTCTGTCCATTTAATGGCAATTTTATAATATCAGACGACTTGGATTATTATGCTTGCATTGCCGAATTATCACATGTAAAAAAATGTATTTAATCAATATATATTATAAAGCAAAGTGTACAATGTGCGTGCCGAAAAGGCTCAGAAACGACTCCACATACGATTAAGAGATTTATGTCAGCGTGTAACTGTAGTTCCCCTTACGGAGAAGAAGGTTTCCGTTTTTCTCTTAAGGGTGTGAAATTGAAGAGAAAAGGACTGGAATTTTAAGGCTCTCGCAACATGTAATTAGCCTACCTGAGAAAGACATACGAGTTTATAAATGAAAAATTTAGTTCGAGCTGCAGACCACCAGGAAGCGCTAGGTGTTTCACTCAATATTTATTGTTCATTCATTCCGTTATATTTGTAAAGGTTATATATTTTGTCAGCTGTTCTTTTTAAATTACTAAAAAATCAAGCGAAAATAATTAGTTTCACCTTTTCTTTTAAAATAAATTAACGATTTTACATATCTGCAATCAATGAGAAAACCGACTGGGTACTTTACAAAATTAATTTTCTCATAAGAAGGTTAATTGATTAACACATTACATTTAATCAATATCTAACATATACTTAAGTAAATTTAATGCAATATGAGTGAGCGAATAAAAACAGACATAAAACAAAAAAGAAGAGCTGAATAGACTGATTATAAACCGAAAATAACAAGTTTGAAGTGCTCTTATTGTATGTAGTTATGAAAAATGGTTTTATTACTATGTATGATGAGCATTCCAGTTGACAAAATGATGAATTGACTCCAAATATAAAAGTTTTCAATAAGATTTTATCACCGCTCATAGTTCAAGATAAAAAGAAATATGATGAAAAAATTGTGCCCTCATGATATTTTGGTTTTCACTTAGTAACAGTAGTAAGATTGGAGAAGTGCAGAGTTCGGCCAAATTAGGGTGTGTGGGGGGGGGGGATATATTAAGGGAGGTTGTACTGGAAGAAAGGTCTTACAAAAAAAGTTTCTATGAATCTTCGGTATTTTCTAAACTTCTGGATCTTATGGGACCATCACAGTAGTCGGCGCTTAAGTTGTACTCCAAATATAGTTTTTTTAACTAATAATTTAATAACTTATTATCTGCTGACAGTTTGGAATGGGCTTATAGGATTCATAATCACAGAAACCATCAAAAACGATGCATGACTCGACAAAATTGCAGCAAAATTAATTGTTCATTCACCATTTTCAACACCCTATAAAGTATATTGGGTTCCTTATTTGGGCGAACACTGCAGATCTCGAATCTTAATATTGATACAATGTTAAAATTTTCAAGAAAGTGCTAATTTTGTTCTATATTTCCTTTAATTTTAAAGTTTTTCTGTTATTGAAACTGCCACACAACTACCGGAGCGAAGCCGGGCCCACTAGCTTGTAATAAAAAAAAATAGTGATTTTGTGTAGAGCAAATAAAAACAAAAATAAGAAATGAATGTGGGAAAATGTGTGACTTTGAGAGGTGGCAATTAACAAAACACATCAATTTCTAACCTAAGTAAGTTGGTAAGTGAAAGTTGTGTGCTGCGCGCACGCACCAGATTTTTTTTAAATGTAATTTTTCTACCAAATTTTTTGTTTTTCTTCTGTCTTCCTGATGTCATCACCTTACTTATTTTTTATGTAACACCTTAATTCTTAATTCCGGTACTACCTTTTTTATAGTACTCTGTTATAATTTTTATATTTTCCTGACCTTATTGTACTTAGTTATTTATTTTTACTTCCTGTCCGAGGGACGGCATAGCCAAGGATTTTTCAATCCTAGGGGCACCGCGGGACGCGAACCCACGACCTTAAGTATTATTATTCATTTTTTAAAAATGAAAATGAATTTTTAAAATTCCAAATAACAATTTTGATCTGGGTTGATTTTTATATTTAATATCCATTCCATACCCTGTTTGTGAGCTTATATCGGTCTCTTTGAATTACTAAAAAAATCGTGGTAAATTTTATAATTATTGGGGACATTAAGATATTGATTTAAAAGAAACATGAATATAAATAATAAAATCCCCAAATGAAATTCCATAAAGTAATTTATAAGCAATAAACATATTGATTTATGGTTTTACTAAATACCTCTATACAACATAAAATAAAATATTATCATCTTATCAACTAATTTATGATTAACGATCCTTTGAAGTATTTTAAATAAGTTATTTGTTTTGTACAATTAAATTATAAATAAATACAAATAATAAATTCATATGAGATCAAGGTGAAATACTTCTGCTTCTCAAAATACAGCGTTTTTCTGTTTTGTTTTCTATAACAATCTTGTACTAGACGAACGATAATAAATATAAATATTTTTAAAATATTGTGTAGATATTTTGTTCAGTTAAATTATTATCAAGAAAAAAAATATGGTTGGCAGTAGAAGTGGTGAAGATTGTGCCGATATTAATGTAGAAGGGCATACGTTTGAACAAGTATGGAAATTTAGATATTTAGTGGCGATGGTAACTAGAAAAAATGAAATCGATGAGGAAATTAAGGCTAGATTAGAAACCGGTAATTCTGGATACTTTTCAGTAACGAAATTGCTTAGCTCGCGCCTTCTGTCCCAAAACTTAAAATTAGGATTTACAAAACTATTATTTTTCCAATTGTCCTTTACGGATGAGAAACGTGGCCGCTGACATTGAGGGATGAGCAACGGCTTAGGGGTTTTGAAAATAAAGTACTGCGTAGAATATTTGAACAGAAGAAGGTTGAAATAACCGGAAAATTTAGACGCATATACGAGGCCAAACTAAGTGAACTGTACCCGGTAAATATAATTGAGGTGACAGCAGCGAGACGAATAAAATGTGCTTGTAAAATTGGGGAACTTAGTAGAGAACGGATTCCGAAAAGATTAATAAGCACTGGGCCGAATGGGAAACGTCCAAGGAGCTGCCCGAGACGGAGGTGGGAGGATTGCGTTAGGGCGGATCTATCGAAGTTGGATCTGGAAGACGGTCGATGGATCGAGGTGTGCAGGGAGCGAGTGGTCGTGTCGGCATCGAACCTTTGGGTTTGTTAAGCCTTTATTATCATTACTAAATTATTATCACATTTTTTTTTTTTTTTTTTTTTTTTGGATACCCCCTACCAGGCCATGTGTGGCATACGGGGGGTTACTCTAGAGGTGTAAGCAGCCTACTCTAACCATGGTGGGACTGTCGAGATTTATTCCTTGGGGCCTCCACGAATAAATCACATATCATGATGTTTTCTGTATCCTTGTTAACCATTATTAATTTTGTATACAACTTTGTTGTATACAACCGTGCAACTCGAGATGAGATATTTGAGGTTCTAATGTGCTAATGTACCACAGAAACACTCCCATTTTGTCAGGCATGTTTTTTTACTTTCACTTACCTATATATGAAATATATAGAAAGGAAAGTATCGCGATCGTAAAAAAATTATATATAAGTCGGTGGGTGGAAACAAAGATATAAAATGTTAAGGGTTGAACCTTTTAAAACAAATGGAAAAAAAAAATGAATTCATTAAAGTGAGTAAAAATCTGCATACAACAAAAAATGAAATTGATAAAAAAATATAGAATGAAGTCAAAATAAAAATTGAAAACATCTCGTTACATACTGGATACTCGTTAATTTAATTGCATTGTTATTATTTTATTTTATGATATCTTGATTGGAGGTCAAGTATCCCGTGTTGAGGATGAGGAGGAAAAATGGATGAATTAGTAGAAAAGGGGAAATTCCGGAGAGTAATTGAACAAGTTAAAAAAGGAATTTTTGGAATATTTTATTTGAGTGGGAACGAAAATAGAAGAGGCCATATTAAATCAAATCGATAAAACACAATCATTTATTTTAATCGGTCTTTGAGAGCAAAACCTTCCGGTATGTGGGTGGGTGGTATGGCTGGGGAGTGACTGGCGTTCCTGTGACTTTGTCACTGTGACTAAAAATCACAGGTCCTTTAGTTACTGGAATTTCACTTTCTCCAAGAACTAGGTGCCTAGCCTTGCTCATTGCGAAGCATATCATTACTTTCGTGTCAATAGTAGTTGCTTTTACTTACATTTACTTATATACGAAATATACAGTAAGGGAAAATATTGCGATCGTGAAAAATTTCGACTTCCGGTTTTCAACAGAAATACACGTTTTGGGGTCCCCTGAGTCCAAATAACCATGTCCCGCGAAATGGTCTGTGAGTGTTTGAACAGACTAGCTCAAAAAATATAAACCGTGGGAACCTGAAATTGGGTATTTAGTGTATGTATCTGCCCGTGATGTGACATCAAAAATTTCATTAAAATTGGTCAAACGGAGGGGGTACTTTATCTAAAAAATTTTGTCTATTTTTTAATAATTTTTGTTTTTATCAAAAACGGCTCTAACGATTTTGATTAAACTTGGTACTTGACGTATGTATATGCCAAAGATGTGACAGGCAAAATTTCATCAAAATTAATCAATCGGAGGGGGCACTTCACTTAATACATTTTGTCTCATTTTCACGTGTTTTTACTTTCACTTACGTATATATCAAATATGTAGTAAGGAAAGTATTGCGATCGTGAAAAATTTCGACTTCCGGTCTTCAACGGAATTACACGTTTTGGGGCCTCCTGAGTCCAAAAAACCAAGTCCCGCGAAATGGTCTGTGTGTCTGTGTGTGAACAGACTAACTCAAAAACTCTAGGACGTACAAAACTGAAATTGGGTATTTAGTGTACATATATGCCCGCGATGTGACAGCGAAAATTTCATCAAAAACGGCTTTAACCATTTTATCAAATTCGTCATGTTAAATGAAAATTAGGTGTTCTTTAATATCAGGTAAGCTTTATCATTATTAAAATGTTCTAAAGGGGGCTTTTTTGGGGTGGGACCTTTTTTTGTTTGTTTGTTTCCCATAAAGTACCTTTGTTTTTGTTTATATGGAGAAATTAACTGTCTCTCATTACGCCTAAAAATAAGAAATGGCTAAATATGAGATATGATAAAAATAAAGAAAATATAAAGAGGAGAAAAAAATAAAAATATTCAGTCATCTCATAAAACTCGTTGAGCCCACGCATGCGGAGTACGCCTTTAATGACAGACCATTGTTCATAGTTAAAGCCGTTCTGTTCATTTGAGAAGTGGCAATTAACAAAACGCATTAATTTCTAATCTAAGTAAGTTGGTAAGTGTACTCAAAAACCGCTGTAACGATTTTGATGAAATTCGTCATGTTTAATAAAAATTAGGCGTTCTTTAATATAAGGTAAACTTTATCATTATTATAAACTATTTTATTAGAAGATAAAAGATTCGACCACGGCCGGGAATCGAACCCAGGTCCTCTGCATCTACGTCGCAGCGCTCTTATCACTGAGCTAACCGTGAGTCCGTTCCGATCGTGATCGAATCTTTCTCTTCTGTGATCCCTCCCTCCAAGTCTCGCCACATTGTAGCGAAGTACCGGGGGGCTGAACAATTGTTCAGACAGACGGGATCTAGTTGACATACGTCAAATTAATACATTGTATGTTGTTATGTAGTAATTAGTTATCGTTAGATAATTAATTTTTAATTTTTAAACTATTTTATTAGAAGATAAAAGATTCGACCACGGCCGGGAATCGAACCCAGGTCCTCTGCATCTACGTCGCAGCGCTCTTATCACTGAGCTAACCGTGAGTCCGTTCCGATCGTGATCGAATCTTTCTCTTCTGTGATCCCTCCCTCCAAGTCTCGCCACATTGTAGCGAAGTACCGGGGGGCTGAACAATTGTTCAGACAGACGGGATCTAGTTGACATACGTCAAATTAATACATTGTATGTTGTTATGTAGTAATTAGTTATCGTTAGATAATTAATTTTTAATTTTTAAACTATTTTATTAGAAGATAAAAGATTCGACCACGGCCGGGAATCGAACCCAGGTCCTCTGCATCTACGTCGCAGCGCTCTTATCACTGAGCTAACCGTGAGTCCGTTCCGATCGTGATCGAATCTTTCTCTTCTGTGATCCCTCCCTCCAAGTCTCGCCACATTGTAGCGAAGTACCGGGGGGCTGAACAATTGTTCAGACAGACGGGATCTAGTTGACATACGTCAAATTAATACATTGTATGTTGTTATGTAGTAATTAGTTATCGTTAGATAATTAATTTTTAATTTTTAAACTATTTTATTAGAAGATAAAAGATTCGACCACGGCCGGGAATCGAACCCAGGTCCTCTGCATCTACGTCGCAGCGCTCTTATCACTGAGCTAACCGTGAGTCCGTTCCGATCGTGATCGAATCTTTCTCTTCTGTGATCCCTCCCTCCAAGTCTCGCCACATTGTAGCGAAGTACCGGGGGGCTGAACAATTGTTCAGACAGACGGGATCTAGTTGACATACGTCAAATTAATACATTGTATGTTGTTATGTAGTAATTAGTTATCGTTAGATAATTAATTTTTAATTTTTAAACTATTTTATTAGAAGATAAAAGATTCGACCACGGCCGGGAATCGAACCCAGGTCCTCTGCATCTACGTCGCAGCGCTCTTATCACTGAGCTAACCGTGAGTCCGTTCCGATCGTGATCGAATCTTTCTCTTCTGTGATCCCTCCCTCCAAGTCTCGCCACATTGTAGCGAAGTACCGGGGGGCTGAACAATTGTTCAGACAGACGGGATCTAGTTGACATACGTCAAATTAATACATTGTATGTTGTTATGTAGTAATTAGTTATCGTTAGATAATTAATTTTTAATTTTTAAACTATTTTATTAGAAGATAAAAGATTCGACCACGGCCGGGAATCGAACCCAGGTCCTCTGCATCTACGTCGCAGCGCTCTTATCACTGAGCTAACCGTGAGTCCGTTCCGATCGTGATCGAATCTTTCTCTTCTGTGATCCCTCCCTCCAAGTCTCGCCACATTGTAGCGAAGTACCGGGGGGCTGAACAATTGTTCAGACAGACGGGATCTAGTTGACATACGTCAAATTAATACATTGTATGTTGTTATGTAGTAATTAGTTATCGTTAGATAATTAATTTTTAATTTTTAAACTATTTTATTAGAAGATAAAAGATTCGACCACGGCCGGGAATCGAACCCAGGTCCTCTGCATCTTCGTCGCAGCGCTCTTATCACTGAGCTAACCGTGAGTCCGTTCCGATCGTGATCGAATCTTTCTCTTCTGTGATCCCTCCCTCCAAGTCTCGCCACATTGTAGCGAAGTACCGGGGGGCTGAACAATTGTTCAGACAGACGGGATCTAGTTGACATACGTCAAATTAATACATTGTATGTTGTTATGTAGTAATTAGTTATCGTTAGATAATTAATTTTTAATTTTTAAACTATTTTATTAGAAGATAAAAGATTCGACCACGGCCGGGAATCGAACCCAGGTCCTCTGCATCTACGTCGCAGCGCTCTTATCACTGAGCTAACCGTGAGTCCGTTCCGATCGTGATCGAATCTTTCTCTTCTGTGATCCCTCCCTCCAAGTCTCGCCACATTGTAGCGAAGTACCGGGGGGCTGAACAATTGTTCAGACAGACGGGATCTAGTTGACATACGTCAAATTAATACATTGTATGTTGTTATGTAGTAATTAGTTATCGTTAGATAATTAATTTTTAATTTTTAAACTATTTTATTAGAAGATAAAAGATTCGACCACGGCCGGGAATCGAACCCAGGTCCTCTGCATCTACGTCGCAGCGCTCTTATCACTGAGCTAACCGTGAGTCCGTTCCGATCGTGATCGAATCTTTCTCTTCTGTGATCCCTCCCTCCAAGTCTCGCCACATTGTAGCGAAGTACCGGGGGGCTGAACAATTGTTCAGACAGACGGGATCTAGTTGACATACGTCAAATTAATACATTGTATGTTGTTATGTAGTAATTAGTTATCGTTAGATAATTAATTTTTAATTTTTAAACTATTTTATTAGAAGATAAAAGATTCGACCACGGCCGGGAATCGAACCCAGGTCCTCTGCATCTACGTCGCAGCGCTCTTATCACTGAGCTAACCGTGAGTCCGTTCCGATCGTGATCGAATCTTTCTCTTCTGTGATCCCTCCCTCCAAGTCTCGCCACATTGTAGCGAAGTACCGGGGGGCTGAACAATTGTTCAGACAGACGGGATCTAGTTGACATACGTCAAATTAATACATTGTATGTTGTTATGTAGTAATTAGTTATCGTTAGATAATTAATTTTTAATTTTTAAACTATTTTATTAGAAGATAAAAGATTCGACCACGGCCGGGAATCGAACCCAGGTCCTCTGCATCTACGTCGCAGCGCTCTTATCACTGAGCTAACCGTGAGTCCGTTCCGATCGTGATCGAATCTTTCTCTTCTGTGATCCCTCCCTCCAAGTCTCGCCACATTGTAGCGAAGTACCGGGGGGCTGAACAATTGTTCAGACAGACGGGATCTAGTTGACATACGTCAAATTAATACATTGTATGTTGTTATGTAGTAATTAGTTATCGTTAGATAATTAATTTTTAATTTTTAAACTATTTTATTAGAAGATAAAAGATTCGACCACGGCCGGGAATCGAACCCAGGTCCTCTGCATCTACGTCGCAGCGCTCTTATCACTGAGCTAACCGTGAGTCCGTTCCGATCGTGATCGAATCTTTCTCTTCTGTGATCCCTCCCTCCAAGTCTCGCCACATTGTAGCGAAGTACCGGGGGGCTGAACAATTGTTCAGACAGACGGGATCTAGTTGACATACGTCAAATTAATACATTGTATGTTGTTATGTAGTAATTAGTTATCGTTAGATAATTAATTTTTAATTTTTAAACTATTTTATTAGAAGATAAAAGATTCGACCACGGCCGGGAATCGAACCCAGGTCCTCTGCATCTTCGTCGCAGCGCTCTTATCACTGAGCTAACCGTGAGTCCGTTCCGATCGTGATCGAATCTTTCTCTTCTGTGATCCCTCCCTCCAAGTCTCGCCACATTGTAGCGAAGTACCGGGGGGCTGAACAATTGTTCAGACAGACGGGATCTAGTTGACATACGTCAAATTAATACATTGTATGTTGTTATGTAGTAATTAGTTATCGTTAGATAATTAATTTTTAATTTTTAAACTATTTTATTAGAAGATAAAAGATTCGACCACGGCCGGGAATCGAACCCAGGTCCTCTGCATCTACGTCGCAGCGCTCTTATCACTGAGCTAACCGTGAGTCCGTTCCGATCGTGATCGAATCTTTCTCTTCTGTGATCCCTCCCTCCAAGTCTCGCCACATTGTAGCGAAGTACCGGGGGGCTGAACAATTGTTCAGACAGACGGGATCTAGTTGACATACGTCAAATTAATACATTGTATGTTGTTATGTAGTAATTAGTTATCGTTAGATAATTAATTTTTAATTTTTAAACTATTTTATTAGAAGATAAAAGATTCGACCACGGCCGGGAATCGAACCCAGGTCCTCTGCATCTACGTCGCAGCGCTCTTATCACTGAGCTAACCGTGAGTCCGTTCCGATCGTGATCGAATCTTTCTCTTCTGTGATCCCTCCCTCCAAGTCTCGCCACATTGTAGCGAAGTACCGGGGGGCTGAACAATTGTTCAGACAGACGGGATCTAGTTGACATACGTCAAATTAATACATTGTATGTTGTTATGTAGTAATTAGTTATCGTTAGATAATTAATTTTTAATTTTTAAACTATTTTATTAGAAGATAAAAGATTCGACCACGGCCGGGAATCGAACCCAGGTCCTCTGCATCTACGTCGCAGCGCTCTTATCACTGAGCTAACCGTGAGTCCGTTCCGATCGTGATCGAATCTTTCTCTTCTGTGATCCCTCCCTCCAAGTCTCGCCACATTGTAGCGAAGTACCGGGGGGCTGAACAATTGTTCAGACAGACGGGATCTAGTTGACATACGTCAAATTAATACATTGTATGTTGTTATGTAGTAATTAGTTATCGTTAGATAATTAATTTTTAATTTTTAAACTATTTTATTAGAAGATAAAAGATTCGACCACGGCCGGGAATCGAACCCAGGTCCTCTGCATCTACGTCGCAGCGCTCTTATCACTGAGCTAACCGTGAGTCCGTTCCGATCGTGATCGAATCTTTCTCTTCTGTGATCCCTCCCTCCAAGTCTCGCCACATTGTAGCGAAGTACCGGGGGGCTGAACAATTGTTCAGACAGACGGGATCTAGTTGACATACGTCAAATTAATACATTGTATGTTGTTATGTAGTAATTAGTTATCGTTAGATAATTAATTTTTAATTTTTAAACTATTTTATTAGAAGATAAAAGATTCGACCACGGCCGGGAATCGAACCCAGGTCCTCTGCATCTACGTCGCAGCGCTCTTATCACTGAGCTAACCGTGAGTCCGTTCCGATCGTGATCGAATCTTTCTCTTCTGTGATCCCTCCCTCCAAGTCTCGCCACATTGTAGCGAAGTACCGGGGGGCTGAACAATTGTTCAGACAGACGGGATCTAGTTGACATACGTCAAATTAATACATTGTATGTTGTTATGGAGTAATTAGTTATCGTTAGATAATTAATTTTTAATTTTTAAACTATTTTATTAGAAGATAAAAGATTCGACCACGGCCGGGAATCGAACCCAGGTCCTCTGCATCTTCGTCGCAGCGCTCTTATCACTGAGCTAACCGTGAGTCCGTTCCGATCGTGATCGAATTTTAATTTTTAAACTATTTTATTAGAAGATAAACGGACTCACGGTTAGCTCAGTGATAAGAGCGCTGCGACGTAGATGCAGAGGACCTGGGTTCGATTCCCGGCCGTGGTCCAATCTTTTATCTTCTAATAAAATAGTTTAAAAATTAAAAATTAATTATCTAACGATAACTAATTACTACATAATATCATTGTTATAATGTTCTGAGGGGGCTTAAATGGGGAAGCGGCCTTTTTTGT
Source organism: Aelia acuminata (assembly GCA_911387785.2). Classification (NCBI taxonomy): domain Eukaryota; kingdom Metazoa; phylum Arthropoda; class Insecta; order Hemiptera; family Pentatomidae; genus Aelia; species Aelia acuminata. Next base: position 185,733,959 of record OU426979.1, read on the forward strand.
TTTTCTATAAAGTGCCTTTGTTTTCATTTATATTGAAAATTATCTGTCTCTCGTTTCGCCTAAACATAAGAAATAGCTAAATATGAAATATGAAAAAAATCAAGTAAGCATAAAGAGGAGAAAAAAATAAAAATATTCCGTCAACTCATAAAATACATTGAGCCCATGCATGCGAAGTACGCCTTTAATGACTGACCGTTGTTTATAATTAAAGCCGTTTTGTTCATTTAATGGATATTATTTGTTTCATGGTAACTAAATAAAGTTTTCAACAACTACTTAGATAGTTATAAAATCAGCCATTCATGCATTGTATGTAAAATTAGTATTTTTTATAGAGCAAATAAAAACAAGAATAAGAAATGAATGTGGAAAAATGTGTGATTTTGAAAAAGTGGCAATTAACAAAACACACCAAGTTCTAATCTAAGTAAGTTGGTTAGTGAAATTTGTAGGTTGCGCGCACACACCAGATTTCTTTAACTGAATTTAGTACAAGCAGCTTTCACATCTCCTGGATTACAGATCATCAATCCTACTTGGACATATGGAGAAGAACTTTGGGGTTCTGCGAAACACGTCCACATTAACAAAACAAAAATTTCACAATCCAACATTCTCAGAAATTTCACAAATGCACCTTGGTTTATTTACACCAGTTACCTGGTGCAGTATACTACACGTCGGCTGAAACGGCACTAGCCAAGAGACCTTTTACAACAATAAACTCAAATATTATTAGACGCATCAAGAAAGTCAAAAACAACACTGGCCATATTTGCATGATGCGCCACTGCGCAGGTCCAAAGCAACATGAGGAATAATAATAATAATTTATTGAAACACTTATATAATTTTTAAAACTATTTGAAATGTAAATTTGTTCGTGTAGAAATGTAACAATGAGATCTGATTTAAATAAAACCAATTAAATAAAAAAATATTGAGATAAAAAGTATAGGGTAAACCTTACAGTTATTTGCACCCCAACTTAAAGATATAAGTAAACAAGTCCTAATTTTATTACAAGATATTCATGAGTCTAATGTTTGAAGGGTCCTTAAGTCATCAATGAAGTAAGGCTTTAACAAACTAACCATAGGGAAGATTTCACAATTAAATCCACTGGGTGCCAATAATTAAATTTGGTAATTTTAACGATAAATATTGCCATATTGTAAAACTATTGAACTTTTGACCCAAAAAAACCTGTTGAGACTTTATGAGGCTACATAATGAGGAGCTATAGGAAGTTTCTATTTGATCCCCTTATGAAAAGTTTTTTTTTCTGTAATCGTTGAATAATGGTAACATTACTAAACTGAAATGAGTGAAGAAAGTGAAACATTTTGCAATAGAGTGAAGAAAGTGATTACTTTCTTCACAAGTGAAGAAAGTGAATTGCCTTCTTAATTAGTAATAAGTATAAATTAAAAAATAATTTGAAGTAGGAAATTAAATGCTTTTAAATGTTTCTTAACATTGTAAGAATTTATTTTAACAAAATAAATTGAAATGTGAATGAATTATTGGTGGAAATAATCATTATATTTTAAAATTTAAATATAATAATAATTACCTTCCTTGTTTATAACCTGCACTTGTTTATAACACATAACCTTTCACAACCATGCTTATAACCTACCAACAACATACCGTAATCTTCACAACATCCTAATTTTTTTCATATTCTGGTTAGATCTGATCATGTATTACGCGATTACAGAAAAACTTTAATATTACACTCGTGAAAAAAGTAGAATTTACAACTCTCGTGAAATTACCACACTCACTCCGCTCGTGTGGGTAAACGTTTCACTCGAGTTGTAAAATGATCTACTTTCGTCACTTGTATAATAAATAACAATTTTTTAATTTAACCACAGAAATGTAGTCTTAAGGGTGCCAATAACTGTACGGTTTACCCTACCATATTACGAAATATTACCATATTACTTTAAAAAAAATAAGAACCATCTACGACTAAATTTTATTGATCGGGGAGGGAGGGGGTTGGGGGGAGGGGGAGAGGGTTAAAAAAATTATTATATCGAATAATTTTATTTAAAATAGTTGTGTTGTGTTTTTAAATATTTTATTATGTAAATAGCAATATCTCCACCACTTGCAATATTTTTGGCTATTTTTTAAAAACAGATGTAAAAGGTTAAAAATTCTAGTATGTAGCACATGTGTTGGCATTGTCTTTTGAAATCGATGTAAAATTATTACTAAATATTGTACTCCGTTAAATAAACACATCATTATATTTTCTTCCTGGAAATTGATTTTATTCATTTCCAAGACAAGTTGGATTATAAAAATTAAATTTTTCTTTTGTTTTAAACTAGTGCTACTACTAGTATTGAAAAAAAATTACGGTATGGTTTAAGATAACCTCCTAGAGGGGCAACATAGGATGAAGTTTCTATTGGAATATCGATTTTATAATTATCAATAACATTTAAATGTATTACAATTGTGGAAACTATGTAGATTCAATAGATGATCAATGAGGCTTAACAATAATGCAGTCAATTCAAACGTTATTATATATATTATCATGGCATAAATTTAATGTAATAATTGGTTGTAATTTAATTTACTGATAGTACGTGGTAGGTAATGCAGTACATTACATGAAGGGATTAAAGAAGAGTCCCCAATTAATGCTTTAAATATTTAAGTATTTTTAATTGTATGTGTAATACAAATGAATCGGTCATTTGAGAAAGCCGACATTTCCACAAATCCAAATTATTGGAAAAGTGAAAAAAACTTTTCAGCTTTCCCATTAAGAGATTACCTTAACTTAAATTATTTTGTCCGACACATATTCATATTTAGAATACATTTTTCATGATTTTTTTAAATCTATGTTCATTCGATAGATCTGAAAAATATTGTTTAACATTTATTTTTCACGATATTTATGACATTCCTATAGGCGGGCGCGATCGAATATAGGGTGCGCTAGTAGTTTTGCAAAATGTCGGAAAGAACGGTGTTTGACCTAGTTGATGTGATAGAGATAATTGGTAATTTTAAAATACCATTAATTGAAGGGCAGGCTATTCTTGATGCAAACCACATATTTACATGTGGAATAATATCTAAAAATAAAAAAACCGTTATTTTACAAGCCTCGTGCCTTCAAACTAGACTGACCCATCAAATAAAAGTGGAAATCAAATTTATTAATAATAATAAGCAATGTTCTTGTCATTGTACGTGTAAAGCTGGTAGTTCTGGTAAGTGCAAACACATCATTGTAACTTTACTCGACGTTTTTCGGTTAGTAATAACATTAATTACCTATTCACACAATCATTGTTATGACAGCTTAGATTCTTTGTCATATTATTTATTTATTTGTCAAAAATTTCAGGCTTCGCATTGAAAACATGGAACAATTAAGCATAACGGATGTAATAGAAAAATGGGGAAAATTAAAAAAGAAAAACAAATCTATGACACTATGGTCTCAATGTTATTTGCATAAAACTAGCATTTTGGAATAATAAAATGTCAAATACTAATATTTACCTGGATAAATATAGTCTCTTTCTTTAAAATAAAGACTACATATCGTCATATGTTTCGAAACAGGCTTATCTATTCTTAATTTTACAATCCACTCTTTAAGAAGCTTTTTATTTTTTGCAAATAAAAGGGAATGACACGTCTTTTGATTTTCTAATTGAACACTGAGGGACCGAGCAATACCTATTAGATATTTTTTAAATGATTTTTTGCTCAATCGGGTTTTAATTATGGAAAAATAAATTAAAAACGCCAAAAGACCCTATGAATCCCAGGTAATGGCCCCGCTTTTATCCCCGTTTCTCTAGTTCCTGCAGCGCCGTCGCAGAAGCAGCACCGTCGCTTGCGCCCGCCTATTACTAACCTAACTTTACAAACATCTACACATCTTTGGCATTTTAAAAATAAGTTATAACCATTTGCATTATATAATACAAAAATATAAATAAAAATCTCAAAACGACTTCTCATTCGTTTTATATGGATGATCTTAAGCTTCACGCTTGGAACGCAGACGAAATGAAGGCTCTGTTTAAAACGGTAAAAACATTCAGCGATGACAATAAAATGGATTTAGGAATCGATAAATGTGCCGTCATCTATGTAAAAAGAGGAAGGAAAGTAGAAGGAACTAATATGGAACTTTCAGATGATGTTGTTCTTAATCAGTTGAGAGAAACCGATTCTTATAAATATCTGGGACTGCACCAATCGCTGAAATTCAAAGCAAATTCGAAGAGAATCTTCGAAGATGAGTTTGTATACAGAATTAAAGTAGTACTGAAGTCTCATTTAAATGGAAGAAACACCATTAAGGCATTGAATACGTGGGCAGTGCCAGCATTAGCCTATTCATTTGGTATACTGAAATGGACCAAAACAGATCTCGAAAGGTTAGGTCGTCTTGTTAGAGTTCAGATGGTCCCTTCAAGAAAAAGGCATCCCAAATCTTCGGTTTCAAGGTTATAACTTCCTAGGAAAATGGGAGGCCGTGGTCTGATGAGCCTGTTAAGGTTATGCCGGGAGCAAGAAAATAATCTTCGTGCTTATATTAGATGTCAAAACTCTAACATGCTATCAACTATTGCTTCGCTGGATGCAGATTGGGCACTGCAAGAGTAGTCAGGAAATTTATGACAATCAAATGGATCAGAAGTTTTTAAATTTACCTACTTTGGTCCCCAACAATTGTAACACCATGTAACATGAGAAACAAATAAATAAATAATAATAATAATAATCAATATATATTATAAAGCAAAGTGTACAATGTGCGTGCCGAAAAGGCTCAGAAACGACTCCACATACGATTAAGAGATTTATGTCAGCGTGTAACTGTATGTCCCGTAACGGAGAAGAAGGTTTCCGTTTTTCTCTTAAGGGTTTGAAATTGAAGAGGCAAGGACTGGAATTTTAAGCCTCTCGCACCATCTAATTAGCCTACCTGAGAATGACATACGAGTTAATGAATGAAAAATTTAGTTCGAGCTGCAGACCACCAGGAAGCGCTAGGGTGTGTTTCACTCAATGTTTATTGTTCATTCATTCCGTTATATTTGTAAAGGTTATATATATATAGGTTATATATTTTGTCAGCTGTTCTTTTTAAATTACTTAAAAATCAAGCGAAAATAATTAGTTTCACCTTTTCTTTTAAAATAAATTAATGATTTTACATATCTGCAATCAATTGGAAAACCGACTGGATACTTTACAAAATTAATTTTCTCATAAGAAGGTTAATTGATTAACACATTACATTTAATCAATATCTAACATATACTTAAGTAAATTTAATGCAATTTGAGTGAGCGAATAAAAAAAGATATAAAACAAAAAAGAAGAGCTGAATAGACTGATTATAAACCGAAAATAACAAGTTTGAAGTGTTCTTATTGTATGTAGTTATGAAAAATGGTTTTATTACTATGTATGATGAGCATTCCAGTTGACAAAATGATGAATTGACTCCGATAATACAATTTCTTCAATAAGCTGTTATCACCGCTCATACGTAGTTCAGGATAAAAAGAAATATGATGAAAAAATTGTGCCCTCATGATATTTTGATTTTCACTTAGTAACAGTAGTAAGATTTGAGAAGTGCAGAGTTCGGCCAAATTAGGGTGGGGGGGGGGGGTTATATTAAGGAAGGTTGAACTGGAAGAAAGGTCTTACAAAAAAAGCTTCTATGAATCTTCGGTATTTTCTAAACTTCTGGATCTAATGGGACCATCACAGTAGTCGGCGCTTAAGTTGTACTCCAAGTATAGTTTTTTTAACTAATAATCTAATAACTTATTATCTGCTGATTGCTTGGAATGGGCTTATAGGATTCATAATCACAGAAACCATCAAAAACGATGCATGACTCGACAAAGTTGCAGCAAAATGAATTGTTCATCCACCATTTTCAACACCCTATAAAGTATATAGGGTTCCTTATTTGGGCGGACACTGCAGATCTCGAATCTTAATATTCATACAATGTTAAAATTTTCAAGAAAGTGCTAATTTTGTTCTATATTTCCTTTAATTTTAAAGTTTTTCTGTTATTAAAACTGCCACACAACTACCGGAGCGAAGCCGGGCACCCTAGCTAGTAATATTAATAACGAAAAAGCCTGTCGCAAACAGGAGTTGGCGCTACGGCAATATTTCCAGTGAAGAACTATGGGACTTCATCTCTCTATCACAAATTTGGATAGAGGCCTTACTGTACTCGATTTAAACAATATTAATTATTGTACTTGTGCTGTTGAACCGGAAAATGAATGGCTGTCGGAATGGAAAAACAAAGCTCTTCATGGGAGAATCTATAACCAATTAAATGAGGCGTCCATAGACAAAGAAAGGTCGGTCGAATGGTTAGTGGCTGGGAAGTTGTTCTCCGAAACAGAAGGGTTTGTGGTTGCAAGACAAGATCGTACCGAAGGCATGTTCTAAAAGATGTAACAACATCTGATAAATGCCGACTGTGCTCATTAACGCTAGAATCGATCCAGCATATCACGGTTAGATGTGGAACACTAGCTGGCTTGTAGTATCTCCAGAGGCATAACAATGTGGCCAAAATTTTTCATCTGGCCCTGGCAGCAAGATTTTACCAATTAGGTGAAAAGGTGCCTTATTATAAGTATGTCCCCCACAGGCTTCTTCAAAAAGGTCCCTTCAAGTTGTACTGGGATGAATCTATCATTACCAACCACATAGAGCGGCATAATAGACCCGATACACTATTTTTAAATCTGGGAGAGAAAAAAGCTGAAATTATCGATGTTGCGATCCCTAAAGAAATTAAAATGGAAAAGGTTGAATTTGACTTGGAAAAAGTTGAATTTGAATTGGAAAAGGTTGAATTTGATTTGGAAATGTTATACAGGGTGTCCCGAATTTAAATGGCAAATCTTCAGGAACTTATAGTGGATCGAAAAACTAAGACAAAAAGTCCTTTAGATATTTACTCGTTTTTTCTTAGTTTTGGAGAAAATCGCAAAAAAAAAGAAACAAAACAAGTTTTCAAATAATTTATTTTTAGAAGAGAAAAGATTTGGCTCCGCCGGGAGTCGAACCCGGGTCTCCTATGCGCTACATGCGAGGATGCTAACCGCTACACAAATACGCAGTGAGATATGTAAACACTTAATATTATCCTTTACATTCTTTTATTTGTTTACATTTTGGCTTTCTTCTAGGATTATAATTCCTAAATCAGTCTTCAGTCAGTTACTCAGATATTTTTGTGTGAATAGCATCAGCCACAATGGCGCGTACATATTCTAATGTTGAAAACGCTGATATTATTTTTGTGTATGGTTTCTGTAACGGTAATGCTTTAGAAGCGGTGCGGCAGTATGCGCGCCGATTTCCAAATAGAAGAGTGCCTAATCGACGAGTCTTTTCGTTAACTTTTAATAGACTACGAGAGACTGGGTCATTCTTAATACGTAATAAAGGCGACCAATTCCAGGCAGCAATAAGAGCAGATTATCGGAGAAGAAATTGTGTCCAACGCCACTTCGATAACAATCCTGAGACTAGCGCATCCGAAGAGCATCTGCTGCTTTAGGAATATCGCGGCAAGCAATATGGCGAACTTTGAAAGGTGATAATCGGCTCTACAGTCGGTGAGAAACTCCGAAAATATCAGGAATTGGCGATGGAGCTGAAACAACTATACCATCTGAAAAATAGTGCCAATAGTGATATCTACCAACGGACTGATTCCTAAGTCTTTAAGAAAACTTAAAGCTGCCTCTTGATGCACTGAGAGAGGCTCAAAAATCGACTCTCCTTGACACGGCTAGGATTGTTCGTAAATTTTTGAATATTTAAAAACGTGTATGAAGAATAGATAACTGAAGGTGGTTGGAATTGACCCCCACCTCTGTTAATCAACCCACAGCTGCGAGATAATTTGCAATATTAATAATAATAATAATGAAGGGGGTTAACGAACCCAAAGGTTCGATGCCGACTCCACAACTCGCTCCCTGCGCACCTCCATCAACCGACCGCCAACTTCGAGAGATTTGCCTTCAAACAATCCTCTCACCTCCGTTTCGGCCAACCCCTTTATTTAGACCTTTCTCACTCGACATTACGCTTATTAATCTTTTCGGATTTCGTTCACTACTAAATTAGTTCTAGTAGAGATGAGAGATGGTCAACTGTTCTTCAATTACGATAGGTTAAATGATGGTCAGGATTTTCAGTTAAAATGATATTTATTATGGTAAGCCAACGTTTCGATCCAACTTGTGGATCTTCATCAGGGCTAAAAGAAAACAAATATATGAGTATCTATGCTAGAGGGTGACAATAAATGGATACATTACAGAACTGATAATAATATAAAAGATGGTATACATAAATATTAAAATATTAAAATTAACCAGCCTCTTATTTTAATATTTATGTATACCATCTTTTATATTATTATCAGTTCTGTAATGTATCCATTTATTGTCACCCTCTAGCATAGATACTCATATATTTGTTTTCTTTTAGCCCTGATGAAGATCCACAAGTTGGATCGAAACGTTGGCTTACCATAATAAATATCATTTTAACTGAAAATCCTGACCATCATTTAATCTATCGTAAATTAGTTCTGTGCAAAAAAAAAAAAAAAAAATAATAAAAAATAAGGATCTCAAGATTCTCTAAAATAAGGATCTCAAGATAAGGATCTCAAGTTCTGTGCAAAAAAAAAAAATAAATAAAATAAAAAATAAGGATCTCAAGATAGAAAAGAAATTTTACGGCTGTTGCTAAAAAAAATGAGAAGATTATTGAGGAATGAGAAAAAAAAAAAATACTACTGTCAGCGTACGTTTTTAATAGGAAAAGTTCTTCTTACAACTTGATGATCGAAGGACTCGGCATTGTGGCTGGCAATCTGCATACATTGGGAGGGACAATAATAAGTTCACCCCAGGCCAACATCTAATTACCTGCTTCGCTCATGCGTCCTACCATCCTCGATTCCTCCTCACGCAAATTATTCATCAAAGCCCTCATTAGGGGGGCGGTGGGGGGTGGTTCGCAGTGGGCGGGGGTAGGGTCCGAGCCGAACAAGGCCGAACACGGCCGAGCACTCACGAAGTACTAACCGCTCTGTCTTCAGCCTCGTTTAGTTGTTCGCCTGAGAGTGGGAGAGTTAGTCAGGGTTCTTCCGCTGCAGTCGCAACACACACCTCTCTTTCTGTGTTATCAGTCCGTCGTTGTTTTTGTTTATATTTTTTTTGCTTACTGTTCTCAAATAATATACTGATATTATTTTTATTTATTATTAACGCTAATAATAAAAATATCGGTACATATCTCTACCTGAAGTTGGCTGCTCGTTTACTACTGCAACGTCTTCAGAAGATCATCCTACACTTGGAGGATTCCCATTCAACCTGGTGAGTACAATGTTCCATCAAGTTCTTGTAGTGTAGGCCAGGGGGCGAAGATGTCGCGATGTTTTGGACTCGCCGTCACGTGCGAGTCATGCCGCCCAATTTGACGCCCGCGGGATTCAAACCCTTTATATTAACTTGTACCTAAAAAGAATGCCCATCTATTTAATTTAACATACAAAATATTAGGAAAAATATATATTTAAAAAAAAAAAAAAGACGGTCTGTCAAACTTAAATTTTTATACACGATTATATTAAGTTAAATATATCTGAAAATATCCATTTAATTCATTATATTATGCTGTCAATGCACCTTTTATTTTTTTTTAATAAGTTAGATTTCATATAAAATATTAGGAAAAAATATGTTACTAAAAAAAAAATGAATTACGAATATAACCCGTCTTTCAAACTGCCACAAATTTTTTTATACACGATTATATTAAGTTAAAAATATCAGAAAATATCCATTTAATTCATTATATTTAGCTATCTATACACCTTCTGTATTTTTTTTTTAAGACGTTAGATTTCATATAAAATATTAGGAAAAAATATATTACTTTTAAAAAAACGGTCTGTCAATCTGTCTTAAATTTTTAAACATAATTATATTTATAGAAATATATCAGAAAATATCAATTTAATTCATTATATTTAGCTATCAATGTACCTTCTAATTTTTTTTTTAATACGATCATATTGAATATTAGGAAAAAATATATTACTGACAAAAAAAAAAACTATGAATTTAACCCGTCTGTCAAACTGTCTTAAATTTTTTTACACACGATTATATTAACTTAAATTTATCATAAAATATCCATTTAATTCATTATAATTAACTGTCAATACACCTTATAATTTTATTTGAATATGTTAGATTTCATATAAAATATTAGGAAAAAAATATATTACTAAAAACCAAAACTTAAATATAGCCCGTCTGTCAAACTGTCTTAAATTTGTATACACGGTTATATTAAGTTAAATATGTTAGAAAATATCCATTTAACTGTCATTACACCTTATAATTTTATTTTTTAATTCTATAGATTTAAATAATTATATAATTATTGACTAATAATGGATAATTCCTTTATTTTTTTATTTTATCGGCAATTCGACATGAATAAACATAATCGTGATTTAAATAAAAAATATAATACTTTTACAATTCATTATTTAATAATTTTCTAGAGTGATGTTAATATCACTACAAGCTAATAAATTTGAAATTGGTAAAAAAAAAAAAACATTATTAAGGTATTAAATAACATTTTAGGCGAAAATAACATTAAGATTAAAATATTGATTAAATTCAAAATTATCAACTGTCAAAACACCTGTTTTATTTGTTTTTAGTACTATATATTTTAACAAGTATATGAATCTTTCTGATCACGAAATGACATGACTCCGATTTCAACATTTTTCACAAAACCCCATTTAATAATATTTCTTTTTAGAATATTCTTAGTGTTTTATTTATTTCTTTAATATGACCGAAAAAATTTAACGATAAAATTTTATTAAATTATCCCCCCTAAAAAAAATTAAATAAAAAAGAATTTTTCTTAGAGAAATATTGTTAAAAGTGTTTTCACGAACGGAGTCAAATGACCGAAAAGCTCAGATATACATTATCTAAAAATGTATAATTCCTGTATTTTTTAAATGATCACTTATCACCAATTGGACATGAATAAAGATTATCCTGAAAAAAGTAAATAATATGACAATTTCATTTTAAATGTTCTAGTGAACTTTTAATAGTTTTAACCTATAAATCAAATAAATTTTAAACTAAACAAGAAATAAGCAGTACGTTATTAACTAAAATTTTTGACGAAAATTATATTTTTACTTAAAAAACAAAATTTTTCGCTGTGACATCATTTTTATTGCATTTCGACAAACTTCATATAAAATAATAGATCATTTTTTTTTTTTTTGCTTTACTGATGAATCCATCATGTAAAAAATTGTTAAGAAATAAGTCCAGAATTGTTGAATTGTAGTAATGATTAAAAATGTATTAGTTCTCAAATCGCGAAAATCGTTTTTCATAATATAAGATTCAAATCTGTTAAAAACCTCATTAATCCAACGTAATAAATAAGCAAAGTATTGTCGTGAAATTATCTTAAATTTTCGTTGTTATTAAGTACGATTATTATATTTTAAATATTTATATTCAAACAATAGTACATTAATAATTTGAGAAATAAGTCTAGATTTTTTTTTAATTTTATTTGTGAATGACAAAAAGCGTATTAGCAACTTAAGTGGTTAAAATCATTTTTTTTTTGTTCTTTTTAATAAGGTTTTAAAACTGTCAGAATACTGTCAATCTAACGTACTGAGAAATTAATGTAGTCGAGTGCGATTATCAATAAAATTTATCAAATTATTATAGTATATATATCTCTTATAAAATTTATAAATCCGTTAAAAATTTTAAGCTATTTCGTATTTTTTTAAAAAGTAAATTAGAAGCGGCTGTAAATGTTTTTTGAATAAGTTGAGAGGTTCAGGATTGAGTAAGGACACATCAGCAGATACCAATATTGAATCCACTTATCTTCTGTTTTAAATTACTTATATCAATCACATCTCTTTAAATGGAACAGTTAAATGCGTGCGTCCTGCTCAGAGACAAAAAAACATCTCCCAGAAAGGGTTTAATTATAAGAAGGATCTTGTCTAGTAATAAGGATAAACCTCGGTTTGGAGGAAAATAGGAAGGATAGAAAATTAGAGGATAAAGGATTGAAATTAAGGCCAAGCGCGAAAAGTGGCGGGCTTCGGAAAAGTGGAAAACACTGTTTTGCTCCACCGTTTGTATCTCTGGAGCTTTTCCGGCAACCCTTGTTTTAGGGGTTTTTGACGTTCGTGTCTCTCTGTTAGCAGCGTATATCTCGATAATTCATCACTTGTACTGATTGTAATCACTATAAATTTACTACAAAATGACTTTCAAACTATATTCTATAAAAACGTATTCTAAATAATATCTAAAAATAATATTCAGTTAGTTTTTAAACCGTCCTCTAAGTCATATTCAATCGCTTATAAAATGCTGTTCATTAGTTTAACTGCATTTATCTTAATTTTAAGAAAAACGTGCTTATTGCCGTGTGACAATTTTGCCCTATGTCTATGGATTGGATTTTTTCAATGTTTGATAATTTTAAAAGAAAATTTTTGTTAATGAAATATATGAAATATATTTTATAAAAAATCTTACAATATTCTATACAAATCTACTGTAAATAGTATTTGAAAATAATATTTAGCTAGTTTTTTAATCGTTCTATAAGTCATATTCAATCACTTATAAAATGCGGTACATTGATTTAACTGCATATAACTTAATTTTAAGAAAAACGTGCTTGTTGTCGTGCGGAATATGTTGCTCTGTGTCTATGCATTGGATTCGTTCAATATTTGATCATTTTTAAAGAAAACCAGTTTTTTTTTTTTAATTTTATATGAAATATGTTACATAAAAAATCTTTCTGTACAAATCAATTCTATATTAAATTATAAATTAAAATAATATTCAGCTAGTTTTTAAATCGTCCTCTAAGAAAAATGTTCTTATAGTCGTGCTGGCAATTTTGCCCTATGTCTATGCATTTTATTTTTCTAATATTTGATTATTTTAAAAGCAAAGAAATATTTTTCTTTGATTTCACATAAAATATGTTTCATAAAAAATCTGAATATATTCTATACAAATCTACTGTAAATATTATCTGTAAATAATATTCAGCTAGTCATATTCAATCACATTTTGAATGCAGTGCATTGGTTCGTTTAACTGCATAATTTTCTTAATTTTTAGAAAAAATATAGTGCAGAAATTTGTGGTGTTGAAAATTTTGGCCTTATGTCCATCTATTGGGTTGGTTTAATATTTGATAATTTTAAAAGAAAATAATTTTGTTTCTCTGATTTTACATGAAATATGTTTCATAAAAAATCTTACAATGTTCTATAGAAATCAATTCTATATAATATCTAAAAATAATATTCAGCTAGTTTTTTAATTGTCCTTTATTTCTTATTTAATCGCTTATAAAATGCACTGCCGTGCTGACAATTTTGTCTTATGTCCATGCATCGAATTTGCTGATAATTTTAAAACAAAATGGTATATTTTTTCTTTAATTTTAAATGAAACATGTTTTCAGAAAACAATTGCAATATTGTCACTAGTTAAATCACAAAAAAAAAATTAAATTAAATTAACAGAGTTGTATCATAACATATATTGTACCAGAGACACATTTACTTATATTCAATATTTTGAGAATTTTGTTTTTTTACTGTTTTTAATCAATTTGTTAGGAGTTTATTTACGAACCTGAAAACTTCAAATATACCTACATACTTCAGAAAAGTGATATTCGAAAAATTCAACTAAAATTTTATAAGTTTCAAGAATATCTTTAAAAGAAAATTTGCAACAACTTTTGAAATGCTTACATGTTTAATCTTGATTAAAGGAATTAAATATTTTTTTAGAAATATTAGGGTAGTATTATAGGGTTAATATTTTTTTTAACGTTTGACCCCTGTATAACCCAGTTTTTGTATTTCCGAAAAATATATTCCCTAAATAGAAATAATTTTGTATGAGAATTAAAGTGTGACCAGTTTTTAATCTCAACAAAACATATTCATTTCAAATCAGACATACTCAGCGATGCATGTGATTGGAAATTTATTCTGTTCTATAAATTTCAAATATTTTATCTAAAACTGTCCTACATTCAATCGCTGTTTAATTAATACTGTAATAAATGAAGTGTTTGTGAGAAGTGATTACAAATGTAATATTATAAAAAAAAAAAACAATCATGAAATAGAAAAGTTCTCATTTACATGCAGCACAAATGATGTCCGAATGGCGAAGGTGTTAGCTTATTTGAAATAAATATTTGAACTGAGAATAAATGCTAGTCACACTTTTTAACATAAATTACAACAGAAGTCTCAAAAACGGAAGAAGTAATAATATGGTGATAGATTTTTTTTTTTTTTTAATTTACCAATCTAATATTTTAGACATATCGCTCTTCGGAAAGAAGATGGTAACAACACAAAAAACTTTATTTTTGGATAATCACAGACAAAGTTTCAACTGCATCCTCAATTTACTATGTAGGTACATATGGTACACACAGCGGCCAGGTAAACACTTATTGTCCTCAAATAATCTTCATTTGGAACAGTCAGTACTAACTTTAACGAAAAAGAAGCCCTCTAATGTGCCTTACGCTACCGAAATTATTATTAATACTATTGTGACCATATTGTAGGCATTGTAGGTTTTGTCATTCTGATTCCAACGGTATGTATAACTCAAAATTGACATTTTATTGAGTTGAAACCATCTTCTTGCGTGCGATTTATAAATATAGAAAAATAAAAAAAAATTTATCACCTATTGGAACCAAATGGGTTAAAATATGATCAGAAGCATGAAAATATAATTTTCATATTATCTTGTCAGACTGTTTTGATTTATTTATAATAATGAAACAATGGTATCCCATTACAATCTCAATAATATGTTTTCAATATATATTTTTTTATTTACATTCCTAAATTTGGTGGACGTTTCGGACTGTCGTGTCCATACTCATAACCTTCTCGTTATGGATATTAAAAAATTAGTATTCTGATAGACTGACAATAATGACAAATTCTATCAAAATATTAATTTTTTAATATCCAAAACGAGAAGGTGATGAGTATGGACACGACACACAGTGATGCAAAACCCTGAAAAGCTGGCCGAAAGTCAAAAAGTAAAGTTTCTTTTTAGGAAATTCAAACTATAAGGTTGGATACACTGATATTTCAAATGAATAACGGCATAGTTAAAAAGGGTCCATTGTTTATTCTTGGCGGTTATAATCCAGTGCTAAAGTAAGCTTCTCACGAGTAACGTTGTTTTGAAATATTTGTAGAAATTCGTAAAATCTACCTTTTTCAATTCTGCAAAATGAATTCTTCTGTTAAAAGTAAGTAGAATATTATTATATAATACCCAAACAATAATAATAATACATAAATTAGTACTTTAACAATATTTAGAGTGGAAAAAAATGAAAAATTACATGCGAACGTTTTAGAACATTAGGGAAAAAGTTGTAAGTTCTGCAGAGATTTGCAACGAATTTTAGTTTAAATTGTAGTTTATACTATTATTTAATAAATAAATAAAAATCAGCTGCCAATAGCTGCCATTACGGCTTTGCCGTAAGTTTTTGTAAAAAAAAAAATAAAAACACGTGTTAAAGTATGTTAAAAATAAGACGCTTACATTTTCCATTTTTTAAAAAACTGGTAAACTATTTTGCAATTAACAAAATCCGTATCAAGATAAAGTGTTTTTTTAAATGTAAATTCAAAATATTTAATTTAAAAAAAGTTATCTTAATTTAATTTTTTACTTATCTGAATTATTGTATTTTAATTTTTTTATTTTTCTTAATGATTGTATTTTAATTTTTTTATTGATCATAATTATTGTATTTCAATTATCTTAACTTTTTCAAATCTTTTTTTAAAATAATGTAAAGTCTAGTTGTTGAATTAAAATTTAAGGAAAATGTCGCACACAATGCCATTAAAAGGGTTACAAGAGAATATAAAAAAAAAAAAAAATGTTTTTAAATTAACATTTATAAAAATTTTATTTTTTCTATTTAAAAATTATGTTTTTGTTGAAAATAGCTGAAATAAAAATGTTTATATCAATTGTAATTTAAAATTGCTGTTATTCTCCAATTATTTTCAACATTATATGTTTGTCATATTGAATCCGCCTTTTTTTTTTTTTTTTTAATTTTGACTTTGAATTCGTAATCAGCGACCTCAAAAACCCTTATATACTAAGTTTCATACAAATTGAATAACGTGTTTATATTTTGACCAGCTTTTCGGCATCTTGTATCACTGTGCGACAGTCGAAACGTCCACCATATTTAAGGATTGTAAATAAAAATATATATATTGAAAATATATATTATTGAGACTGTAATGGGATAATAAAATGGGATACCATTGTTTCATTATTACAAATGTAATTTTCACAAAAAATGTCTGTAAAATCTTGTCAAAAGGGTACCATAATGTTAGAAATACAAATTATTATATTATAAAATTTGAAGACTATTTTCCCTTTAGATTAATCCGCGTGCGTCATACAATTCTTAATCTACAAACCTTCCCTTCTAAAAACAACATTTTTATCAGCGGACGTCGCCAATTCAAATGCTCAATATTTTCTTAGAACGCATTTGTTGGAAATGATCAATGATTGTCCCAATAAAAAAAATAAGACACTATTCAGATAATTTGATTCATCATCGGTTTCGATTATTATTTTTTATTAAATTTAACCTAGTTATTTGTTTGATTGTTTAACGTCACTTCATGCTACTAATAAGGCTAATCGGACGATGCTACAGTGGGAGTCCTAAATTTTGCCTATACAGTTATAATTAGGATAGGGATCTTTAACGAGTACCAGACATCGCACAGGCTCATGACTTACATTTTACGTCCTATCCGAGGGTCGGCATAGCCAAGAATTTTTACTCCCTTTAAAAAATACTAGGGCCACCGCGAGATGCGAACCTCTGACCTTTAGTATAGTAGGTTGCAATCGATCCTCGTGTGAAATCATTTTAAAAATTATATTAATCACAATAACCGAAGGAATGGTCAGATTATTTCTGTCATTTCAGTGAATAAGAGGTTAAATAGAATTTTCTTGCTTTTCAGGGCATGAATTTTAAATTGTGAACATTATTGGTATAAAATCGGGTATTCAGCTATAGGAGCTATAGTGCTGTAGCAGCTATTAAACCAACTGAATAGGTTTCAACAGTAATAAGATGTTACTGTTCATTTATTTATCTCCTACAGATTACAACAGATTTAACTCGTATCAATTTAACGATATTTCAAACGAACGCCTGAATTATAAACTTATTCAATAAGAAGAAACCACCATAATCACAATAACCACTTCTTCTTGAGCTGAATTCGAACTAAAGACTTTTTCACTAGGATGAAAGAATTTACAAGTTTAAAATGTAAAATTAATATTTAAAAACAAAACAAAAAGGATCTGAATAATCTATTTAAGTGATTTTAAAACTACTTCGTACCCCAAACCACATTTGGCTGTTTCAATCTAATTCTAGGATTGGTAAATTAAAAATTTTTGCCCGTCGTAGACCCCTAAAAAATAACCTCTGAAATCAAAAGGGACTGTTTAAAATTTGACAATAATGTATTTGTTTCACCTTCAAACAGAGAAAAAAGTGAGTTATTACCTGAAATGTTCTACTGCTGACTTAGCACCAAAAAATTCTAAACTCGTTTCTTCTTAAAATTTTGGTAAACTCAGTTAAAGTACCGATTTTATAAGTTGTTAAGTAAGAATTTGAGGACTGTTTAAATAAAATACTGACCAATTGGGGGCCTGAAAATTTCTACACATACCTACCCTGTTATGAACATCAGAAGGCAATCAACTCAATTTATTTATAAATTTATGCGGATATTAGTATACGGTTTATATATTAGTATATTATATTATATATTTTATTATATTATATATTAGTATAGCTATACGGATATACGGTACGGTATGTTAGAACCAATAAAATATATATTAATTCTGTGAAAGATTCGAAAACACTTGTGAATATGAAAACCTCCTAAATTGTACGATTAATTAAAAAAAGCATGTTTTCAATATAAAATTTATTATTTATACATCAAATTTATATTTTCAAATATACCTAATATAATAAATTACTGACATGAGTAAAAATGTCAGTTAGTTGGAGAACAATCCAAACCACAATTATTTATCTTGCAATCATTATTATTATGATAAGATTTTTTCTAAAAAAATTATTTTTGAAAAAAGATTAAAATTGTGATATTTTCTTGTAACGTATAGCCCTAATCACTAAAATATGTGATGACATTTTTCCCGATACCCATAAATTCAGGTATGGTAGTAGAAATTTTGAATAATATTATTTTATTTGTTTCTTTTTTTTTATAAATAAACTAATATGTATATATATATATATATATATATATATATATATATATATATATTATCCATTTCAAGTATTATTCTTGGGAGAAATAATATTGGAGAACCGACCTAGGTGACGGATTGTTCTATTGTCGCTGTCAAGAAACAAAACAGTCAAACCGGACGATTATTTTCTCACATACTTATCATAAGTATAAAATAATATGAAATAAATAATATTTCATTGTAATTTATACTATTTTATAAAATAAAAAAATAAATAAGTAATTTATAGATTTTGATTAAACCATAAACCGTCTATTTTTTTTTTTTTTAGGATTCAGTTTTTAATTTCAACCGAATGTTTTAGGAATTTTCCGACAATATATACATAAAAACATATATTAATAATTTCGCTTCGTTATTTTAGATTAAAATAAAATAACGAATCAGATTTTATTAAAACATAAATAAATCCCAAAACATAAATAAAGGGAATGATTTTAGAAAATTGAATTTATAAAAAAAAGAAAAATGAATGATTAGTATATCTGATTTCACTAAATAACAATAAAATATATTACCATATGACTAAAGCATGATAATATCAAAAAACAGTTGATTGATCATATAAAAAATCATATGATTGATTCAACTTTTAAAAATAAAAATAAAAATAACGAAGAAAATTAAGGAGATTTTGAAATAATTCTTATAACAAAATGGCTATTGCGGTTTTGAAGTTTTAGGACAAATTTATAGGGAACAGAGATATATTTTTGAAAGTAATGAATGCTTTTTTTTTTTTTTTATAAGAAAAGCAGAAATGTTATCATTTCATTAATAAGTAAAGAAATTAATATCCAGAAAGTATATTTATAATTATATTTACAAAGAACTACAAATTGAACATTATTCAAGAAACTTATGGCAATATTTGTTTACCAAGAATTTTAGTTTAAATTATTTTAAATGCAGAAAAAAAATATATGTATATTCTCTGCCATTTATAAATAAATAAATGAAATAATTCGAAATCGCTAAAGAGTAAATTTAGCAAATTGTTGTTATATATATAGATTTTAGGTTACTTTTGAATATTATATACATATCCATTGGTATTTTTTATAAAAACTATTTTTTCAAGTTTCTACGTGTAAAATATGTTAATATAACGGGTTAATATTTAGGCAAATATAAATTTTACATTTAAAGAGCTGTTCTCAATACAGTGATATATCCTTGATCTGATTACTGTCATAAATTTATGAGTAAATACTCCTTAACTACTCTCGGATTATATGTAAATTGTTCGGAAGAAAAAAATATATATACATATTCTCTGATTAATATGATTTATGGCTTATTTTTAGTTACATTTGTAAATTAAATAAAATTCAGTTGAGTTTGTTAACTCTTTTTTAAATTACAGTTTGAAACTTAAAATAGTTACCGTCAAAATACCTATAATATAAATACATATAAAAAATTAACAAAAAATCTATATATTTCAACAATTTTTTTAATTTAATCGATGACAATTTTGGATTATTCTATTTTTTTATTTATTTATGAATAGCAGAGATTATTTTTTTTTAATTTGATATAATTTTAACTAAAATTGTTGGTAAAAAAATATTCCTATAAGGTTTTTGAATAATGCTTAATTACCATGAGCAATTTTTAGTTCTTTGTGTAGTTCTTTGATATTACAAAACTAACCTAAAATCTATATATTACAAAATTTCAGAAATTAAATCTTTAACAATTTCTGATTATTTTATTTTTTATTTATTTATGAATAGCAGAGAGTATCTTTTATTCCTTTAAAATAATTTAAACTAAAATTGGTGGTAAATATAAATATTATACTAAAAATATTGCTATAAGGTTTTTGAATAATGTTTAATTAACATGAACAATCAGTAGTTTTTTGTAAATATAATTATAAATATACGTTATGGATATAAATTTATTTACTTATATATAAAATTATAGCGTTTTAATGTTTATTATAAAAGAAATAGAAATAGTAGCTTCAATTTCATGAAAAGCATTCAATAAAAATTGTTTTCTAAAATATTTCTCTGTTTCTTACTAATTAGTTCTATAACTTCAAAACCGGGCTAGCCAATTCGTTATTTTATATTTATTTTTTTAATTTTTAACCTTTGAATCAATCATATGATTTTGCATATGATCAATCAACTATTTTTTGATATTATCATGCTTCAGTCATACGTTAATATTTTTATTGCAAGTTAGTTAAATCATATGTACTTAATAAAGATTTTTTTTATATATATTGAATTTTCTGAAATAAATCTTCTGTTTTCGGTTTCCGTTCGTTTTCAAACGAACGGAAATCAAGAAATTAACCAACATAGATTAGCCAAACTTTAGTTTTTAATATAATTAAATAAAAGTTTCGAAATCTATTAATTAAATGCAAAAATTATCGATATTTAAATGACAAAATCGGATTAATTTAAAGATAAAGAAATTTTGTTAAGTCCATTTAAGTTATAAACTTTGTTAAAGTTATTGGGTAACCAAGTTCTGAAAGTTTAACTCCTCAAACTGTGTAAAACATCTATTCAGGTGTAAATGTTAACCTGTGGTATAGTGGTTAACATAGCAACCTACAATACTAAAGGTCGCGGGTTCGCGTTAAAGATATTTTTAAAGGAAGGAAAAAATCCTCGACTTGGATAGCACGTAAAATGGAGGTCCCGAGCCTGTACGATGTAAGGTACTCATTAAACCTGGGCTGCAAAAATTTAGGACTACCACTTTAGCATCGTCCGATTAGCCTTTCTAGGTTAGGCTATCTGAAATCAAACTTAACTTTCTTTAAATATATTATATTTTTTTACTGCATAGAAATATTTTCTTTCTTAGATGAAGGAATTGTTTTCAGTGAAGTATTATAATGACTATGAATAAACCAAATTTAATTTTAAAAAATTCTGATTTTGAAAAATATAAAAATATTATTAGTGATACAAGAAAAAATTTGTTTTCTTTATTTATATTTTAAAATCAAGAAATTTAAAAAACGGTTGAGACAAAATACACCTTTTTTGAATTATAATTTATTTTATATTAGTCAAGAAAATCTGGAATATATTAATCAAGGTTAATAATAATTTAAAATATACCTAAATATTTATATATATAAATATATATTCAAAATATTATATTATTTAAAAAAAAACTTAATTTGTAAAAGATTAATAAGGATAAAGGAATTTTAATTTTTTTTTGTATGGTGTACAACATTAATAAAGTTAGGTTTGGGAATCGTATTATACCTTTGTGTAATAATATTTTTCAAAAATTAATGTTAGGTAGATTTCAAAGGACACCTTAAAATAAACATTACGAAAATTCACATGCACATGTTTAATTAACCTTAATTTGTTTGAACGACAAATTAGCATCAAGGACCACAAAAGTGAATATCAATTGTAAATTATTTGTCAATAATAATAAGAAGGAGAAGATAAATAAACTAATTTTACATCTTAAAAATGAAACAAGTGTTCAAAAAATATTTTAATATTGATTTTTATTGATCATGAGCACGAAAAATCAAGCAAAGATTTTAGAACCATCTTTTTACTGATAATGACTGATGATCACTGATAAAATATCTTTCAGAAAACAGAAAAAGAATTTTTATTGACCATGTGCATGAGGAATCAAGCAAAGATTATATCAAATTTAATCATTTAAACTTTAACTTTGAACAGGCGTTAGTTGAGTGAAAAATATCTAAAAACTGTCTTTTCACTGATAACTATAATATGTCTCTAATTATATTTATTTTTCCAAAAAACTATAAATGAAAAAGCTCGGAAAAGGATAAGAATTTACTAAAAAAGAATAAACATATTTTTGTCACTAGAAAAGGACTATTGTCTTCGATATTATTCAATTCTAAATATACGCGCTAAAAGCGATCGTTTAAATTTATATATACTCGTATAAGAGGCTTTGTCCTGACTGACAGAATCAACGCAGAGCAAAAACTACTAATGATAGAAACTTGAAGTTCGGAATTTAGATTTTAAACGCGATGTAGGTAACCACTAAGAAAGGAATTTCAAAACTGTAACCCCTAAGGTGTTTAAATGGCGAAATTGTCGTTTAACTCTAACGGAGGCCTATTTTTGCACTTCGAGAAAAAATGTCTAATTTGGACTCAATTTAAAGATCTTGATACGAGTTTAACTCGAAAGCCCCTACGGCGCGTAGAAAACCATATTTTAAAGCGGAAAAATGAAGCGTTCACGACGAGTAAGCAATTTTTTGTTTCGCCGGTTTTAGTGAACTCTCTCCATTGTGCGTCTCCCTCTCTTCTACTGAGCCGGCAGCTTCCCCCTCCAACATTCCACCTACGGGAAGCTCCGATTCTACTAAATCTCCTGAACATCAGTTAACATATTATATTAAATCAATACCAAAATAATGATCACAGAATTGATTTTAAAGTCTCGCGGGCAAAGCCGCGACGGGGAATGCTAGTATAGAGATATTAAATGTAACGCTACACTCTTAAAAATAAATATTCAAAATAAAATTGAATATTCCATTTCATTGCTTGTCGGTGAACTCGGTGAAATTTACCCTTTATTTTTAATCATCTTGTTAATATTAAATGTATGAAATATTCTCAATTTAAAGCAATATAATAATTAATATAATGTTAAATATACAAAATAAAAATATTTAACATTAACTGTATAAAACCTCTAAACTGAAAATTCCTATTTCCATAAATTCTATTGGTTCTTTGGAAAGAGGACCGCTCGCTTTAAATTCAACAGTTTGTTTTGATTTGTTCAACTCGATGGAAGAAATAATATATACTCTTAAAATATTTTTACTACCTCTAGCCGTCATGCTATTAAGAACAAAAAAAATATAGCCAACTTTGGTGAGAATGAGGTTGAACTAAACGTAAAGAACGGAAAGTAAAATAACCTACTTAAAAACAAATGAAATCCATAAGTCTGCAGTACTAAAGCGCGGGTTTGCATCACGTTGTGGCCGTATGATTTTTTAAAGGGAGTAAATAATCCTTGGCAATGCCGTCCTTCGTATAGGACGTAAATGGATGTCCCGAGCCTGTACGATGTTAGGTACTCGTTAAAGATCCCAATCAATTTATATCGTTAAAGGCAAAATTTATAACCACTGTAGCATCGTCCGATTAGCCTTAGTGGCATAAAGTGACATTAAAACAAAGAAATAAACTATATGTATAGATATTGATATGTAACGGTAAAAATTTAATTGGTTAATATTTAGAATATTGTGTAAATAAATATATAGTGTTTGATTGATTAAAACAAAAATAACTTAGTATTTGATAAATATGATAAGCAGACGTCTAATAGTTTACATTAATTTTATCTATGGATTACAGTGAGAATGAAATATCGAGCTTATAAGGAATTAATGGTTTAAGAACCCTAAAATTTCATTTGATAATAGGTCATTTAACTTTTAGAATTTCAAAATATTTATTAAAATAATCGTAGTGAAACTAATATTTGAGATGAATTGAGATTGAATTGGAGGTAAAAATATTTTTAAAAAAATACATATATAACCTTCGCGGTACCTGTATGTACAATTCTAGTCGCATTTACCTGTGAATTGAGGCATCAGAAAAATGTCAATAATATTTTTTTTTTTTATATTTATTTATATCTATATATATAAAGATGAAATTCTGTTTGTTTGTTTATTTGTTTTTTGTTTGTTCTTTATAGAAATCCATACCGTTTGTCCTAAATTCCCTAAATTTCACTCAGTGGTTCTTTGATGCCAGGTGCGAGCACCTGTCCATATTAAAATTGCATAACTTCAGCCAATCTTCAGCAGATATTCTTTATTGTTACAAAAATCGTAAAGATCTCGCTTTACATTGGTTTTTTACATTAGAAAAATGAAATTCCCCGGGTGAAACCGGGAAATAAAGATGAAATTCTGTTTGTTCTTTATAAAAATCCCTAACGTTTGTCCTAAATTCTCCAAATTTCGCTCTGTGGTTCTTTGATGCCAGGTGCGAACACCTGTCCATATTAAAATTGCATAACTTCAGCCAATCTTCAGCTGATATTCTTTATTGTTACAAAAATCGTAAAGATCTCGCTTTACATTGGTTTTTTACATTAGAAAAATGAAATTCCCCGGGTGAAACCGGGAAATAAAGATTAAATTATGTTTGTTCTTTATAAAAATCCCTAACGTTTGTCCTAAATTCTCCAAATTTCACTCAGTGGTTCTTTGATACCAGATGCGAACACCTGTCCAAATTAAAACCGCATAACTTAAATTGGTTAACTTTGCATTGGTTTTTACGAAATCGACCGTTTGAGTCGATAAAAGTCTCACTTTACAGATTTTATAGATTTAAAAAATTAAATTTTCCAGGTGAACCGGGATGTACAGCTAGTAGTCGATAAAAGCATAGTAATTAATGTTAATATTTTTATTCTTAGTTAATAATTTTTATAAAGCTATATTATTATAAAAAAAAGCTATATATTATTTTATATTATAAAAGCTATAAATAATAAACAATATAAAATACCCCACATCTACATAAATAAACATGAAATTCGGTTTGTTTGTTTGTTCGTTATAGAAATTATACCATTTGTCCTAAATTCTCCAAATTTCGCTCAGTGGTTCTTTGATACCACGTGCGAACCACCTGTCCATATTAAAATTGCATAACTTCAGCCGATCTACATTTTCGTTTAATAAATATTGTTAACCCACAGAAGTGTTACAATATCATTTTACATTTATATAAATAATAATTACATGATAAACATTTACACTTCTAGCATAGATACTCATATATTTGTCTTCTTTTTATCAAGACGTAGGCTTACCTAAATAAAAAGATGAAACTGAAAATCCTTACTTAATATCAGTCAACCTATTATGATATTTAATAACAAAGGACAAGAAAACATATCATTTTATATTTATATTAACAATACTTAAGTTAATGTTTATAGCCGAACCAAGACTTTTTAAATACTGTAGTTACTATCTGCGAACATAGAACATCGTTTAGTTTTCGTTGAGTAAGTCCTCCAACATGAAACATTTTAAGATCCAAGGAGCGTACTCGTTGGAAAAGTGATATTTAATTTTATTTGAAGTTACACCGAGCGTTAAACTCGGCGAAGATAAACCACCTGTGGATATCCCAACACGGCTCAAGGCGGCTCAAGATAAAAGGACTTAAGACACCTTAAATCTTCACACTTCTCTCTCTCACTCTCCCTCTCTTGTATAGTAACCATATACAGAAGAATTTTGGAGTCACCTGTGGTGTACTTGCTAGCATAGCAGCCTACAACACTAAAGGTCCGTGTTCGCATCCCATGTTGGACCAAGGATCTCCTAAAAGGAGTAAATACTCTTTGGCTATACCGTCCCTCGGATAGGACGTAAAATGGAGGTCCCGAGCCTGTACGATGTCAGGTCATGAATGTTTAAAATTATTAATAATAGTATTAATAATAATAGGATAATAATAATCACAAAATAAAAGAGAATATAGAATAAATCAAAATATAAATAAATGAGTAAAGTGTGAGACACCTGTGGTTTAGTATCTACTCGTAGCATAGCAGCCTACAATATTAAAGGTTACAGGTTCGTCTCTCCAGGTGGCCCTAGGATTTTTTAAAGAGAGTGAAATATTCTTAGACATGCCGTCCCTCGAATAGGACGTAAAATAGAGGTACCGGGCCTTGATGTCAGGCGGGATATCAGGTATTCGTTTAAGATCCCAATCCTCATTATACTTGGATATTCAACATTGACTACTCCCACTTTAGCATCATCCGATGCTACACTTTATGCCTTAGTAGCATAAAGTTACATTAATTAAATAAACAAACAAACAATAACTAAAATTATCTTGGATAATATTAAAATAGCATATCTAATTATAAAAAATAAATTATTTTGCAACACAAATCTACGAAGAATGATGTTTTAAAAATTTATTATATCGACGAAAATAATTTTAGATTTCTGTGTTAACCGTTTTTTGATAGTGAAGTTATCATTTATCGACAAGTTAGCCTATATATTTTTAAGATAAAAATTATTTTAAAAAATCAAATATGATTTAGTTCTGTTTTACAATGCAACAATTTGTGAGTTTGAATAATTTGTATTGAAGAAAAATCTTATCTTACAATGCCACACCAACTATGAAAACACAAATAATTAAGAAGGTTAAAAAAAGTATAACTCTGGAATCACACAGCAACACTAACTCTGCAGTCCAACGCTCCTTATATTTAGCCGTAAGAAGAACTGCCTGGAAGGTTCTAGGCCTGAGTAGATGGTAATCAAACATCGTAGTCACAAACATGTACTAGAGCAGTTTGTTCCAACAGGTCTAGGACTATTTAAAATCATATGTTTTGTGTTTTGTTTTGTTTCACGTTAAAATAATATAATTCTGGCATAAATCCTATTGCTTTTATTATTGTAAATAGTAATTAATTAAAGATTATTAATTTAATAACATGCCTTATAAACATTATAATCTTGAAAAAATAAATTGTAGTCCGTGTTATTGATAATTATTTTACAAGATGTTATTATTTTCGCGAACACTCATATCATATAGTTTTCGTCCTTGGTCAGTGTATTATTTGAGAAAGATAACATTAATTTGCTAATATAAATGTTGGGATTCGACACGTGACACTAACTGCGAATTTACTTATATCTTATTAAAACAATACAAGATATAATTTATTGTAGAATCAATAGATAAAAAAAAAACACATTAATTATCATTAGGTAAGATAAATTAAAGTAAATGGAATGTTAGAGTAATCAAAAATGTTTTGATGTGGAGGAGATAAGGTAAATTATCACTTGCTGAATGTGAATTTATCATTAATAATTTTATTACAGGATGTTCATGAAATAAACATTTGTTATCCATATATGGTAAATAAGGATGAAATTCTGTTGTTTGTTTGTTCTTTATAGAAATCCATACCGTTTGTTCTAAATTCTCCAAATTTCGCTCAGTGGTTCTTTCATACCAGGTGCGAACACCTGTCCATATTAAAATTGCATAACTTCAGCCGATCTTCAGCTGATATTCTTAGTCGTTATAAAAATCTCGCTTTACAATGGTTCTATACGAAATCGACCGTTTCATCAAAAATGAAATTCCCCAGGTGAAACCGGGATATGCAGCTGTAATCTATGTAAATAAAGATGAAATTTCGTTTGTTCTTTATGGAAGTCCATACAAGGTGCGAACACCTGTCCATATTAAAATTGCATAACTTAGCAGATCTTCAGCTGATATTCTTTATTGTTATAAAAATCGTAATTATCTCGCTTTTTTCATTGGTTTTTTACATTAGTAAAATGAAATTCCCCAGGTGAACCCGGCGTATAAAGATGAAATTCTGTTTGTTCTTTATAATCCCTACCGTTTGTCCTGAATTCTCCTAATTTCGCTCAGTGATTCTTTCAGAGCAGGTGAGAACACCTGTCCATATTAAAATTGCATAACTTAAATTGGTTAACTTTACATTGGTTTTTACGAAATCAACCGTTTGAGTCGATAAAAGTCTCACTTTATAGATTTTATAGATTTAAAAAATGAAATTCTCCGCGTTAAACCGGTTTATACAGCTAGTTATATTATAAAACAATGTTTATTGAACGGAAATAAAAATTTTCAATGCCACACAAATTATGAAAACAGAAATATTTTAACAGGTTACAAAATAATACTGCACTTTGTAATGCAGAAATCACCATAAGACTTGAGCTTCTGAACAAGACTAAGTCTCCAGTCCATCGCTCCTTATATTTAAGTTGTAAGGAGAACAGCCTCGAAGGTTCAAGGCCAGCGTAGTCGCAAGCATGTACCATGACAGTTTGTTCCAACTGTCAATTCCTTCCAAAAAAAGTCTAGAACTATTCTAAACCATTTTCGTTTTTGTTTAACGTCATAATAATAATTTAATATAAATTTATTTATCTGTTATCTATCTACATATTTAGTTTACAGCTTGCAGAACTCATGTTATGTTGCAACATCTCTTTGTTACCATCAACGAAAAGAATATTTAATCCGAATTCACCTTCTGAGAAAATTGAACATTTCTATTTAACTACTATGTTAATTTCATCTAGATATCTGAAAAATGTAATACAGAAGCCGCTTTTAACGCATATGCCTGCATTTTCCCCTAAAATATCTTATAAAAATTATGTTACCAATAGACATGATATTTTAAAAATGTAATCCGTAACATGCTTGAACACATAACTGCTTCTTAT
Source organism: Aelia acuminata (assembly GCA_911387785.2). Taxonomy (NCBI): domain Eukaryota; kingdom Metazoa; phylum Arthropoda; class Insecta; order Hemiptera; family Pentatomidae; genus Aelia; species Aelia acuminata. Next base: position 185,762,857 of record OU426979.1, read on the forward strand.
TACAGATAAAGATATGGGACGGATAAAAGATTCCAAATGTAGTGAATATTTAAATTAACACCTTAGGTGCGGCGGCGGCGGTCCCCGGGGTCCGACTGCTAGCATGAGCCACAGACGGTATCGGACGTCGGGGTCTGATGGGAATGCTTTGACGAAAGCGTTATCTTTTGATTAAAATGGAATTTAATGAGCGTCTCAAGGGCATTATCACTTCGTAAGGATTGGAACTAGACATAATAGGCGCAGGACAGGCCGATGCAGGATTTACGCCGTTCTTTATCCAAAATCGGACCTCGGAACCCAAATTCTAAAAAACAATAGAATTTCAGCTGTTAGCAATATTTTCTGCACTAAAATGCAATAATATCATTAAAATCCACATCCACTAAATTGAGTATTTGAAGTGTTCGGACTTTCGGACGTATTCATGTGAAAATCGGCTGTTAAGGAAAAAAGTTGAATTTATTTTAAGCAAACTCTATGCTCATCTCTTTATTATTATTTTTTTCTATTCAGCTTTACTTTTTATATTATTCCACCAAACATATTTTATAAATAAGAAGAATGGCTGTAGGATTATTGGATAAAAGTGCGTTTTAATTTCATCCACGTTAACTATGTAATTTATGAAAAGAAAGTATTTAAATTGATATAACTTCTATTATTGGCAATAGTTGGTTCTGATTTTTTTACAGTGGTAGAGTGTGAAGGGTGCTGAAATACCATAATAGAATTAGATCGATCAAATGCGACCGATCGGCGATATATCGATTTTAAGATTTAAATCCCTATATTTGAACCTTTATAATCGGCCTCGAATTGGACTAAAGGACTAAATCATAAAAATACTTCTCGTTGAATTTTATGAAAATATTTTATTCCCTTAAAATTCCTAAAAAAATAGGGTATTTTTAATTTAATTGTTTGGATTTTTTCTTATTTAGACAATAATTATTTTAAAATCATTCAAAAGGAACAAATGCCTGAAAAAGATATGCATATCAGCAGAAAGCTCAATAGATACTAATACTGACTCATTTCATTCTCCATGTATAACCCTGCACCTGATAAGCTTATTTATTTAAATTTAAGTGAAGAAATGGTTCATATAAAAATTAATTTGACATACTTTGAGGGATGTTATTTTTTTTATTCTCACTGATGGAGGGAATCCCAAGCTCATTAATGAAAAAAGAATTATTCGATTATCGCCATTCGGTCAGGAGTTATAGATTTTTGGCCGCTAAATGACAAAATTTTCCCACTGTGCATCGGTTTCTACTCCTAGTAGGTTGGTAAGTGACAGCTGTGTTTTGCGCGCATCGCACCCAATTTATTTTTGTATTGAAAAAGGTTTATATTTGATACATTTTTACTACCAGATATTATTCAAAACAACAAAATAATATTTTAAATATCTGAAGTATGAATAATTCAAAAAATGATGCATTAGGGTTTTAAAGCGTCTCTCACCCCTGATATGATATATAGTAGAACATGCTCGGAAAAAGAGTCAACTTGAATTCAGTTGGGTTCGCGGATGGGATTTAATACATTAACACGTTTATAAAAATAAAAAAAATTAAAAATACAGATATACCTTCGCTGTATATCTCTTGTGAATTTTTTTTTTACCGTATTATAAAAATGAAAAACCGAACCTGTGTCCTCCCCCCCCCCCTTCCCCCCCCCCCCCCCCCAGGTTTTTGTTGTATTAGCAATTTTTTGACAGAAGTCGATCCAGAGAAAGCTTTTATTCTGTTAATTAATTTACAGTGTCGCTGGAGGCACGCACGTTTTTACAAATGCCAAATGGACTTTTTACATTTTTGTTTCATTAAAAATTTTTAGGGGCAACGAAAAAAAAAAATAATAATGTGTGTGGGGTGTGACGTTTTACAAGATGGTCCAACGCTGATATTCCATAATATTTAAATGTCTTTTCGGACACCTAACAGATCGAGGAACCTTGTATTTGGTAGAGTTTTTATTTGTTTTCAGTGTTTATATATTTATACGTTATATACATATACATATACTGCTTTAATGGAATAAAAAATTTGATAGCTAGGCATCACCGGTAACGCATTAAAGATTAATCTGAAACTGATTAAAAAGCGTTGTTATGAAATCGATTCTTTATATTTGGCAGGATATCGTACGATTCCCTTATCTAGAGATATCGGAGCGTGTCATTCGGATTTTTTTTTTAATCATTCATTTACACATAATATTTTATGCGATTACTATGTGTTATATTTCTCTCTATATTCTGTTTAAAACGGTTGTTCGAGTAACTCTACATGTCCACGTATTCCAAGTTTAAAAAATGTTTGTAATTTTGTATTATTTATTTATTTAATTACATTTTAGGTGCCATGTACAACAACTAGGGCTACAGGCACGAAATTCTATTTAAATTATAAATACATGGAATCTATATTAAATACTGGTAATTTTATACATTACTATTTTGCACTATGAGATTCCGTTTTAATTTTCAATTATTTTCTCCGAAAGATATCGGAGCGAGATATCCCTTATTCTAATGTAAATTAGACTTAGGACTATATTTCTCTTGAATTATACCGTTGAGCATATTCTGAGTCCCAAAATGAAATTTTAAAAAATCTATTCTTCTACTGTTACGATTTCATATGGTATTGAAATATTTATATAATATATAAGAAGCTACAATGCTTTGAATTTGTAATATCATATTATTTTTTATAGTCAAATAAAAATTCATTGATAAAAATAAAAACGTTTCAGCTAATCTAAAAACCAATAGGATTTGAAATATAACTTTACGCCAAATTTAAAATTGTTTGGTAACGAATTTAGATGGGTTAAAGTTTTTATTTTTTACATCTCATATTTGACCATAGTGTGTTAATGAATGACACGTGTAAAAGGAACTGATAAAGAATATAATTGGAATAGGTTTAGTACAATCACAATTGACAGTTATCAAAAATGTACCAAATTGATCTTTTGCCTTAATACATATTAATTAACTTCAGAATATAATAACACATGATGTTATGAGATATCGTATCAGGAGGTTATATTAATAGGTGAAAATGCTTTTGGTTAACCTGTCTTTATCTAATACAAATAGATTCGATGTTTTTTCCACACGTGAAAAGGCGAAACATAATTTGCCTTTGGAAAAACACGGATTTTCCTAGTCCAAGCCGGAAGAAATAGATTTATGCTTACCCTCCCGAAAAATCAAATAAAATGAAGTGTTGTCTCAATAAATCAACTTACACCACCATCTGTTGTAAATTTATAGAATTTACAAATAATCGCTGTCAATTGTAGTGTAATAAGCATTTAATCTGCAAAAAAAAAAAAATATATTGAGGCCAATAATCGAGATAAAAACTATCTTTTATGTTGTTCCGATTCATCAAAATAGGTTGAGTAGTTTCCGATTTTACCTCCGACAAACATCGGGAAACGAGATTTTAATATATATATATAAAGATTAGACCAGCTAATACATTTAGAACTAGGATTTGCAATTATTATTCTCTGTATTTTACAGGAAAAAATAATATAATAATATTACCTTATTAATATTACCTTAATAAGAACCTCAAATTGGGTATTTGGTGTATGAACATGCCCGTGATGTGACAGCAAAAATTTCGTTAAAATTGGCCAAACGGAGGGGGTAGTTTATTTGAAGAATTTTGTCTAATTTTTATGTTTTTTTTTCGATTTTCTCAAAAACGCCTCTAATGATATTTGATGTGTGTATGTGCCCGCGATATGACAGTCAAAATTTCATCAAAATTGATCAAACGCAAGGGTCTCTTTATTTCATGACTTTTTTTCCGATTTTTACATTTTTTTCGAATATCTCAAAAACTGTTTTAATGATTTTGATTAAATTAATCATTTTTAATCAAAATTAGTAATCTTTTTTATATTATTTATAGACATGACAATTAAAAAACATGTAAATTTCTATTTTAAGTTGGTAAGTGAAAGTCGTGTGTTGCGCGCATCGCACCAGATTTTTATATTTATTATTTGAATCCTAGCATGCCAAAACATATTGTATCATGAAACTGAATAATACCGCACAAGGCAAGAAGATTTTTAAACCAAAAATATCAGTTTTCAGTTGTGCGTACCGTTGGAATCAGAATTACATTACTTACATATGACACAATAGTATTAAATAATTATCTATGCTTCGATTTTCAGAGTATGAGTCAGACTCCAGTCCATTTCTTCTTATATTTAGTCTGAATATTCTAGAAGGGTCTCGATCATACAGAACATGTTAAACAGTTGCCACCAAAAGTCTAGAAATCTTTTCGGGTCTTTTTCGTTTAGAGCTCGCCAACCTAATTTACAATAGTACAAATATGAAGATATGGTAACTACTACGTTACTATTTGCGATATCGTTACTTGGTTACGTAACACTCGGTTCTTTACAATTACAACATATGACTAAAATATTTAGTTACGATTGTAAATATGGCTTTGTTTAGGTTACACGACCAATTCAAAGATTTAGATAAAACTGCAGAATTTCTACTGGAAAAAGGTCTTCTTCATAAAGATAGGATATGCCGCAGTGGACATAACATGAAATTAAGCAAGAGAGAGAATAGATTCAGATGGAGATGTAATAATAGATCCTTGAATTTGAATAGAAATTGGCTTAAGAGAAGGTACGTGGTTTACTGGTTCTAAATTTTCATTAAATACTGCATTGATTTTTAGATTTCATTGATCCATTGATCATTGATTTTTCAAATTTCATTGATCCAGAAACAGAAGCTCATACACAAACGATAGAATCTCTATGGGCTGCGGCTAAAAGGCGAAATAAAGTAGAAGCTGGTACTAGGAGAACTTTAATAGATTCGTATCTTGCTGGATTTCTGTGGAGACATAGGAATCAAAACAAACATTTATTCGAGGTTATGTTGGAAGACATCTGTAATTTTTGGAAGTTAGAATAAAATGACAAATAAAATAATAGTTATTAAATATTGGGGCAGTTAGTAATAGCATCTGACCAAGTTATGCCTGATTATTTTCTTTATCAAAGAATCAAAATATATGAACTTAATAAACTTCAATAAGGATCAGATTATTAATATTGATAAAGCTGTTTGAAATTAAAATTCAATATTAATTTCCTGAGGTAAAGGTAATCCAATTAAAATGGTATGATAATGAATAAGGAAAGTTTTGGAATTTTTGTTTGCCTGCGGTTGAATTAAACTTCCAACTTCTATTTGTTATTGGATCCCAATGTCTATTTGTGAACCATTCTCGTCCGAAAGATAATTAATTTAAATATTAAATTGGAATGTATCATAAGATGGTGCGAATAAATTATTATTTTAATTATCTTTACGAAATTGTATGCATTGCAATAGGTAAAACCTATTTTTAGCGAAATAAATGAATAAATCAAGATCAATTATTAATTTTTAAATGGGTCCAAACATATAATTATAAAGCATTGACGATAGTTTATTGTTAAAAATATGTTTTTCTAGATGGTGATATGTGAACTTTCAACTGCATTCTCAATTTTATTATGTACCTAGAATTATGGACTATGGAAAAAAGTCTTTTATTACAAATATGCGACCATTGGATCAGTTAGTAGCACTGGTACTAACTGTAACTCAAAAGTAGCCCTATGTCTGCGTTAACACTATCATCCCCTCCATCAAAGAATATGGTAACTTGTTCCTTAAGGTGCCTTTACACCTTACGAACTTTACCTTCGAACAAGTTCTCCTTCGAACCTTGCCGTACCGACGTGAAGCGAACAGCCAATTATACTTCACGTGACGTTAAGCGAACCAATATGGCTGACGTACCCAACGCTAGCTTATGATAAAGAAAAAATCTCGATTATCAATATACTAGCTAGGGTGCCCGGCTTCGCTCCGGTAGTGTGTGGTAGTTTTAATACCAGAAAAACTATAAAATTGAAGGAAATATAGAACAAAATTAGCACCTTCTTGAAAATTCGGTTTTAACTTGGTATCAATATTCTGCAGACTTGAGATCTGCAGAGTCCGCCCAAATAAGGAACCCTGTATAATTCACAGGGGATTAAAAATGGTAAATGAACAATTAATTTTGCTGCAACTTTGTGGAGTTATGCATCGTTTTGATGGTATCTGTGATTCTGAATCCTATAAGCCCATTCCAAGTAGTCAGATGATAATAAGTTATTAGATTATTGTTGAAAAATCTGGTATCTCAGTTAAAAAAAATTATATTTCGAGTAAAACTTAAGCACTGACTACTATAATGGTCCTATTTGATCCAGAAGTATAGAAACTACCGAAGATTGATAGAAACTCTTTTTAATGATTTTTCTACCATTTCAACCTCCCTTAAGATATCCCCCGTAATTTTAACGGTTTCTGCATATCTCGAATATTACTACTATTACAAAGTGAAAACCAAAATTTCTTGAAGGCACAATTTTTTCATCATATTTCTTTTTATCTTGAACCATGAGGGATGATAAAATCTTGAATGCTGTTATTGGAGTTAGTCGTTTTGTGAACTGGAATGCTCATCATACGTAGTAACCAAACCAACTTCTTTTTCATAAATACAATAAGAACACTTCAAACTTTTTATTTTCGATTTATATTTAGTCAATTTATCTCTTTTTTTATGTCTAATTTTATTCGCTCACTGTACTAATAAGAAATGTTCACTCAAATTTACTGAAGTATATATTATAAATAGATTAAATGTAATGTGCTGATCATATATTAGCCTTCTTATGAGAAAACTAATTTTTTAAGGAATCCAGTTGGTTTTCTAATTGATTGCTGAGATGTAAAGTACTTATTTTATTTTGAAACGCAAACTAATTATTTTCTCTTAATTTTTTAGTAATTTAAAAAGAACAGCTGAAAAAATATAGAACGATTACTTACAGAATGAATGGACAATAAACATTGAGTGAAACGCACCCTAGCGCTTCCTGGTAGCCTGCAGCTCGAACTAAATTTTTCATTCATAAACTCGTATTTTAATCTCAGAGAGGCTAATTAAATGATGCGAGAGGCTTAAAATTCCAGTCCTTTTTTCTTCAATTTTACACTCCTAAGAGAAAAACGGAAACCTTCTTCTCCGTAAGGAGTCATATGGCTTAACGAAGGCATAACTTCCTTAATCCTACGTGGAGTCGTTTTGGAGCCTTTTCGGCACGCACATTGTACACTTTGCTTTATAATATATATTGATTTTATATATTTTAAGCCTTTACGTCGACTGTTCGGGTATTCTAGGTACTTCATCTGTTCGCCTGGGTTCGCGGGTAGCGCTAGTGTCACTTTTGATTTGGATTTTCCTAAGTTGTGTGTAATTTTTGAAACTTTGTAAATCGTCTCCTATTCTTTTTATTTTTCAGGTAATATAAAATATATTGATACTGGAGATTTTTTCTTTTCGCGAACAGCTCTATTAATACTATTGTGATTATATTCTGGCGTGGTATGTTTTGTCATTCTTATTCAAACGGTATGCATAACTCAAAATTAATATATTTTGAGTTGTAACCATCTTCCTGCCGAATTGTCTCTCCATTAACGCTTAAAAAAAAATTTTTTTTTCGTAGTGACAAGTTATAAATAATAACCGGTTAATGTCACTCAAGTCACTTATTCCCTGATCTTGTGAGCCTGCGTGCACTTAATTGAAGTAACTTACACCGGAATCGCATGTCACCGGTCGCGTAATCGTTCCAAATCACCATATGTTACCGTTACTTGGGTACACGGAAGGACTTAGGCTAGTTAATTTATATCAATTATTGTTTAAATTTGTTCAATAAATTAAATATAAAGTAATATTTTTTTTTTTTAGTAGAACTTAAGAGAAGCGTATTAAGAAATTAATTTTCTGAAGGTCTCGAAAAAAAAGAAAAAAATATTTCAAATGAAAAATAATCAGTTACATCCATAATATAAAAATAATAACTTTATTGGCTAATACAATACATTAATTTAGCCAGGAGTACTTTCATTTTTTTTTTTTAATATCATTAATTTTAATAACAAAATGTATTATAATATATACAAAACATATTAATAATAAAATGATAAAATAATAATATGTCAAGATATATCACAAATTAACTTAATACAATATTAATCCCATTCAACAATTAATAAAAAACAATAGTAATAATTTGACAGATTGATCCAATAACACAATAAATAATAACCTTAACAGTTCATTATTATGATTGTATGATAAAGGTGAGTTAACTACAATACTAAATGGATACAATTGCTGTGATTAGACTGTGTTTCAAGCAAAAAATCTCGGTGAATATTAAAAGAAATAAGTAAATAAATAGATGCAATAAACCATTGTACAATAAAATAATAATACATCCATAATATAAAACAATAAATTTCAAAACGAAATATTATATTAATGTCTTCTAAAGTGGTTGATTCTCTTTTTAAATGCCCCGAAAATTGTACAAAATTCATTCTTCTTGGCACTGTCCGTGCAATTCAACCGCCTTTTAAGTCATTTTTCTTCATAAGAGTTTCATTATTCATTTCTGAAAGTTTGCTGTTACATGAAACACTAAACATGGGTTTGAAAATATTTTAAGACTTGTTGTTGGGACAAACTGTCCAAATACATGTTCGTGACTGTTCGATTATCTAGGCCTGTCTGGTACCTTCTAGACTGTTCTAATTCAGACTAAATATAAGGAGCGATGGACTGGAGAGTTAGCCTTGCTCTGAATATGGTTACATTTGTGTTACTGTGTTGTTACAAAATGATATTTTTGTAGCATTGTTTATTATTTCTGTTTTTATTCTTTTTCTGACATTGTTATGTGTTATTTTTTTCTTATAAAAATTATTTAAAAACACTATAGTGTTACAATATGAATCTTAAATAAATTCTAGTTGTTTTATAAGATTTTAAAATGATAAAAAAAAAATAATATAAAAATCTATAAATTAATAAAATAAATCTCAAAAAAAAAAATATTAAATTTATGTCCTCAGAATTGGTTGGATCTTTTCTTTAAGAACAATAGTAAAAGAAAAGTTGTACATGAATAATCCTTCTTGACAATTTTAGTGCAATTCAAATGCCTTTTAAGTAAGATATTTATTCATAATAATCTTATTTTATTCATTTTAGAGAATGTACGAATGTTAAATTCCAGTTGTTTTATAAGATTTTTAAAAGATCTAAAATATAATGAAACTATTGGATAACTTTCAAAACTAAATATTAAATTTACGTCCTATCAATTACTTGATTCTAATCTTAAAAAATCTGGTGCGTGCGCGCAACACACAACTTTCACTTACCAACTTACTTAGATTAGAAATTGACATGTTTTGCTAATAATCATTTCCCAAAGTCACACATTTTTCTACATTCATATCTTATTTGTGTTAATCGTTAAAGCCGTTTTTGAGTAAATAAAAAAACCTGTGAAAATGATACAAAATTTATTAAGTAAAGCCCCCCTCCCGTAGATCAATTTTGATGAAATTTTTACAGTCATATCTCGGGCATATAAATACATCAAATACCAAGTTTGATCAAAATCGTTAAAACCGTTTTTGAGTAAATAAAAAAACATGTGAAAATGGTACAAAATTTATTAAGTAAAGTCCCCCCTCCGGTTAATCAATTTTGATGAATTTTTTACAGTCATATTTCGGGCATATAAATCGATCAAATACTCAGTTTAATCAAAATCGTTAGAGCCGTTTTTGAGAAAATCAAAAAAAACGTAAAAAGTTATTAAATAAAGTACCCCCTCCCTTTGAGCAATTTTGATGAAATTTTTGCTGTCACATCGCGGGCATATACCTACACTAAATACCCAATTTCAGGTTCCCACGGTTTATAGTTTTTGAGCTAGTCTGTTCACATACACACACACACACACACAGACCATTTCGCGGGACTTGGTTATTTCGACTCAGGGGGTCCCAAAACGTGTATTTCCGTTGAAAACCGGAAGTCGAAAATTTTCACGATCGCAATACTTCCACTTACTATATATTTCATATATAGGTAAGTGAAAGTAAAAATAAAAATAAAAGAATTACACGATTCTTCCTTCTTGTCCCTGACCCTGGAATTCAACCAACTTTTTAAGAAATTTCAAAAATGTTTATTTATTTTAAAGAATTTAAGCATTAGTAAATTATTACACATTTACATACAGAAATTAGGGGTTACCTGTAGTATTGTGGTTAGCATGGCAACCTTCAATACTAAAGGTCGCAGGTTCGCTCCCCACGGTGACCCTAGGATTTTTAAAAGGAGTAAAATGTCCTTCTCTATGCCGTCCCTTTTATAGGACGTAAAATGGAGGTCCCGAGCCTGTACGATGTCAGGAACTCGTTAAAGATCCCTATCCTAATTATACCTGGATAGGCAAAATTCAGGATCCCACTGTAGCATCGTCCGATTAGCCTTAGTGACATAAAGTGACGTTAAACAAAAACAAAGAAAAATGTGAAACAAATAATAAAAACTGAAATTAGTAAGAGCCTCACAAAAGAGTAAATACCAGCGACAAAACAGGGACTCAAAAATAACCATATGCCTCGATTTTCAAGGCAAGACTGAGACTCTATGAGATCGCTTATTTTAGCCCGAAATGAAACAACCCAGTAAGGTCTAGATCATTCCAAAACATGTGATCACGTACTAATAAATGACTGCAATAGGCGTTTTTTTTTTATTTTTTTTTTTTCAACGTTACAATAAATTGAATAATTTGATAATGCATGTTATAATCTAAAATTGTATTAAATACATATTTAAAATATTTAATTTTTTTTTTTTTTTAGACTGTTCTGTCTCTTGATTATCTCCTATGCACTTATTAATATTTTATTGCTAATTATAAAGTCTAAAAACAGATATATCAAACATTGAGTAATTATAGTGAAGGGTATAAATAGGCAAACAGAGAATAGATTAAAAGGTGTTTAATTGGCAAATAGTTATTTAAAAAAAGCCATATGACGTTATTAAGAAGTTTAATCAAGTGTTTAAATTTACATAGTTAGGTAGTAACGAAATTAACGCTATGATATTTAAATAATTTATAAAATAACTTTTTTTTAAATAAAGTAACTATAAACTTTAATTTAAACACTATTCACCTACTTGAATTGTTTGTTTGTTTATATAACATTACTTTATGTTTCTATGCCTTATCGGTCGACATTAGGAGTTTAAATTTTGCATATCCAGGCATAATTAGGATAGGGATCTCTAACGAGCATGTTACATCGCACAGGCTCGGGCCTTCCTACATCCAAGGATGTTTTACTCTCTTCAAAATATCCTAGACTCACTTGGCGGGCTACAAACCCACGACCTTTTGTATGGTAGTTTCCTATGCTAACCACTACTTACAAGTTTTTAATTATCATTTGAATAGTTAATCATTTATTATAGCTAAATGTATGTTAGATATCAACTACCACCCAGCCCAAACATGTTTTGATTTAACTAACCAACGAATTAAGTATTATATATTTTTATTTTAACTTGGCACTATCCATTTTTGATAACTTTACTTAAATGGCTGTCAAATATTTCTAATTACATAGCATATTTAAGTTTAATTACGATTTTTTAATATTTTTTTATCTTATGTTCCATGTGACATAAGCGATAATATTTTAACATAATAAGCCTCACAACAAAGCTAATTACCGTTTCGACAATTTTATTCCTAATTTTCTCGTTAATTTATACATGTATGGCATGGTTAAGGTTATTATATGTATATATAATCCTAGTTAAGATTCTGAAGAGATATTAACATGGTTATATAAGTTTGTTGTTTATTGAACTAAAAGTTCGTTTAATTTCCATTGATCATGACATTAGTGACGCAGTAGTGACGCACAATCTAAGATAGTAAATCTGCGCTGTTATTTGGTTCTGGAAAAAATTAGTTAATTTTTTTATTTCTAATCTTAACAACGTTAATAAATATATTTGTAGTTGTATTAAAGAAGTATGGTCTCGATTATTCAGTATGGGTACAGCGTGTGTTAATTTTTGCTAATAAGACCGTCTGATTAGTATCTGTGGGTATGGTTATGTAAGAAAACTTGTATATGTTTACCAAGTATAATGTAATATATCTCTGTTCATATGTATGTGTCTTACATACTTAATTTCCAAGATGGAATAGCATATGGTACATAGCAAAGTATATATTTTGCTAGAAAAACCGCAAAAGGCGAGCTCGCGTCCCGCGGTGGCCCTAGTGTTTTTTAAAGGGAGGAAAAAATCCTTGGCTATGCCGTCCCTCTGATAGGCGGTAAAATGGAGGTCCTGAGCCTGTACGATGTCAGGTACTCGTTAAAGATCCCTATCCTAATGATACCTGGATAGGCAAAATTTAGGACAGGTGTAGCATCGTCCGATTAGCCTTAGTAGCATAAAGTGACGTTAAACAAAGAAATCCTGAAGGTGGTTTCTGATGGAACAATCTCCGTCGATTTTTGGACAGACATCAGAGATTGAATTCGTACACTAAGTTCCAATTTACTACGGACATTTTCCCAAGTAATCGAACAGTAATAAAACATTGTTAGTTGCTTGGTACAGAAAGATCACTTCACAGAAAGATCCTGTTAATTTTTTCCTTCATCTTCTCACTCTTGTTCTTCTTCTGAGTTAGTAACTTATTTTGAAGAAATTATCTTTTTCACCGAAATTGGGTAAAGTCACCCAAGTTTACTATACAGTAAACTTTGGATTACGTCCAGCGGTGACCCTTCCGTTATCCTTAGTGGTGTAAAGTGACGTTAAACGAACAAACAAAACAGATTAAAAATGTCTATTTAATATTGTTGATATATAGACCGCACGTTATTCCTTTCTGTAGGTCGTGGGTTGCTCCAACTCCTCCGTTGATCGTGGTCCTGGATGTCGTCCCTTGTGACGGACCCGGAAACGGGTCGAGAGGATACGACGTTTACTGTTCCCTCGTCACTGTAATGACTTCCTGATTAGAGCGCCAGGAATTAAGCGGAGAGCTGGCTAAATAGTTGTAATGTGGAGCTCCCTGATTGGTGGACAATAGGACCCCTACAGCCAATCAGGAGCCTTCCTAAATCCTCATCAGCTCCTGTTTAATCTGTTTACTATTTTTTTTTGTTTTGGCTCATGCTTTTCTTTCTTCCGACCGGATCCGAATTAACTCGTTGTTCGATTTCCAATAGCGCACAATTAGTAGATGTTTTATTTTCTTTGTGTGTTTTTTTATTTAATTTGGCCTTGTCGCCATTAGCGTGTGTTGCTTTAGTAGGTGTTGTCCAGGTCGCTTTTTTTTTAACTTTACTTCCCAGCTTGGCCTTGTAGCAATGTGACACGCGGTTGAGGTTTCTAAAATTGGATTATTTTCTTAATTCTGGACGTATTTTACAATAGGGAATTTTTTTGAACTGAACAAAATTATAGAAAAAATAAATAGGAAAATAGAATAAAACAATCGTATATTAAGTAGTAATAATTAATATATCACGCTTTTTCGACAAAAAGCGCAACACTTACGTGAGTTCAAAATTTTTTATTAAAATAAAAATAATAATTAACAATGACACACACAAATTATTGAAACGCAATTAAACAGGTTACGACGATTATTGCTTTGTAATACAGAGATGTATAACGAATTCCAGGACATTAGTCCTTTTTACACTGCACTTATTCTTCTATGGTGGTCATTTGTTTGAATTATTCGATTTATTTTTTTTTTTTTTTTTTTTTTAACGTCACTTTATGCTACTAAGGCTAATCAGACGATGCTACAGCTGTAGTCCTAAATTCTAAATTTCTAACTCGACTTATCAAATTTCGGACATTGGCTCTTTCAGAACGAAGGTACAGATATATATAATTAATTTTATATTTACAAAATAAGAAACATATTTAAATTGTAGAGTTTAATAAAGTATATCTAAAGGAGAATTTAATCGTGTAAAAGTATTAAAGCTGACATTTAAAGTTCTTTTTTTTTTTTTTAACAAGCTACAATTATTATGGAACGCCAATTCTCAGTTCAATTGGGTCGACCTTCGAAGAAAGACTATGGCAATTACATCAGTATCCGTTAGATGTTTTCCTCTATAACTACCAACATCCAGTAGTCTCCCGATTAACTGCTGGATCGGGTAGCACATCCGCTTCCGATAATCCATGAAATTTAAAATAAAAAAATATATACAAATACTTATAAATTCACGGAATCGTTTGTTTGTCATGGTTTTAAGAATATTTCTATAGTACCAACCTTTACATTTTTGTATATCATATGAAACGGCATGGAATGCGCTATTAAACGACATCAATCTCGTAGTCCTAGTCTAATTTGGAAAACATCTACAGCTATTCGTAATCCTAAAATGCTAGATGTATGGGGTTTTATTACTAGTTTTCAATTATTTTAGTAATGAAGAAATTTTCATCCCACTTTCTTATTTTGTTGTATGAATAGATATAATACTACCTATTTTTAAAAAAAATATAAACATTTTAAGCAATGTTTTGAGAAAATTGAAATTAAAATTTAAAATTTGGTTTTAAGAAAATTTCTGTAGTACCAACGAATACATTGTTGAATACCTAATCAAATGTCATGGAATGCACTGTTAAAAGACATCAATCTCATAGTCCTAGTCAAATTTGGAAAACAACTATAGCTATTTTTATTCCAGTCAATAATTCAAAAACAGGTGGACATATATCAATTATCTTTCACAATTTTTCTTGCCAATAGAAATAGTACGAATGTAGAAAATTAAAAAAAAAATCTGATATGGTGAGGTTAAAAATGATATATTTTTTTGTTGATTTGATGTGGAATGGCCCAGTATAAAAAATTAAAATATATTCCACATGTCCGTGCTCGGTATGGAATAACTCAAACCTAATCTAATCACGAAAGATTGTATTATAAAACCTTGTCATTCATTGATTCTGAGAGGTTTTATTGACCTAAATTATATCTCAATAAGTTAATAGAAATATTATATGTATATATATATTTGTATATAACCTAAATATTTTTGTGATTTAAAAAAGAAAAATGTTATTTACAGGAAATGTGTCAAATATTTAAATTATCTTATCTCGTAATCAATAATTGAAAAGGATAAAATCGATTGTTTTATTACTGTTATGAGCGTCGGTTTAAATAAATATATATATATATATATATATTTAAGGAAATAATGAAAATAATTGATAATGGTTTGTTTGTAAAATAATTGTTATTAATTTAGCGATAATACTCCTAAGCTTAAGGAATTTCGACGTAATAATTGATTAATTGAATATACTTGTTATTAATCAATAATCGAAATTCGAATAAATTGCTCCTTATGTCGAAATTATTTAATTGCAAAGATTTCAATTAACAACTGCGTACTTATTGTTTAAATACTCGAAAAAGACTGAGTCAGGAAATAATTGGAAACTTTTTAACGTTTGATTGTCATCTTTTTAATATATGAGATAACAGATAATGTAAAATTCCATACAATTATTTATAAAATTACAATTGCGTATCGAAATCATTTACATTAAATTCATATGAAAGATTAGGTAAACAATTGTTTGCGAAACACGGCAAGGAGTTCTTACCAACATTAACAGAAGAACGGACTTATTTGTAAATGTTGGGTTTCTTAAATTATCGATGCAATTACTAAACCGTTATGGAAACAATTATTAAATAATTTATTTTTTGAAGAGAAAAGATTTGGCTCCGCCGGGAGTCGAACCTGGGTCTCCTGCGTTACATGCGAGGATGCTAACCGCTACACCACAGAGCTCGGCTCAAGGCGGAGCAAATCCTTCCTCTTCACTGAAATAATTTTAAAAAATTGACTTATGTCAATAAGTATCATAAATTGGACAAAATTTGTCCACCTCCCGCTACTACTCGCAAAACTTGTGAGATAGGGGGAGTAGGTATCAGTGAAGAGGAAGGATTTGCCCCGCCTTGAGCCGAGCTCTGTGGTGTAGCGGTTAGCATCCTCGCATGTAACGCAGGAGACCCGGGTTCGACTCCAGGCGGAGCCAAATCTTTTCTCTTCAAAAAATAAATTATTTAAAAATAATTTAAAATTGGTGGTCAGCCACAATTTAAGATTGGATTAATGGAAACAATTAATATTTTTTATTAATCGAGATAATTAATTTTAAAATAAATAAAAAATAAAAAAATTATTTTATGCACAATCCTGCAATTACAAGTACTAAATATACAGTTGGGGGTCACCTGTGGTGCAGAGATTAGGCTTGCGACCTACAATACTAAAGGTCGCGGGTTCGCGTTCTACGGTGGCCCTAGGACTTTTAAAAGGGACTAGAAAATCCTTGGATGTGACGTCCTTCGGATAGGACGTAGAATGGAGTTTTTACTGTGTATGGAAGTACCGTTTCTCGGTAATAGGTGGTGCAAAGAGATGATTTGACGGTGATCACACTGAAACACCAACATTGAGTCTTTTCTAAGGTAAGGCTGCCAGTTACATTTTATTATGAAATGATTACTTTAAACAGTTCATCATTCTTTTTAAAAAAATAAATTAAACCATATGGCACCTACAAACTCTATTAAAGAGGTTATTCCCTGTGTAAAATGGATACAGAGATGGATTTAATTGAATTATTTTTGTTGTGTAAAAAAGAAGAAAATGTATTTAATTTTTTTTATGATAAAGGTGTCTTACCTAAATTTAAAAACTGTGATCTAGGGCACTATATGAAATTAAACTTTAAACGAAAAAGTCGATTTGCAATATGAGAAGTAGCAGAACTTCAAAAGATTTAATCTCAAATACATGGTATTTGTTATTTCCTCTTATTTATATATTCATGGACACAGGGATAGACAACAACGAAATTTTACACTAAAGAACTTAATATTAGCAATACAACTATTACGAACTGGAAGAATATTTTAAGAGAAATTTGTGCCTATAGTTTAATAAATAATCCTATTCGAATAGGAGTGGAAAAAATGATTGTAGAAATAGATGAATCTTTCTTTTGTATTGATTTAAAATAAATATTTCATTAACCTGTATTCTTGTTTACCTGGTCATATGTTAATTTAAGCGATTACTTTTAAAGTAATCATTTGGTGATAAAAAGTCAATGAAAACTGGCAACATTAATGTAGAAAAGCTGAGAGTGCCCAGGAGTAGAAGAGGAAAGATATGCCATAGCCATATTCGAACTTCGGATTAAATCTATCCACATACAAGAGTAAAGAATATTGAAAATTAAAAAATTTATGTAAATATGTAAAATTACCTATATAAACTCACATTGGAGTTACAATATCATAAGTACATTAAACACTAACGTGCCTTTACATCATCTCAGTTATAATGACATGGTAATTCTTTCAGACTGTTTAAAATAATATTATAGCTTAATTAATTACAACTTAGCACCGGTTATTATCTTTCATTAAAAAAAAAAAAAAAAAAAAAAAAAAAAAAATGAACGACAGGGCACCATTTATGGGTACTACACTACATCAATAAACCTGATTTATTATGAAAGATGGCTGAAAAATATAAAGGAGATGAAAAATGGGCTGAAACGTTTTGTACAACATTAAATGCAAATTTGGCTTCTTATTAGTGATGCTGTAGGGCCGATTGATCACGTTTTCGTTCCAGGATAAAGTTTTATGACATAAATTAATACACCAATTTACATGTTAATGGCAGTATTAGCCGAGGATGTGTTCGCATCTTAGCTTGACAGGATTCTTAAGGGTTAAGTCTTGTAAGTTGTCCTTAATAAAGTAATAGTTATAAAAAAAAATCTGGCGCGATGGGCGCAACACACAACTTTCTCTAACCAATCTACTCAGAGTAGAAACCGGCGTGTTTTGATAATGATGTTAACGAAATTTAGAAAATTCACAAAAAGCAGCTTTATTCACATTTTTTTACTAATTTTTCTTTGTAGGAAGAAGAAGAAGGTTAGGCAACCTGGGGCTAAATGAGGACTTATATAATTTTTTAGCTAAATGTCATATTTTGATGGAGTTCAGGATTAAATGGAGTGTATTCTTAATGGAAAAAATTATATTGCTTTACCATTGAAGCTTTTAAGTATAGAAAATTTTTAATAAAAGAATTTAATACTGATTTAAAAAGGGAAAAAAATATTTAGGATTATTTTCTTGAGAGATAAATCATCGTTTATTTAATGTTCTTTTATGACATTTATTTTGTTATGTTAATTCTATTTATTAATGTTCTATATACAGTAGAGTCGGTAATCCGAACTAATGATTGCACACGCTGATACGGATTAGCGAAAATTCGGATTAGTGGAACATGGAAAAAAAAGTACATATAAAGATTATACATATGCATTTGCATGTATGTATTTAAAAACTGAACAACAATGCTGAACAATGAAAGAAAACAGAAACTAAATGTATATTAACTTTTCTATTAATCAAATATATTTTATAATGCTAGAAATTACACTAAATGATACAGGACACATCATAATGATAAACTAATGGTTTATTTTTTAAAATAGTAGTCCATTATCGTTTTCTGTTTTGATTGCGCAATTTTGAGACTCATTGCATATTACTAGCAATGGTCGTGGCGGCTACTCCGGAAACTAATTGATCTATAATTTTTGACTTATCGGCAAGCGACAGGGTTGTGTGCTTTCGCTTAGACATGCTGGTAACGTTAGGTTAACACAATGACAATAATAGGGGTGTTCCGAACAGACTGAAATCCCGAACTGAACTGAGCGATACTAGACCGAGAAAATTAAATAGCAATGGATAAAGTTCAGTTCTGAGAAGTGGCGAGTCTACATATCCCTCCTGTGTTTTGGATTCTAAAGAAAACCCGACAAAAGATCTATGTCAGGAATATTTCTTTTTTACAATTAAAAAAAATAAACCTGATGCCGGTTCGGATTACTGGGAATTCGGATTAGAGTGGGTTCGGATTACAGAGACTCTACTGTATATATAACTCAGAATTTTACTTGAATGTCATATGTTTCAGAAGGATATTTTAAAAATACGGTCAACTCTTCAGACGGACATAGTCCATGCCTGTATGTTTATACATAACGAACTTGTATGTATAATTATATGTATAATTATTTTGTAAAATAAACGTTTATTATTATTATTTAATTTTTTAATTATTTTATATGTTTTAATTCTTATTTTAAGCGGAAATAGGACGTTACGAAAACGTTTAAAATCAGAATTAAATTGTCCGAACGAGCGGTAAATAAGTGTTTGCATTTTAAGAGTCGTGTTTATATTTGTTGGAAACAATATTTGGTGTTGAAACGGCGGTCCTCGACTGTTGACAGACGTTTAAATCGGCCATAATCAGACCCGGTTTCTCTCACTCACTCTCTCTCTCTCTCTCAATGGAATTCCGAATAATGAACCCTCTTCATTATCGCCTCTAATTTACACACTTGTTGATAATTGCCACATTTAGCTTACAATGCCGCCAGTCCAATACCGTATGTCACACGGCAGGAATTTGTGGATTCGAGATTTAGATAGAACAGAGCAACAATAGCTCCCACAATCGCATCAATCTCTCCACCGGAATATATTTATTTTTTATATCTTTATATTGTTTGGTTGTTTAACACTATATTTTAATAAGGATAATCTAACGATTCTAGAGTGGGAGTCATAAATTTTGCCTCTACAGGTACAATTAGGATAGGAATCTTTAACTAGTACCTGATCGTACAGGCTCGGGACCTCCATTTTACGCCCTATCCGAGGGGCACTACAGCCAATGATTTTTTACTCCCTTAAAAAAATCCTATGCTCAAAGGATAGCCATTTAGCATTATAAGTTGCTATGCTAACCACTTTACCACAGGTGAACCCGTTTACATTGTTTAAATATATATTGATGAAAAAATACACCAATCCATGGATTGGGATTGCGGAATTGTAAAAAAAATTTAATGTTGAAGCCAACTACCCTTACAGATTTTTTTAACACAAACAAATGAGGTCAGATTCGAACTCAGTACCCCACATCTTTTGTTCTTATTGAATCAAAGTTTTTATTTTTTATTTATTTGGTTTCTGAATAGATACTTATACTGATTTTTTTTATTCCTTTTGAGTTTCATAAAAATCAAAACATTTTTTGTTTAATTTCATTGAATATGACACAGTATCTATGGAAGAGTTGTATTTTTACTTAACCCTCCAAAGGCACACTAATATTTTTTTTCATATTCAGCCAAAAGTTAATGCTTTATATAAATTATAGTTTTAAAATATTTTTAGAAGCTTTTATTAAGACGGTTAAAAAAAACGTATAAGATCAAGAAAACAATAAATTGGATTAAAAATATTTATTTTAATTTACGTTATATAAAAAAACACATGTAAAATGCACATTTTTCAAGTAGTTTTTACAGTTTGGAAAAAACGTATTTAGAAATTTCAAATTGTATACAAATCAAGATTAATTATTTTTCTATTGTTACTAGAATATTCTAAATATAAAAAATATATTTTACAAACCACCATATATTTTGCCGACCACTTTTCTTACATGCAGCCCTCATGGACTGCATTCTACGCACAAGTGTGTGGCTGTGGCATTCCCTACAAACTAGTTTTGTTTTCCTATCTTTTTGTCTAGAACCATTAGAGCATTTTCCTTTTTAAACTGTTCTAGGGCCTTTTGACCCGTGCCATTGACTCCTAATTCCTTAATTAATATTATTATTGTCTTTCTCACTTTAGGCCTAAGCCATTCTGAAAAAATTCACATTTATCATAAAGTTAAGCAATAAATAAAAAAATAAAACATAACCCACAAAAAGAAATATAAACCACACAATAAAACATTTTGAAAGAAATATTTGTTACACTTACCTCACTTACAAAGCAAATCGTAATAAAAGTGTAATAACAAAAAGAAGAACTTAGATGCCACACTGGGGTCTATAGGACCCCAACACAAGTTTTTAATTTTCCATAAAAACAACAGGATGAACTTTAACTTTTCCAACATAGGCGCTAAGGCGGTAGGTGTACCAACTTCGAATACGTAGAAGTCACAGCCATTAGAATAATTTTATCAATTAGATATCCGTACATAATATGTTCTTGGGGTCTGTCAGACCCCAGTGTGCCTTGCGAGGGTTAAATCTACACTCAATAATAAAATAAGTCAATGGGCTCTAGAAGTGGCAGAAAAAATAAAAGGATATTAAAAAACTCTCGTGTTCCAAAAAAGATATCTACATGAATTTTGAATGATTCTTGCGTCAAAATTATTATTTCTGGGAGTAAATTTATGGAAAAGATGGGGTCAATAAAAATATTAAAAGAAATCTAGCAAACTACCCTTATCGATTTTTATAATGAAAAATCGATTTAAAAATTCCATTCCCTTGAGGAGTGTAAAAAAAAAAAAAATGAAAACATTTTTCAATTTTTTGAAGGTGCTTAGTTCGCATCTGACGTCATTTTTAGGTAAAAAAAAATCAAGTAAGTAATACTTTTTCTTTAAGATCTAAACATTTTTTAAAAAAAAATTATTGATCCAAAACTGAGTTCTTGAAACAGTTTTAGATATTCTGTAATCATTAGTCAAAAATGAAAATGTTTGTGCAAGAATATTTTAGATAAATCATATGATTTTGTCTGTTACATTGACAAAGAGCTACAGACTTTTGACGTTGGAACTGTTACCTAACTGTATTAGTAGTACGTATTATATTGTATCCTGTAACAAAGCACAGGTGGTTTAGAATAGTTCGAGTGGTTAAAACGAACTAACATTTTGAACAAACTGTCATAGTACATGTTTTTGGCTATTATGTTCGAGTACCATCTACGCTGGCCTAGGACCTTCTAGGCTGTTCTTCTTAAGAACGTATATTAGGAGCGATAGACTGGAGAGTCATGTCTTGTTTTGAAGCTCAAGTCACATGGTTACATCTGTGTTACAAAGTCATAATTATTTTAATCTTTTTTACTTTCACTTACCTATATATGAAATATATAGTAAGGGAAAGTATTGCGATCGTGAAAAAATTTTACTTCCGGTTTTCTACGAAAATACACGTTTTAGGGTCCCCTGAGTCGAAATAACCAAGTCCCGCGAAATGGTCTGTGTATGTGAACAGATTAGCTCAAAAACTAAAAGCCGTACAAAACTGAAATTGGGTATTTGGTGTATGTATAAGCCCGCGATGTGACAGCAAAAATTTCATCAAAATTGATCAAACGGAGGGGGTAGTTTATTTAAAGAATTTTGTCTAACTTTTAGGTTTTTTTTATTTACTCAAAAACGGCTGTAACGATTTTGATCAAACTGGGTATTTGATGTATGTATATGCCCGGGATGCGACGGCCGAAATTTCATCAACATTTCGGGAGGGTCAAACGGAGGTGGCACATGATTTAGTAAATTTTGTTCATTTTTACCTATTTTTTTTTCTTTTTCAAAAACGGCTCTAACGATTTCGATTAAACTCGGTATATGGTGTATGTATATTCCCGGGATGTGACAGACAAACTTTCATCAAAATTGATCAAATGGAGGGGGTTGTCCTATTTACATGTGCTTTTTTTATTTACTTAAAAACGGCTGTAATTATTTAGATCAAAATTTGGTATTTGATGTATGTATATTCCCGCGATGTGACAGCCAAAATTTTATTAACCGTATTATGAAGATAAAAACTTTTATTCAATAATAAAAACAATTATTTAACTTTGCAGAGTAAATATGCGATGCTTAAATTTTTTAAAGCAACGAAGGCGTGCAAAAATTGGTATATGATAATAGTCTATAATTAATTATATTTTAGTCTATAGCCAGTTTCTAACAGTTGTGTAAGGAAAATAAAACAACAACTGTTCGTGTAATTAGTTGAGTGAACAATGTGAAATATCTAGTCGCAAATAAGCCGTAACATTAGAAAGCTTTTTTATTATTATTATTTCAATTAACTCAATAAGGTGTAATTATTTTTCGAAACGATAATAATTATTTTTAGTTTTAATTAATTCTTTCTATTGCAACATATCCATATTCTTTAATTACTAATAATAATTAATCACACGTTATCATTTTTTCTATGTAATCTATCTTATTAGTAATAGATAGTTATGATATATTAATTACACCTTATTATTCTGCATTACTTGAACACTTATTCCTCACATGTTTCCAATAAAATGTAATTAAATATAATTACTAGTAGCAGTAATTAATGTCTCTTTTCCTTCTCTATATTATTTTTTTTTTTTTTTTGTTTTTGTTAAATATTTTTTCCTTGTGCTATCAGTTTTATATTAAATGCTTCCTATTCATAGATATTCACTAATTAATATTGTTTTCAACGTATAGAGCATTTTTTTTATTGTTTCTGAGCTAATAAATGTCGCTTCTGATATTGTAGAATTTTATTATTGCTTGAATAAATCCTCTTAAATTTATAGATTTTATAAGATTAAACTGACTCTACAAATATTTGAGTAATATATTATAGTAAACAAGTGTGTAGGAAGAGACACATAGAATGTTAGACCTCAAAGTCTCGTACTATTTCAAAACCTAACCTGATCATGCAGGTTGCATTCCAAATGTTCGCCTATTTATGCATCTCCAGGGCTACAAAGATTCTATTAGCAGGATAGAAACCATTTTACGTCCTACCCGAGGGACGGCACACAGTGGTCCAACCCGGGAAAAAAGCTCATAAATGAACGTAGCCCAAACCTATTAATTTCACTTACCTATATATATGAAATATATAGTAAGTGGAAGTATTGCGATCGTGAAAAATTTCGACTTCCGGTTTTCGACGGAAATACACGTTTTGGGGTCCCCTGAGTCCAATTAACCATGTCCCGCGAAATGGTCTGTGTGTGTGTCCGTGTGTGTGTCTGTGTGTGTGTGTCTGTGTGTGTGTCTGTGTGTGTGTGAACAGACTAGCTCAAAAACTATAAACCGTGCGAACTTGAAATTGGGTATTTAGTATATGAATATGTCCGCGATGTGACAGCAAAAATTTCATCAAAATTGGTCAACGGGAGGGGGTACTTTATTTAATAACTTTTTACGTTTTTTTCGATTTTCTCAAAAACAGCTCAAACGATTTTGATTAAACTTAGTATTTGATCGATTTATATGCCAGAGATATGACTGTAAAATTTTTATCAAAATCGGTCAACCGCAGGGAGCACTTTACTCAAAAAAATTTGTATCATTTTTACGTGTTTTTTTTTTTTATTTAATCAAAAACGATTTTAACGATTTTGATCAAACTGGGTATTTGATGTATGTATATACCAAAGATACAATAGCCAACATTACATCAAAATTGGACAAAAGGAGCGGGCACTTTATTTCTTAATTGTTTCCAATTTTTACCTTTTTTTCGATGATCTCAAAAACGGCTTCAACGATTTTTATCAAATTCACCATGTTTAATGAAAATTAGGTGTTCTTTAATATCAAGTAAGCTTTATCATTATTAAAATGTTCTGAGGGGGCTTTTTAGGGGGGGGGGGCTGGGGCCTTTTTTTTTTTTGTTTGTGTCCCATAAAGTACATAGTATGTTTTTGTTTATATGGAGAAATTAACTCTCTCTCATTACGCCTAAAAATAAGAAATGGCTATACATGAGATATGATAGAAATAAAGAAAACATAAATAGGAGAAAAAATGAAAAATATTCAGTCAACTCATAAAACTCATTGAGCCCAAGCATGCGGAGTACGCCTTTAATGACAGACCATTGTTCATAATTAAAGCCGTTCTGTTCATTTGAGAAGTGGCAATTAACAAAACGCATTAGTTCCTAATCTACGTAAGTTGGTAAGTGAAAGTTGTGTGTTGCGCGCACGCACCAGATTTTTTTTTTCTTCGTTTCGAATACTTAGATACTTGTATAACAATGGAAAGAATATATTTTTTTAACTAGTTCAAAATTAAAATGTGTGTGTACCAGTAAAATTCTCCAAATTTCGCTCAGTGGTTCTTTCATACCAGGTGCGAACACCTGTCCATATTAAAATTGCATAACTTCAGCCAATTCTCATGTTGTTCAATAAATAATATGTTGGTATTTATTTAGTTTACTAAATCTAAGGGTGAGTCTAAACTTTTGACTGGTACTGCAAGTTTGAAGTGTCACAACCCCTGACACAGTTGTTATCTTCATCTCGAAAAGGAGTGTTATCTTCATCTCTGGAATGAAAAGATAAAAAAAAGAAGGGGACCTCCCGTAGCGAGGACAGAGAGACATGAATGGAAGCGCGTGGTCCTGGAGCAGCCCATTCAACTTTTTCTGTTCATTGAGTAAAGCGGGCAAAGTCTTGAATGGGAGCCCCCCCCCTCGCGGCAGGATAAAAGAAATTCCCCCCACCACGGCCCCCCTCCCGTCTTTGTTTACTCCCCGCGCCTGTCTTCCTTTGGACGTAATCGCAAAGCATCTCGCTTTTCCGGGCTACGATGAAGGGAATATAAGATGGTTTTGTTATGCTTTAAATCTTTATTTGTTTTATATCTTAAATAAATTTTAAAAGAATGATCAATCACGTACTTAAATTAATTCGGAAAAAATATTTTAAATTAATGAATATTTTAAAAATATTCATTAATTTAAATTAATGAAAAATAGCTTTAGAACATCGTCAAGTAATCAGCCAAAAATACAAGAGCCCTGTGTTTGCAACGAAAAGTAGCGTGAATCTTTTGTGATTTGTGAAGGGAAAAATTTGTGATTCAGTAGCCAAAAATCTATAATTCCAGACCAAACTAAGTTATTATTCTAAACTAAGAACAATTATTTTTTCATTAATGAGCATAAGATTATTAAGAATAAAAAAATATATAAATACTAACACTCTGGGTACTTCTTATCAATTTTTTATATGAATCCTTTCTTCACTTTAATTTAAATAAAATAGATTATTAGTTACAGGGTCGATTGGTGCGGTAATATAAAAAGTAAACTTTATATTAAAAAATTATTTTATTTTTAAAATATTAAAATTATTAAAAAAATATCTCATCTCTTGGAAATTATTCTTTTCTTTTTATTTAATTTTTATATGATTGCATCAAATATGTTTTAAAAATAAGAAAAATGGCTGTAAAATATTGGATCGAGGTGCGTTTTAATTTCATCCGTGTTAACTAGTTTATAATTTACAAAAAAAAAAGTATTTGTACCAATATAAATTTTTTTATTGGCAATAATTCGTTCGGATTTTTTTCACAGTTGTAGATTTATGTTATGGTGCTAAAAAGCCATAATAAAATTTGACCGATCAAATGCCATCGTTCGGCGATATAATGATTTTAAGATTTAAATTCCTTTTATCTTAACATTGAATATATTGAATAAATGGGGCCTCGAATTAGAATAAATATAAATGTATACTTCTACTTGAATTATTATTATTCTTCAGGCAATAATTATTTAAAAATCTTTCAAGAGGAACAAATGCCAGAAAACGACAAATATAAAGTACAAAGCTCAATAGATAATAATACTGACTCAGTTCATTCTGAATATATGATCCTGTACCTAATAAACTATTTCATGTAATGGGGATTTAAAATTTTTTTTATTCTCATTAATAAAGAAAATTTCATGCTCTGCAATGAAAAAGGAATTATTCGATTAACTTAATTTGTTGAGGAGTTATTTTGAGGATTTTTGGCCATTGAATCACAAAATTTTCCCACTGTGTGACGTTGCTCTTTAGCCAAATAACAGTCATATCTACTTTTTATGTCAATATCCCAAATGTAAAAAATGTTATCTAGAATAGAAAAATAACTTTTTTGTATTTGTTCATCAGTTAGCATATTTAAAATACATAAAAGCGCATAATGCAACAATATTCTTACGCAATATACGCAGCGAATTACTACATCTAGAAAAATAACATATTAATATTATTTTAATTCATCAACAATTCGTCAGATAAGAACTTTATCTCTAATACAGCTAATTGATAAATGGCTTTGACGCATTAGGATTTTTTTATGATAAAAAAAAAAAATAAAATAAAAATGTTTTCCTTATTTAATTTATAGGAAAATAAACTAATTATAATTTTAAATAAAAAAGAAAACATTAAGTTCGATAAACCTTAATCAAGGTTACAAATAAACACAACCGATTTATTTATTTTAATATTTAGGCGGTATTTGTGGTGAGAGTAGACTTGTAATTTAAATGTTTGTATTAACTTTAAAGTTTCCAGATTGAACATTTTATAAAATTTTGCGTCTTCTTTTCCTTACATGTCTGTGTCAGAAATCACATCACCTCTTGTGGACTGGTATTAATTTACAGGACACTTGTGGTGTAGTGGTTAGCATAGCAACCTACAGTTGCAGGAGTAAATAATCCTTGGCTATGCCATCGCTCGGATAGGACATAAAATGTAGGTGCCGAGCCTGTACGATGACAGGTATTCGTTAAAGTCCCTATCCTAATTATACCTGGATAGGCAAAATTTAGAACTCCCTCTCTAGCATCGTCCGATTAGCCTTAGTAGCATAAAGTGACTTTAAACAAACAAAACAAGAAACCAGTGAATGATAATATTGAACATAATATGTAGAGTAAGGAAGACACATTTTATACAATATTCAATTTTAAAGCTTTATATCAAATTAATAATATATTGGCTATTTTTAATATAATGTAGAAATGTTATGTTAGATTTGACAAATTTATTGTATGATTTTATAAAGAACTAGCAGTATTTACCGGTTTCACCCGAAGAATTTCATTTTTTAAATCTATAAAATCTCTAAAGTGAGACTTTTATCGACTTGTCGATTAACAAATGTAAAGCTAACCAATAACATCAGATAATAAAGGTAAACCTTACATTGGTCGAAAAGCCAATGTAAAGCGAGATCAAAACAATTTTTATAACAATAAAGAACTTATGCAATTTTAATCTGGCCAGGTGTTCGCACCGAAATTTGGAGAATTCAGGACAAACGGTATGGATTTCTATAAAGAACAAACAAACAAACAGAATTTCATCTTTATTAATATAGATTATTTTTTATATGCATTCATATATGCATTTTATACTGGTTTACAAAATTAACTTTTAGCTACTTGATGATCGACAGAGGGTCTGAAACTTATGCTACTAAGGCTAGTAGGACGATGCTATAGTGGGAGTCCTAAATTTTGTCTTTCCAGGTATAATTAGGATATGGATCATTAACGAGTACCTGACATCGTACAGGCTCGTGGCCTCCAGTATTGTAGGTTGCTATGCTAACCACTACACCACAGGTGACCCTAGTATGTCAGGTTATGCTATCAATGATGACAAACAGATAGAGAGGACATTGAAATCAATACAAGGAATACGATATTAAATGAAGCTATACCTCGAGTAAGCTTGTACTTATAGCTGTTGTTTGATCTGTGTTATGCTTGAAAAGGAAGGCTTGAAATAGCCAAGGACGGAAGGAAAAATCCAAATAATTGAAGAGTACTTGCGTTAATATGGATGCAGTTAATGTTGCCGAGAGAAGTAGATGGCGAGAGATTAATTTTTAATTTATAATAATGACCTTACAAGTTCCCACAAGCGCGGAGTGTTACATAATAACGTAATGAGCTGTTCGGCCTCGAGCGATGTTTCCCATCCGAACAGTCTTTAACAACCGCAATGCCTTCTTCCTTCATCTCATCTCCCATCTCAGATCTGATCGGGATGGCCTTCTCCGCTCGGTAAACTCGGCCGTTTAAACATAATAATATAGTTCTATTCATCTTCTTATGGAAAATTTCTGTATTATGTTTCATTACGTTATGTTTGATTGCAGTGAATGCCTCAATATGGTAGGCAAGAGGCATCGTGGTAGGCTGAAAACCATTAGGATAGATAGATTAACCAAATATGAAGGAAATTTGTTGACCGTAGAAGAATATGAGATGGAAATGGTTGGGGGTGCGGTCAAATGAAAACACTATATGTGAAATAACATATATTGTGCCGAAGTTTCGACCCGATGTTCAGGTCTTCTTCAGGGCTGTCGAGTGAACTGATGGAGATCGACTGCCACATAGGCGGTCGATCTCCATCAGTTCAGTGGTTTCGGTGCAGTGGTTAGCATAGCAACCTGTGGTTTTAGGCTTTCCAGTAGGGAGAAAATTTAAAATACATTAGTGTATGAGTTCGGTTTAAACATTTTCAACATTACCCTACCCCAATTAAAGAACACTACGAAGAATATACTGTAACACTATGGGTTAACAAGTTTTATTTAAAAAAAATTATCACTTTGCAACACACTAATAATCAATATATATTATAAAGCAAAGTGTACAATGTGCGCGCCGAAAAGGCTCAAAAACGACTACACGTACTATCAAGAATGTTATGTCGTCATATTGCCCTATTGCCCCTAACGATGAAGAAGGTTTCAGTTTTCATTTTAACTGTGTAATGTTGAAGGGACAATAGCTGTAATTTTAAGCCTCTCGCTACATGTAATTAGCCCTCTAAACTTTAGATACACAATAGATTCCTGAATGAAATATCAGGTGGTATAGAATTAAATAATGAATAAAATAAATAAGGAAAAAATGAAGTGTAAACCGCACTTCGCACGGAAAGAAAACATTAACTACAATTATATAATAATTTTATGGGGTACAACAATTAGGTCTATTATACCCATTACATTATTTTTATTACATTTTAAAAAATTATAATAATAATAAAATGAAAAAGTTTTTTTTTTTTTTTTTTTTTTTATCATCATCGTTGTATGCTTGTTTAACACTATATTTTACTAAGGCTAATCGGACGATGCTACTGTATGAGTCCTAAATTTTGCCTATCCAGGTATAATTAGGATAGGGATCTTTAACGAGAACCTGACATCGTACAGGCTCGGGACGTCCATTTTACGTCCTATCCGAGGGACGGCATAGCCAAGGATTTTTTACTCCCTTTAAAAAATACTAGGGCCACCGCGGGACGGGAACCCTAACCTTTAGTATTGTAGGTTGCAATGCTAACCACTGTACCAAAGATGACCCCTCTTTTATTTATGTTAAATTCTATCTTAAAAGAACTACAATTTACCAAAAGGTTATAATAATTGGTTATGATACAAACTTCGATCCATAAATCCATGAAACCAGGTGAATAAGATTTAAACCCAAAATAATTTATGAATAACTGTACATTAAATTATTAACCTTTTTTTTATTTATTAATTATCTTTTCTATGAATATATATCAACTCACAGAGACCGTTGCACTAACAACAGATCAGGTAAGTTGGTTAAGGTTACCAAACGCTTATCTTTATTAATTTTCTTTTTTTAATTTCATCTCCTTCGACTTCTCATTAAATCTAACCTTTCATTAAAAGATTATGAACCCGACACTCCCTATTAATAGTCAATCTTTGACCTTAATGAAACTTCATCGAAAGCGAGCGAGCAGAGAGAATTTCTAGCTGAAACAATGATTATAGATAAGAAAAAAAAAATATATATATATATATTTAATACACAGTTTGGATAAAAGTTAATTATAAATTATACTCGTAAGCTTAGATGTATAGATAAGAATATTAGATTACCCGACATGGAGAAGTGTCAATAATCTCGGCGCCGAGCTCGGCTTGGATTACTAATACACACTATTATCTGATACGGGTCTTATGTTGTGGATATTATTGCTAATAACAACATGGTTCTACCAGCAACAGCATCCCAAATCCTTAATTAGTCAGGCCTGCCTCGAGTATAATCAAAGGCACCGAAAGTTATATCACACAATAGTAGCTCCTATTGTAGTCTGTTCCTTGTTGTCCTGTATTATACATTCCTAATGATATATTAAATTGTTAGCTCTCATCTTAATTACAGGTGAGCTTAGGTTTCCCGTACAGGTAGGAGGGACAGCGTAGTCTGCGTTCCTAGAACCTGCTGATATATATATATCTATATATATTGACCGAAACATTGTGTAACATGAAGCAAACACAAAATGGAGGTCCCGATCCTGTACGATGTCAGGTACTCTTTAAAGATCCATACCCTAATTATAGCTGGATAGGGAAAGTTTAGGACTCCCACTGTAGCATCGTCCGATTAGCCTTAGTAGCTAAAGGGACGTTAAAACAAACATGATGCAAAATCATATGATTTAGTCTATCACTGAAGATAGTTCGAGTGTGTTTGTTTGAACATTCGCCTGACTGTTCTAATACATGTTCTGGATTGTGCTGGAATCTTCTACGCTTTTCCACTATGAGGTTTCCTTTTAGTTTTCAATTATTTTTTCGACTCATATCCCTTATTCTGATGTAAATTAGACTTGTGAATATAATCTACTTGAATTATAATATACATAAATAAAGATGAAATTCTGATTGTTTGTTTGTTTATTTGTTCTTTATAGAAATCCATACCGTTTGTCCTAAATTCTCCAAATTTCGCTCAGTGGTTCTTTCAGACCAGGTGCGAACACCTGTCCATATTAAAATTCCATAACTTCAGCTGATCTTCAGGTGATATTCTTTTGTTATGAAAATCATAATGATCTCACTTTGCAATGTTTTTTTTTTTTTTTTTACGAAATCGAACGTTCCTTTAGAAAAATGAAATTCCCCGTGTGAAACCACGATGTACAGCTATAATTCTGTTTGTTCTTTATAGAAATCCATACCGTTTGTCCTAAATTCTCCAAATTTCGCTCATTGGTTCTTTCAGACCAGGTGCGAACACCTGTCCAAATTAAAATTACATAACTAAGATCTCTGTGTATATTCTTTATTGTTATAATAATCGTTTTTATCTCGCTTTACATTGGTTTTTACAAAATCGACCGTTTGAGTCGATAAAAGTCTCAGTTTATAGATATTATAGATTTAAAAAATGAAATTTTCCGGGTGAAACCGGAATGTACAGCTAGTTGAATTATACTATGAAGGCGAAAATAAAATAAAACAAAATTGGTCGGGGTGACCTGTTGTGTAGTGGTTAGCATGGCAACCTACGCGTCCCTACTGGGAGTAAAAAATCCATTGCAATACCGGCCCTTGGATAGGACTTTAAATGGAGGTCCCGAGCCTGTACGATGTCAGGTCCTCTTTTACTCCTTAATAACAGAATTACGATGAGCTGTAGGCAAGCAGACACCTCAGCGAAGGCAGGTCACGGCCTACACCTTCCCCAGCTCGGAGCAGTTTTTGCCCTACCGAAGTCATTAACTTCTTCCTCTGCTGCTGCTAGCCCTGTGCTTAGCCCTTTGATGGTTGGTGGAGCGAACGATGAATAAACCACCTGCCGGGAGTTCTAGTATACAGCACTTTTTGCTTTTTAAGATATTAAATTGCTGGTTTGTAAGTTGAAAGGATTTTTTTTTTTTATGACAAGCTAAAAAAAAATTAATCAAGAAGATCCCTATTCTAATTATACCTGGACAGGTAAAATTTAGGACTCCCATTGTAGCCTGTGGCACTGTCCGATTAGCCTTAGCGGCATGAAGTGACGTTAAAAAAAACAAATAAACTAACCATCATTTACAAGACATACAAATATTTTCTTACTACAAAATTAAAATGCTTGCAGATTTACTTAGTTTATAAGAGTGAAAATTAAGTTTTTGCAGTTATTCAGCCGTCAATAAACGAATTATCTTCGAAAATTAATCGATTCAAAAAATTTCTAGGAATATCTGAACTTATTTTGAAATCCCGGATAGATTTTGGAAATTCTTGGGTGGCTAAATTATTATATCAACTTGAAATATTTTTTTTTTCTGTGTGATTTTTTTTTCCTTTTCTTTTACTAAATAAAATTTGGCCAATTTAATACTATATTTGTTTTCGCACACAGGATCCCTACCCGTAGGAGCCGACGATAATAATCTGTGTAGAGAGATCTCTTTCTGTTCCACCGATGGGAGTCGGAAGAAATTTAGTGAGGGGGGAGGATTCTGAGGTATGTGCCAATTTTATCTTGTAGTTTGGTTCCGAGAGCCTTGTAAATTTGTGATTGGTAAAATTTTGGAATTTTTATGAGTAAATAAAATGCTGGTATAATATTAACCAATAGAGAAAACACAATTTCAGGATATTCTATTGCTGTCGGTCTATAAACACACAACAAATTTAGGAAACTAAAATTATTATACATTAAATTTATTACATAATTACAAAATTATTATACATTGAATAGGGGAGAGCGGGGTTGGTTGGCAACAGTTTTCACTTTTTTGATTGTTGAGATGTTCCTGTTAATATAATCCCAATGGGGCTGATACCCCTGTAAACTCCAAGTATTAGAGTACTTCAAGTATTTTTTTTCACAACATAATATTTAATACTAAGATCAAAGAAAATTGATGAATTCGTCAATCCAGAGTATGCCAATTAACCCCCTATGTGGGCAGGTTGGCCTACAAGGTGGGGTTGTATAGCCATCTCATTCTAGTACTGCCTGACACATATTATTGTTTTTAAAAGCTGCACTATAATGGAATAATAATTTTGAATCGGTTTTTAACAGCTTTTAAGGGAAAATAGTCAACAGAAGAAGATAGAAGTTTAGACTGTCGTCACCTTGTGCATATGAAAAATTGCTCACATCTCCCTCCCTGGAACTAAAGACAATTGTTATTTTCACCTTTGATTATGTTTACCTTGCTTTTGTGAATTGCTACTGCGCCAAAAGTTTAAGAGAGCCAACTAACCCCACAGGAGAGGTCATATGAAAGATGAATGCCAGGACAGGGGATAACAATCAAACAAGAAACTGGTTAGTCGAAAGGTTAAGTTTTTCAAAGGAGTTTGGGGCTATGTGAACAGAATCGGAGTTTCCAAATGTTTTTCCATGCCTTTAAACCAACTTTACTGAAAATATAAAAATTGGCTTACTCGTTGTAAAATCAATCAATGAAGCACACTCTTCTCTAC
Organism: Aelia acuminata; assembly: GCA_911387785.2. Lineage (NCBI taxonomy): Eukaryota > Metazoa > Arthropoda > Insecta > Hemiptera > Pentatomidae > Aelia > Aelia acuminata. The sequence continues at coordinate 185,796,908 of OU426979.1, forward strand.
ACTGTCAGCATCGGAATGAAAACTCAGGACAACTCCCGAGGTCGAGCGGGTCACATGGTACAATGGTGGGGCCTTCACAACAGGTGTGACGGAAACTATAAGCCTACGGCCACACTACCCCCTATGCCAACCAACCCCGCTCTCCCCTACCTCTATAAGTGGTTCAAACCTTGTTGTCCCAGTATTTTCCTCTTAAATAAACTCTTTAACTGGAATGTTTTCACCAGTATAAGTGGAATTAATATTTGTGGAAGTTACCTCTGTAAGCGGGACGATTTTTCTATTCACCTCTATTAATAGAATTCACATTTATAAGAAAACGTGAAGGGTTAGGTATATCTATTCAGCCAAAGGATTGGGAAAAGGTGATAGGAGGGACCAGTGAGAAGCTTCCAACATTTGAACAGTATGTCCACATGGATGACGAAATTATAACAGCAGAAGATCTGAATGATAAAGAAATCCTTGAAAAATCTACAAGCCAGACGAAAACGAAAATTTTGACTATCCAGACCGAGAAAAGAATACCAACAAAATTCAGAGGAATCTTAGAGGCTAACAGTCACGTAAAATCATGCACTAAATTATATTCAAAGATAACCCAGGCTCCCTGTAGGACTGTAGTGCTGATAAATAAATTGTATTGAGAAGTTGCAGATTTGTGTATTATGTATCATTATTTTATGTATTTATGGTTTTTATGTATGTACTGTAATAAAATATCATAATAATTACAAGTTTTTTGTAAATCTCTTTTAGTGGTATATGCCTCCTTAATAAGATACCTGATACCATGGATAAGTGAAACCTTGTTTAAGTGGAATACCTCTGTAAGTGGAATTAAAATCCTGTCACCAAGAGATTCCAGTTATCCAGGTTCGACTGTATTTCCATTTGTTTCTACTTAAAGATCACTATAACTACCTTATTGCGTTTTTATCAGCAATATTTAAAAAAGCAAAACAACAATTACATATATTTATAGATATGTTTTTCGCAACTATTACTTCCTTGAAATTCCAACTTAACAAACACTTAGTTATTAAAAAATCGTCAATTATTACTTATGATGATACATTATTATTATTATTATCGGAAGATTGACAAGTATTTTATTTTCCACTTTCCGGTTGACTGTTGTTTGTAAGTTAGTCGTAATTATGTTACGAACAATTGTCGATTTGATATTTTTTAATAACTGTGGAGTAGTTTGTTTTGTTGTTATTGTTGATATGTTTTGTTTTTTTACTATGATTCAAGAAATATATTGTGGATCAGAGCTCAAGATATATTTCCTAGAGAATGGAAGTCATGTATATATTTATATTACTGTTATAAATGTAATTTTACCTATGTAACTCATATAATTATATTCTAACCTGTTTGTTCATTGTAGGATATGATTATGAGAACAATATAGTCTCGAAAAGTCCCCTTATTGACCGAACCTCAAGACCACTACTATAACAAATGTGTGTGGATGTAAGACGACGTTTCGAGCCTATATTGAACTCTTAATGCTGCCCTACAGTGAACGAATAGGCTGATAAAAGTGTTTGAAACATATTAATTTAATCTATTTTTGTGGGTAATAATTTAAGATATATTAAATAAATTATTGTTTGAGGAGAAAAGATTTGGCTCCGCCGGGAGTCGAACCCGGGTATTCCGCGTGACATGCACAGTATCCTATCCACTGCACCACAGAGCTCACTTCCAAATGGAGCCAATCCTTCCTCTTCACTGATACCTCTCCCTTGATCTCGCAAGTTTTGCGAGTACAGCAAAACCTCCATTATCCGGGGTAATGATGGGTATGGGGGTCCAAGGATAATCGAAAACCCCGGATAATCGAATAAATTACATTTTATTGACTTAATGTGATAGAAAAAAAGGTTAAAAAATCACTTGTAAGGTATAATATCTTTTATTAACAAACGAACGTTTTATATACATTAAATTATGATATACAAAAATAACAAAAAAAGTAAATGTATGTTTTTATATATTATGGGCCGACGACGATACTAAGTCGAAAATGTCTTTTTTCTTTTTCAAAATATCCCGTACAGTTTTTTCGCTGATTCCTAGTTCAGCGGACAATTTTTTTTAACACTTTCACCCTTTTCTGATCTGTTTATAATAGTTAATTTCTCTTCAAGCGTTAAAACGACCTGTATTCTTTTTTCCGACACTTTGCTACTTCGTGTGTATTAAAATCGAGACTAAATCACAAAAACAATACCGTTCCTAGAATATGAATTGGAGTATTAGATACTGGAAACATCTCATAATACAATATATAATAACATAATACATAAAATACGTTTTCTGTGTTTTTCCATTTATTGTTTTATTTCATAATAGATAGTTAACCATTGTGTAATCGTTAAATATTTACGTATAATTTTTTTTTAAATATTATTCATACAAAATAAGTGGCATACAAATTAAAAAAAGCTTATTAAAAAAAAAAAATCTGGTGCGTGCGCGCAACACACAACTTTCACTTACCAACTTACTTAGATTAGAAATTAATGCGTTGTTGTGGTCTCCTTCGTTAGACCAATTTTGATGAAATGTTGGCTATCACATCTTTGGCATATAAATACATCAAATACCCAGTTTGATCAAAATAGTTTAAGCCGTTTTTGAATAAAAAAAAAAAAAAACACGTGAAAATGATACAAAATTTACTAAGTAAAGTCCCCCCTCCGGTTGGTCAATTTTGGTGAAATGTTGGCTATCGCATCTTTGGCTTATGCATACATCAAATACCCAGTTTGATCAAAATCGTGAAAGCCTTCTTTGAGTAAATAAAAAAAACACTTGAAAATGTTACAAAATTTATTAAGTAAAGTCCCCCCTCCGGTTAATCAATTTTGATGAAATGTTGGCTATCACATCTTTGGCTTATGTATACATCAAATACCCAGTTTGATCAAAATCGTTAAAGCCTTTTTTGAGTAAATAAAAAAAACACGTGAAAATGTTACAAAATTTATTAAGTAAATTCCCCCCTCCGATTAATCAATTTTGATGAAATTTTTACAGTCATATCTCGGGCATATAAATAGATCAAATACTCAGTTTAATCAAAATCGTTAGTGCCATTTTTGAGAAAATCGAAAAAAACCTAAAAAGTTATTAAGTAAAGTACCCCCTCCCTTTAAGTAATTTTGATGAAATTTATGCTGTCACATCGCGGGCATATACTTACACTTAATACCCAATTTCAGGATCGCACGTTTTATAGTTTTTGAGCTAGTCTGTTCACACACACACACACACACACAGACCATTTCGCGGGACTTGGTCATTTCGACTCAGGGGACCCCAAAACGTGTATTTCCGTTGAAAACCGGAAGTCGAAATTTTTCACGATCGCAATACTTCCACTTACTATATATATAGGTAAGTGAAAGTAAAAAATTGGCTCATTGGCGCCCCGGTTAATTGGATCCCCGGTTAATTAAAATACAGGAGTTCCTACTGTATTTACGGGATGTGGACAATTTTTGTCCAAATTTGGGCATTTTTGAAGATCGTCAATTTTTAAATTATTTTATATTAATTTAATCTATTTTTGTGGATAACTAACTTGTTTTAAATTATTTTAAATAATTTATCTTTTCTCTTCAAAAAATAAATTATTTAAAATGTATGAAGCATACTTAACAATGTTGCTGATGGATATTGCTAAATGTATATCTAGACTAACTAACTATATTGCTTATACGTATAATAACTATATTATGTAATGTACAAAGGCAAGTTCAGAACTGTTAAGAAATAGAAAGGCAAAGCGGTAACGTGTTTTTTTTTTCTGACTTTTTGTCAATTACCGGTTTATTGGCAGGAATGTTACCAAAATATAGTTGTCAAGAACGCTATTATAACATTTAATATGAACATTCAAGAAAACATAGCCGATATATTTAGTATAAAGGAGAAGGGTATAAAAGATAAATCCTTGAAATAAATCGGTAAAGTGGGCGAGAGACTGTTTAAAAGGTGTGTTTAAAGGAGGGGTGGGTTAGCGGGTTAGGGAAACACTTTGCTCTTAACAACCCCAACCAGCAACCGCCGGGTTTTTTTTTTTTTTTTCCCACCCTCTTCCCCGTCTACAGCTTTATCTTCTCGTCTTTTGTATCTCTCCTTCTTTATATATAGCAGACAATTAGCTTGAACGTCTCATAGCAAAGTGGCCAAAGGAGATATCTTATTTCTAAACAAATTTGCAAAAATCTATCTTTTTTTATTATTAATTTAATAGCTGTATATACCGGTTTCACTCGCTGTTTTCCTATATAACTGCGAATATACAGTAGACTCCCGATTAACCGCGGGATTGGGTGGCGCATCCGCCACGGATAATCCATGAAATGTCATAAAAAAAGAGCTTAAGTACTTAAAAATTCACGGATTGGTTTTTTTGTTTGTTTAATGTCTTTTTATGCCAGTTAAACTACAGCGGGAGTCCTAAGTTTTGCTTATCCTCGTATAATTAGGATAGGGATCTATCGTTCTATCGATTTATCCATATGTCGAGAATCGTGGTGTGGTTTTCCAGGATATCAGTAACCGCCCGGAGGTTTGGTACTCGGACGGCATGCTTCAGGGAAAGAAATATAGGTTCTCGGGGCCTGCTGACTCTGGGCTACCATAATTCTTGCTACGGGCTAGGAAAGGACACTGCCAAATTGGCCCAAATGGGATTATGGAGCTACGGGCAGTCTGCCGCTGCACCATGGTGACCATTGCTTGCAGCAACGTGGGGTTTCGGCTACCCCCTCCAGGCTGTCTGTGCTCGCGCAAGCAACACAAATGTCTGTAAGAAGACCACACTGAGCGGCCAAAGGTCTCATTAGACGTAATGCGCCAACCGAAAAAAAAAAAAAATAAAAACTATTTAAACCTTCATCAGTGTTACAATATCTTTCATAAATCAATTGTTCATTCATCGATTTTTTTATTTTTTTTTATTGCCTCTACCGTGCAGGGTAATAGGTTTATTTTACTGTTAACTCCTCATCTTCAGGATTTTTCTCTTCAGTTTCTTCTTTTAGGATGTAAAAAAATTTTCACTATTTTAATTGTGCTGCAACGTTCTTTATACATTATATATGTCGCATGCAGGATGTGTGTGAGATCTCACAGTGCCCTATTCTTAGCCGATAAAAATCAATTCCAGTCATTTACATAAATACTAATTTAATGAAAATGATTTTCCATAACAGATATTTATATTTATAATATCGCTGGCGACTCTCTTCATTTTATGAATTTATAAAAATATAATGAAATGTACTCCGGAATCGCAGCCTCTTCTCCATTATAATTTTTAATCCGGCACAGCCTCATTAATTATACGATATTTATAATGAACGATCGACCCTGATTGTCGAGCCCATCTTATATATTATTCATCATCCTCGGGCCTTTATTTTGTATATTTATTATTTTTTTAAATATTTGCACTGAGTGGAAAAGCGTAGGCGCTGCTGGCTCCGGAGCTGTCGGTTAGTGATTTATATCCACGATTACGACCTTAATTCAAATTCTGAAGCTGAACTAAGAAAACCTGCTAATGACTAATAATTACGAATACTTTTTATTTAAATTAAGCTTTACATTATTTTTATTTTTGTCTAAATATTGTAACGTTAAACAAAAACAAAAACAAAAATTGTTTTAAATAATTCTAGACCGTTTGTTGAAAGGAACTAACGGTTGGAACAAACTGTCATAGTACATGTTCTTGAATACGATGTTCGAGTACCATCTACGCTGGCCCAGAATGTTCGAGGCTAGTCTTAGTACGACTAAATATAAGGAGCAATGGACTGGAGAGTTAGTCTTGTTCTGAAGCTCAAGTCATGTGGTTATTTCTGTGTTACAAAGTGATAATTTTTGTCACCTGTTTAAATATTTGTGTTCTCATAATATGTGTGTGGCATTGGTAATTGTTATTTTCCTTTGAATAAAACTTGTTTAACACACGTATGTGTTACAACTGGTTTCAGAAGTGGGATTCGAACGCACACCCACTTAGTAATACAGAAATAACCTTATGACTTGAGCTTCAGAACAAGACTAACTCTCCGGTCTATCCTAATTTATATTTAGTTGTAAGATGACCAGGCTCGAAGGTTCTTGGCCAGCGTAGATGGTATTTGAGCATCGTAGTCACAAACGTTACATTATAAATAATATTGCTTATATAGTGTGTATATGTATCAAGTCGGTTATAGAGAGTATGCATTAGGAAGAAAAATATTAGGTACCTGAGATACGTAATAGCAAAATATTATATTTGCATAAAGCTGTTGTTTTCTAAAATTATTTTTATTTATTTGGTTTTCATTTTGATTTTTTTACACACACAAAATAAAGTTACAATGCTAAACATTTTTTTACAAACACAAATTAAAGTTACAATGCTAAACATCCTTATCATTACTGGATAGGAAAACTTTAGGATTACTACATTAGCAACGTCCATAGTGGCATAAAGTGACGTGGCATAAAGTAAAGTGGCATAAAGTGACGTTTATAATATAAACGAAAAATTAAATCCAAATTTAATAAAATATTAATTCACGTAGGTTTTATATAGCTCTATATACCGTTTTCACCCGGAGAATTTAATTTTTAAATCTATAAAGCTTATTCTATAAAGAACAAACAGAATTTCATCTTTATTTACATAGATTATAGCTGTATATCCCGGTTTCACCCGTGGAATTTTTTTTCTAATGAAACGGTCGATTTCGTAAAAAACGATTGTAAAGCGAGATCATTACGATTTTTATAACGTTTAAGAATATCAGCTGAAGATCGGATGAGGTTATGCAATTTTAATATGGACAGATGTTCGCACCTGTTATGAAAGAACCACTGAGCGAATTTTGAAGAATTTAGGACAAACAGTATGAATTTCTATAAAGAACGAGAAAACAAATAAACAAACAGAATTTTATCTTTATTTTTATAGATTTCGTACTAGTGATATGGGAAAAATGGTTCAAACCTCGACCAATCTTTCCTCTTCATATTTTTTTTTAATTTTAAATATATTACATTTAAAGAGAAAGGCAACGCTATCCACTGCGTCATCGAGATCGCTTCCAAGCCGAGTCAATCTATTCTCTTCATTGATTCCCCAACTCCGATCTCCTTTATTTTTTGCGAATTTATACGGCGAGTCGACTATTCGTCCAATTAGCAAGATATATTGACATTTTACATATTATCAATATCTGTACATATATAGTTTATTTCTTAGTTTTAACGTCACTTTATGTCACTAAGGGCCTTAGTCTAAGGCTTCAGTGAGAGTCCTAAATTTTGCATATCCAGGTATAATTAGGATAGGGATCTCTTTAACGAGTACCTGACATATTACAGGCTCGGGACCTCCATTTTACATCCTATCCGAGGGACGGCATAGACAAAAGTCCTAGGGCCACCGAGGGACACCAACGTGACCTTTAGTATTGTAAGCTTCTATGCTAACCACTACACCACAGGTGGCCCCCTATACATGTGATAATTTAATGATTTTCTCGTGGTTAACTAAATTTTGTAGTTCTTCAATAATTTTAAATATTCTCTCTCTCTCTCTCTCTCTCTCTCTCTCTCTATATATATATATATATATATATATATATATATATATATATATATACGTATGTGTCTTAAGCGATTAATATTTAATTCATTTCTGAATTCTTTGAATTTATATTGTTTAATTCAATACTCGGGGGAGAGGCAGGTTTTATAAATTGTCTGTATATTTAAATTGTATTTACAGGCAATATTTATAAGTTGTATAAAAGCCGCTGTGTGCGTGTGCAGAGAGGTCGGATTTTCAAATCCGTTACAATTTGATGCAATTAACCACTGATTGTCCGAAACATGGGACACTGGTGGGATTTGATTACCCCCCCCCCCCCTCTCTCGTTTGTGAGTGCATTAAATACCGGATAAATTATACTTTGTGTTTTTAGCGAGAGGTTAATTGGAAATAATGAAATGGTATCCCTCAAAATTGCGGTTTAAATGATTCCTGATTCGGGAAATAAAATCTGTTCGACGGTCGGAGAGAGAGAGAGTGTTCATTAAACCAATTCATCGGAGGGAAGCTCATTAGCTATTAATTGAGGCCATTAAGGTTCTGTTAATTAGATGTTCGATTATATTTTAACAGGCTCGGGGTTAAATATAATAGCTACCGTCGATGGTGGCTTTATTTAAACAAACGCTCTCTGCCTCTCTCCTCTTTGGCTTCTAGTTAACTAACTAAATCTGTAAAAAAAAAATATTAATTTAAAATAAATATTTAGAAATACAACTTTTTATGTTATGTCCAGGGATATATGGACGTAAAATGGAGGTCCCCAGCCTTTACCATGTCAGTAACTCTTTAAAGATCCCTATCCAAATTATACCTGGGTAGGCAAAATTTGATACTCCCATTGTAGCCTTAGTCGCATAAAAGAGAAGTTAACAGGAAAGTAAAAAAATAATATGAAGTATGGATCACCTGTGGTGTAGTGGTTAGCATAGCAACTTATAATACTAAAGGTCGCTGTTTCGCGTTCCGAGGTGGCCCGAGTGATGGCAAAGCCAAGTATTTTTTATTCCTTTAAAAAATCCTTGGTTATGCCGTTATTCAAATAGCAAGTAAAAAGGTGGTCCCGAGCCTGTACGATGTAAGGTCCTCTTTAAAGATCCCTATCCTAATTATACCTTGATAGGCAAAATTTAGGACTCCCACTATAGCATCGTCCGATTAACCTTAGTGGCATAAGATGACGTTAACAGGAAAGTAAAAAATAAAGGTGAAGTAGGTTTCACCTTTGGTGTGGTGGTTAACATAACAACCTACAACTCTAAAGGTCGCTGTTTCGCGTTCCGAGGTGGCCTAAGGATTTTTGCCGTCACTCGATAGGACGTAATATTGACGTGCCGAGCGTGTACGATTTCAGTTACTCTTTAAAGATACTTTTCCTAATTATGCCTGGATAGGCAAAATTTATGACTCCCACTGTAACATCGTCCGATTAGCCTTAGTGGCATTAGATGACGTTAACAGGAAGGTAAAAAATTAATGAAAAGTAGGGGGTCACATGTCGTTTAGTGGCTAGCATAGCAACCTAGAACTCTAAAGATCGCTTTTTCGCGTTCAGAGGTGGCCCTAGGATTTTTTAAAGGAATAAAAAATCCTTGGCTATGCCTTCTCTTGGATAGGACGTAAAATGGAGGTCCCGGGCCTGTACGATGTCAGTTCCTCTTTAAAGATCCCTATCCTTATTATACCTGGATATGCAAGAATTAGGACTCCAACTGTAGCAAAATTACGTTAATCGAAAAAAAAAAATCTGCGTAATCTGTAAAATATTTGCAGTGAAATTTACCAGTCGTTGTTATAATATGACAGCATATTCATTGTGCTGGTATAAATGTACCCATTTTTATTAGTTTATATTAGAGCCTTTAAATGGTGGTGGAAGATATTGTTGTAGACCGTTGATAAAATGAAAAGGAATAATAAAAAATAAATAGCTCTAATATTTGATAATCACATATTTTATTTTTGTCAACGTTTTGATCCGAATTTCAGGGCTAAATGAGAACAAAAACAGACAACAACCAATAATAAAAATTATATAAAGAAACATCATTCTATGATGTGTTACATTGAACAATATTAACACATTAAATAATACCAATACACAAATTATTGAAAGTTAAAAAATGTAAGATGATAGTTATAGATGCAAGGCCATAATAAAAACAAAAAATGAAAACTGAGATAATAATCTACACGGCTTATCTCAGGTAATTTGATATAATATTAAGATTCATTTTATATTTTTCAATATCTAAACTAGTATATTATTACAGACAAGCTGTACAGATTTTTATTTCAGTTTTCATTTTTGGACTCTATTATGACCATGCTTCAACAACTGCAGTATTACATTTTTAAAATTCAATTATATTTAAGGTTATTTTTATTTAATATATTTAATTCTGTTTAATCTAACAGATACCTGTGGGGTCACCTGTGATGTAGTGGTTAGCATGGCAACCTATAACACTAAAGGTCGCGAGTTCGCGCCCCGTGGTGGCCCTAGGATTTTTTAAAGAGAGTAAAAAATCCTTGGCTATGCCGTCCCTCGGATAGGACGTTAAATTCAGGTCCCGAGCCTGTTGTCAGGTACTCGTTAAAGATCCCTATCCTAATTATTCCTGGATAGGCAAAATTTAGGACTCCCTCTGTAGCATCGTCCGATTAGCCTAGGAACATAAAAATGGATGTTAAACAAACATGTAAACAAGTAATCTAACACATAAAATGGATATGTCTTTATATAATTTTTCTTATTGGTTGTTATCTGTTTTTTTTTTTTCTTGTTAAGCTGATGATGACCTGAAATTAGGGTTGAAACGTTGGCAAAAATAAAATATGTGATTCTTACATTTTAGAGCTATTTATTTTGACCGGACCCACAACCATTTTCTCTAAAAACCTTTAAATTGTGATTTTTCTGTTCTACACATTAGAACGGAAGCAACTAAAATCTACCTCATCACAATTGTTTTCTACATAGGCGGAGGGTGGGGGTAAGATTTTTAGAGCCAATGATAATTGATAATTCTCGGAAAAATATGTTTTTATTATATAAACATTAATTTTACTTTTATTTTTTTAAAAGAATTATAGAGGGGCCGCGGCGTGGCCGAGGGGATAGCGTCTCAGACTCCCACGCTGGCGGTGCGAGTTCGAATCCCGCCCAAGCCCGCTCGATTCTGTTCGGTGACGGCCTCACTGAACAGACTCATGGATTAGAAAAGGTTGACTACCCGTAGATAACCCGTCCCGATTAGCCCTCGTGGCATAAAGCGGACTTAAAAAAAAAAAAAAAAAAAAGAATTATAGGTAATTTATCATCAAGTATTCTCTTTTTACCACAAAAACTTTGATTTATACTATAAAATTTTATTTTATCTAGTTTCTAAGATGGCACCCATATTTACAGTATAACTGGAAATTTTCTGAAAAGTTGTTTGTTTGTTTAACGTCAGTCTATGCCATTAAGGCTAATCGGACAGTGGGGATCCTAAATTAATATGTATTAATTTAATTAATAGGTATAATTAGGATAGGGATCTTTAAAGAGTACCTGACATCGTACAGGCTCGGGACCTCCATTTTACCTCCTATCCTTACCTTCATCTGGAATTAAAAACGATGTCCTCAAACATACTGTAGTAGAAGGAAACCCCTACCAAACAGTTAGAGAACTCTCAACACAACTAATTGCAAGTGCACCTACCGTTGCCAGACACTTAAAGTGAATAGGGAAAGTAATATTGTATTTTCACTGAAATCCCTTTGCCTTTGAATGAATGAATGAATGAATATACTTTATTTGTTTTCGGGGAATACCACCTACAAATAGAGTTGGCCAAACAAGATAAATACGTATTAGAGCTAACAACAATAATATTTAAGCGATAATAGAGAACATAACAAGATGTGGCAACATCATCTCCACATAGCCATTTAAAAGCTCACGTTATTATGATAATTACTCTACAGAAAAAACATTAAATATAAACTTTATATAAATAATATATAACTATATAAATATAAGTATTATATGCATAAATATCTTTAAACTAAATATTAGTAAGTAGATGTTTGATGTTAATTAACGGTACCTACAGCCTACCATTTTACTAGTTATTGACTAAAAATGAATGGTTTTAGTCGACAGCATTGCCTGATATAACAAAAGAGATTTTTGAGGGAGTCGATTTTGAGCAATTCGACCTGTTTAAATCGATTGAGCGGGGCATATAGTGATGGCGGAAAGCAGAATAGGAAATCCCTTTACCTTGAAAACGGCCATCTTCTGTGAAACGATCCAATATATTGAATTTTTAGAGTAAAAATTGAAATGGGCGCCTTATAGGTAACATCAAAAACGTCAAAACATATTTATAACTATAGGTAACATCAAAAACGTCAAAACATATTTATAACTATAGATAACATCAAAATATATTTATAACTTTACTAGCTAGTGTGCCCGGCTTCGCTCCGGTGTTGGCAGTTGTGTGGCAGTTTCAATAACAGAAAAACTTTAAAATTAAAGGAAACATAGAACAAAATTAGCACTTTCTTGAAAATTTTAACATTGTATCAATATTAAGATTCGAGATCTGCAGTGTCCGCCCAAAAAGGAACCCTATATACTTTATAGGGTGTTGAAAATGGTGAATGAGCAATTAATTTTGCTGCAACTTTGTCGAGTCATGCATCGTTTTTGATGGTTTCTGTGATTATGAATCCTATAAGCCCATTCCAAGCAGTCAGTAGACAATAAGTTATTAGATTATTATTTAAAAAAACTATATTTGGAGTACAAATTAAGCGCCGACCACTGTGATGGTCCCATAAGATCCAGAAGTTTAGAAAATACCGAAGATTCATAGAGACTTTTTTTGTAAGACCTTTCTTTCAGTTCAACCTCCCTTAATTTATCCCCCCCCCCCCCACCACACCCTAATTTGGCCGAACTCTGCACTTCACTACTGTTACTAAGTGAAAACCAAAATATCATGAGGGCACAATTTTTTCAGCATATTTCTTTTCATCCTGAACTATGAGAGGTGATAAAATCTTATTGAAAAAATTGTATTATTGGAGTCAATTCATAATTTTTTCAACTGGAATGCTCATCATACATAGTAATAAAACCATTTTTCATAACTACATACATACAATAAGAACACTTCAAACTTGTTATTTTCGGTTTATGATCAGTCTATTCAGCTCTTCTTTTTTGTTTTATGTCTGTTTTTATTCGTTCACTCATATTGCATTAAATTTACTTAAGTATATGTTAGATATTGATTAAATGTAATGTGTTAATCAATTAACCTTCTTACGAGAAAATTAATTTTGTAAAGTATCCAGTCGGTTTTCTCATTGATTGCAGATATGTAAAATCATTAAATTATTTTTAAAGAAAAGGTAAAACTAATTATTTTCGCTTGATTTTGTAGTAATTTAAAAAGAACAGCTGATAAAATATATAACCTTTACAAATATAACGGAATGAATGAACAATAAACATTGAGTGAAACACACCCTAGCGCTTCCTGGTGGTCTGCAGCTCGAACTAAATTTTTCATTCATAAACTCGTATGTCATTCTCAGGTAGGCTAATTACATGTTGCGAGAGCCTTAAAATTCCAGTCCTTTTCTCTTCAATTTCACACCCTTAAGAGAAAAACGGAAACCTTCTTCTCCTTTAGGGGACCTACATTTACACGCTGACATAAATCTCTTAATCGTATGTGGAGTCGTTTCTGAGCCTTTTCGGCACGCACATTGTACACTTTGCTTTATAATATATATTGATTATGTTGCATGTGCTCAGTCAATAATCGATGATGTTGATGTTGTTGTTGATGTTGTTGTTGTTGATGTTGTTGTTGATGATGTTGTTGATGTGTTGCAGATAGAGAGGACGAGTGATGGAGTGATGGCCGAGGGAGAGGCGGAGACCGGGGACGGGATGTTAGCGGTCCACCACAGCCCCCTCGTCAAGAGGGAAGTCGAGCACCAGGACATCACCCAGGTGAGTCGGCAGTGTATATCTATATGTATATATATATATGTAGAGAGAGAGGGAGAGAGAGGCAGTGAGAGGGAGAGAGAGAGAGAGAGGGAGAGAGAGAGGGAGAGAGAGAGAGGGAGAGAGATAGAGAGAGAGAGAGAGAGAGAGAGAGAGAGAGAGAGAGAGAGAGAGAGAGAGAGAGAGAGAGATAGAGAGAGAGAGAGAGTGAGTGAGTGAGTGAGTGAGTGGCGTGGGATAAAGTATTATTCAAAATAATATATCAAATTGACCTGAACTTACACTTGTAGGGGTAATGGTTTGTAAAGGTAGATTTACACAGAACAGACAATGTCCCATACAGAACGAACAGCCGAACAAAGAACATGGCAATTAGCCCTTTTTACATTGAATCAGTTATCAAAAACTGTAGGGAAAGTATTTGAATAACTTTTCTTGAACCAAATTAAGGGGTCTTTTTCATTTTAGGCAACCTGTTACTAACATAGGATAACGGTTATTTTGTGAATTTACCCTAAGAAAACATACCTGCCCACCCGTTTATATTGACAACAACCTCATAGCGCAGACAGACCAAGTACACTATCTGGGACTTACGTTCGACATAAGGACGACATGGGGTCCTCATGTTAAAATGAAACATACGACGCTTAAAAAGAGACTGAAATTACTTTATCCACTCTTCTCAAAAACTTCAAAACTGAAACTAAAACAGAAATTAAAAACATATACATACTTACCTAAACCAATATGGACATACTCATCACAGATATATGGAACAGCTAAAGAGACACACTTAAATAAAATTCAAAGATTTCAATCAAAACTTTTACGACTCATAACCAATGCACACTGGTACGTGACCTACCTCACCCTACATTCGGACCTCCACCAGCCAACAGTTGACCAGAACACAGCGACACTCTACAGGCGTTTTAACACTAAACTACCTGGACCTAACAATCGCCTGATGATGGACATGGCTACAGCTGACATCCCTATTAATACGAGGAGGAGATTAAAAAGGCGTTGGATGAGAGATCTCTTCACTTAAACAGCTCGAGTAATTGGAAGGGGGTGCTGCTGAGTACTTTTCTTTCCCATGCCTGACATGTCATTGTTTTCTCATCCGGCCACCAAATTCGCTGATTGTCAGCTTTATGCAGACAGGTGCGAATAAAAAAATAAAAGCCCCCCCCCCCCCAAAAAAAAAATAGTGATTTATCTATATCAGATAAAATCATATGATTTCATATTTGAAATTGGTTATTATCGCAGTGTCAGTTGGTGTATAAAGTTAACCTGTGCTCTTTATTTTAAATAATAAATAATGAATCTGTTAGAATTATATTCAGTTTTGAAGTCAAATATAATAGCTATACAATTTTCACAAAGAATCGGTGTTCTATATGGAAAAATGTAATGCAGAGAAAGACACAACATGAAACTAATTTACCGTAAGAAACGCGTTACGATGCGGAAGACAGGAATGTAACCAGTCAAGAAGTGCATATAAAGGTACATGGTTCCAAAACTGCAGGTTTTCAGCCGATAAAGCCATACAATTTATTTATTCATGGGCTAATAATCATTTTTAGTATAACATTTATTAGTATTAATAGTATATATGGAGGCTTTGTAACGAAGACAAGGATTTATTCATAGAAATTTCGAGGCAATGAAAGCCTTTTGGCTCTATTTCTTGTTAATAACTTAGATAGTAAATAAATCATATGTTTTTCTATAATGATGTAACCTTTGTTATTTTTTAAATAACCGTTATCATAACTTAGTAACAGGTTGCCGACAATGAAAAAGACCTAAATTAAGACTTTACTTGAAAGTAATGAACCATCAGTTTGGTTTTCGATCATATCTCCCTATTATGCAAACCATTATTTTTTTTTTTTTTTGTATAAATCAATTTTAATTTCTATGAGCTTCCTGCCTAATATTAAAACGAGGCAAGAAAGTTTTCATTAAAAATTGGATTATTTTCACCAAGTTATCATATATCATGTTAAGAAACTTATTATTAATAATTTATAAACATTTACTTAAAGAGTTTGGTGAAAAAGTTGATGTATCATCTACCTAATAACGATTCAGAATGACTTTATGAATGATGCTACTACAGACCTGGTAAGTATAATAAGATGTTTTACTTAATTCGAAGCACAAGCTCCATAGCAAATAAACTGCATGAAATAACAAAGGTAATTTATTTTCTTTTAAATCACACATTTAGGTACAGGACGAAAAATTACACATTATCGGACCAAGTTTCAATTCAAGTATCATTTTATAAACCGTAATTTTTAAAGAAACAAATTAGTAAAACATTAGGTATTCATAAAACTAAAATAAAAATAAATTAAAAAAAGATTCAGAAAAAAATCATAAATCAACGTTAAACATTTAATAAAACACGGAGTTATTTTCTGTTAGCGCGGTTGTAGGGCTATCGGTTTTCGTGCACTGTGAACCGATCGTGGTGAAATAGTCACTGATAAAATCTCTCTTAAATATTGACTCATATATAAATCGTTCTGATTCCCGACTCCCCAGCTCATAATATTTATTCGAATTTCTAGTAACTAATATTATTCCATTGTCAGTACTTCGATTAACCGGATCCTCCATTATCCCAACTATTTTTTTTTTATGGGAAAAAAGTTCTTTTAAACAAATTAATTAGAAGATAAAAAATAATTTTTTTTATATTTTAAGGAATATGGATAGCATATACTATGTGCTATAGGAATATGGATACTTTAAATCGTTAAATAAAAAAAAATAAATAAATAAAAAAATATGGTTCAAAATCCCTTTTGTTGGAACGAACAAGCGGTTGGAGTGAACCGTCAAAGCACGTGTTCGGGACATGATTGTCCGAGTACAAGGCCTGGGAGGGGTCACCTGTGGTGTTGTGGTTAGCATGGCAACCTACAATATTAAAGATCGCGGGTTCAATTCCAGCGGTGGCCCTAGGATTTTTTAATGGGAGTAAAAAATCCTTAGCTATGCCGTCCCTCGGATAGGACGTAAAATGGAGGTCCCGAGCCTGTACGATTTCAGGTACTCGTTAAAGATCCCTATCCTAATTATACCTGGATAGGCAAAATTTAGGACTCCCACTGTAGCATCGTCCGATTAGCCTAAGTAGCATAAAAATGGACGTTAAACAAACAAACAAACAAACAAGGCCTGGGAAGTTCCAGAAGGTTCCTTTTACGACTATATATAAGAAGCGAGTGACTGGACCAGTTAATCATAAGTCTTTGTCTTGACTGTGAAGCTCACAAGCAACATGATTTGTGTTACAAAGTGATAATTTTTGTAATCTGCTTTAATATTGGTGTTTTTTAAAAAAAATCTCTTTTTCTTCTCCTCTACCCTAGAGGGTGATTGTGTTCTGTTATATTCTACTAGCATTCCCCGTCGCGGCTTTGCCCGCGAACCTTTAAAATCAATTATATGATCATTGTCATGGTATTGATTTAATATAATATGTTGACTGATGTTAAGGAGATTTAGTAGAATCGGAGCTTCCGGTAGGTGGAATGTTGGAGGGGGAAGCTGGCGGTTCGGTAGGAGAGAGGGAGGCACGCAATGAAGAGAGTTCTCTAAAACCGCCGAAACAAAAAATTGCTTACTCGTCGTGAACGCTTCATTTTTCGGCTTTAAAACATGGTTTCGACGCCCGTGGGGGCATTCCAGTTAAACTCGTCGTATCAAGATCTTTAAAATGAGCCCAAATTAGATACGAGTATATTTTCTGGAAGTGCAAAAATAGGTGTCCGTTAGAGTTAAACGACAATTTCGCCATTTAAACCTCTTAGGGGTTACATTTTTGAAATTCCTTTCTTAGTGGTTACCTACATCGCGTTTAAAATCTAAATTCCGAAATTAAAGTTTCTATCATTAGTAGTTTTTTCTCTGCGTTGATTCTGTCAGTCAGGACAAAGCCTCTTATATATAGAGAGAGATTGTAGTATAATATTTTGCATATAATATTGACATGTGACCCCTCTTCACATTTATTTTAACTTTCCCGTTAATTTTCTTTTAAAAAAAAATAGTTCTACTGCACTGACGGTTATTAAGAAATGACCGAAAAAGTTTTATAGTATGTTAATATTTTAGTTTACCAACTAATCCAAAAATGTCATTTTAAAATTTTTTTTTGTTGATGCAAGATGTTCATCCTAGGCAATCAGTCATTCTATTTCCCCTTAAAAGGTGTTAAAAACCGATTCAAAATTATTATACCATTATAGTGCAGCTTTTAATAACAATAATATGTGTTAGGCAGTACTTGAATGAGATGGCCAAACAATACCACCTTCTAGGCCAACCTGCCCCCACATAGGGGTTAATTGGCATGCTCTGGATTGACGAATTCTTCAATTTTCTATAATCTTAGTATTAAATATTATGTTGTGAAAAAAATACTTGAAGTACTGTAATACTTGGAGTTTACAGTGGTATCAGCCATATTGGGATTATATTAACAGGAACGACTCAACAATAAAAAAAGTAAAAAAATTTGCCAACCAACCCCGCTCTCCCCTATATTATTTATATCCTGTTTTGTTTTACTAACCTACCATACAATTGTTTCTATTATCCGAATAAGACATCAAATACTGATAACGAAATTTGCATTAATAAATTACCGACCTTGTAAATATGTTTATTTTAAATTAGCATAATTAATATTGAGACAACTATAATGGCTGATTAGCTAATGTAAATTATATTTGTATTTGCAAAACATTTTTATGATTAAATAAGACTTACGTTGTTCTGACCATGTACGTTGTTCTATAATAATAGATCACAAGGTTATTTTAAAAGTATCGAGATTTTTAGCGCGTCAATGCCATTGCGTCAATGTTCTATTGAACTTTCAATTGATGGCTTATTAATAGCGTGAATTAATACCGACTCGCTTACTATATATACAGCTGTTTGAAATAAAGTCTTGTTTGTTAAAATATATATGTATATATAGTAAGAAAAAACAATGCATGACGGGTCAAAAGTTCATAGAACCTTTTTAAGAAAAGAAGTGAGAGATAGTCAACTGTTCTTCAATTACGATAGGTTAAATGATAGTCAGGATTTTCAGTTTACAATGATTTTATTGTGGTAAGCCAACGTTTCGATCCAACTTGTGGATCTTCATCTGGGCTATTCACATGAGTAACTATGCTAGAGGGTGACAATAAATGGATACATTACAGAACTGATAATAATATAAAAGATGGTGTATACATGAATATTAAAATAAGTGGCAGGTTAACAAGATAAAATATTTACCTATTGAGTCCAGGTGGATACTAAGACTAAGACCCGATGCACACGGACGACACTTTTCTGTGATCCGGACTATAAGCCAGGTCAGGGGTACCTGGATTATAATGGTAAATCCGGTCGGTCCATCATACTCCAAGTACCCCTGACCTGGCTTATAGTCCGGATCGCAGAAAAGTGTCGTCCGTGTGCACCGGGCCTAAAGGTAAAAAAAATAAGGTGAGAGGTAGTGGTAGGGGGTTAGTTTGCCGACTTCAAAGGTTTATGATGGGGAAATCCAACGCCTTTGAAATGAAAGGCATATGAGTGAAAAAAAATTGTTAAAAACTAACAAAATATTGGTACTAATTACAAATAGTTAAATCTGGACTCAATAATAAAATAAAAATGAGATAATACATAATGTAACAATGCATAAAAAATTTGGAAAATATACAGAAAGAGGTATACAATACAAAAAGATAATAATAGTACAAGAGGTACAGAGATAATTGCAGGTATCTATGAAATCAAAACTAGGATTTGAGGATGCGGATATATCCTCTTATCTTTTATATCATATCTTATATATCTTTTATATTATTATCAGTTCTGTAATGTATCCATTCATTGTCACCCTCTAGCATAGTTACTCATATATTTGTTTTCTTTTAGCCCTGATGAAGATCCACAAGTTGGATCGAAACGTTGGCTTACCACAATAAAATCATTGTAAACTGAAAATCCTGACTATCATTTAACCTATCTTTTTAAAAAAAGTTTCAAATTTGAGAGGTTTATAAAAGATTTCACGTCTACTTAAATTTAAATTTATTAGTATACATAAACAAAATGTACTAACATCTAGCAAGTATCAAACATGAAATGTTTTAAGATTTTGACCATACTTTTGACTTTCACAGCTGTATTTCAATATTAGGTTCATAATTGAGGCGTTTGCTATCAAAACCAGCTCATTCCATATTTTTCTGAAATCCACTTTTTTCCATATTTTGAAAGTTTAGAGGGTCCTTCATAACCTGACTAAGGGATATAGCTCAAATCCAGCTCATTCCAGCAAGGAAGGCCAGCAGAAGAAAACCAAGAATGTGAGCCGATGTATTACGACGACAACAATTTCTTTTCAATAACGAGCCTCTCCTTGCTTTCTGCATTTTATTTACAAAACTATTTTTCTTTGATAAATAAAAAAAAACATTTCGTGCCGATTGGCGTGGTAATTTATGACATTTTTCACATTGTACCACAGTTTACGTCTCAACTGTTAAATTTCAGATATTTCGAAAAAGTTAAATGGATGTCATTTATTAAAAAATCGCAAAGACTGGTAAGGTAAACTGGAAAAAACTAATTTCACGCAACCTAATTGAACAAAAAAAAGAAAAAAAAAAACAACATGAAAAATCGTGTTTTTGCATCAAAACCAGCTCATTCCAACCTAATTAGTGTAATTACGCCTAAGGTAATGCACCTGGAAAGAAAATGAAAAACTAATCAAATTCTAGGCGGTTAAACCTACAATTAGAAAATTTAAAAAAAAAATTAGCTTTAGTTCTTTGGGCGTGAAAAGTTTTTTGTCTCTTCTGTAAAATTTCCAAAAATTGAATGAGCTGGTTTTGATAGCAAATGCCTCAATTCTAATATTACTACGGAAGAAAACAATTTCTTGGATGGGACTTTCTTAAAAATTATAGAACCTTCGATTGCAGACAATATAAAAAAGTAGTCAGTCTAACTTCGACCAGCGAAGTAATGAAGTTACTCTCTGGTAAATGTTTAACATGTACGCCACTTTATAATTTTTTTTCACATCTTTATAACTTTTATGTTAATACAAAAAAAATTCAAACGCGAATTATTGTAACAATATATTTTAAAAGATTGTTACATCCGTTGTAGGTTTTCAAAAAATTCATCATGCATCATATTTTCGTGGAGTATGTATGTAGTTTTATTTACTACTAAGACTTTTTCAAATTAATCTAATTTTTAGTGCGCATTAACGTATTCGTATTTCTGTAATAAATAAAATTTTGTTTATTTGTTTAACTTTCCTTTATGCTACCAAGGCAAATCAGGCGATGCTACAGTGGGAGTCCTAAATTGCTAATTATTCAAGTTCTTATTCTTTCTCTGACATTGTGAATTATAATTTTTTGTAAATTTTCTATAGATCGCATAGACCTTTCACACTTATATAATCGGTGAAAAATCGATAGTTTGTGACAACAAAATATTATTTTATTCAATTTTCTCCCGGCGTTTGTTGGGTCATCTGACTATATTTCTCACCTGGAGGGAAAGGAAATCTTAAATTATCGAATGTGATTAAGTATCAAGAAAATTTTGGTGTACTAACAGATAAAGACTTTTTAGAAATAATATATAAAACATTTTTTTGGTTTATTTATGGATTATATTAACTATTTTTGTTTGTAAGGTTTATTTAAAGTCCCGTTTTGGCACAAAGGCAAATCAGGGGTTGCTACAGTGGGATTCTTAAATTTTTCCTATCCAGGTATAATTAGAATCTTTAACGAGTACCTGACATCAAGGGCGTACCCAGGATCAAAACTAGGGAGGGCAAGCTATGGTCGTTCAGGTCACCTTACCGCGGAGAAGGTGAATGAAACCAAAATTATGTATAATTATAGCAGTACTTTATCAACTTAGTCATTACAATCATTTTCTTGAAAAAAATGTATTCTATTATTGCTTCCAGCCTTCCGGGGGGGGTGTAGCTGCCCCCCCTCCCCCCCGCCCCTCGCTCGGTACGCCTATGCGTGACATCGTACAGGCTCAGGACTTCCATTTTGCACCTTATTCGAGGGATTTTTATATTGATTCGACACATTCACTGAGAGGACAGATTTCTTATAATGAAAATATTATTAAGAAATAAATTTAAACTGGAAGTAAAACCGCTTACATCTGAACTGCTAAAAGGGGTGTAGATCCAATTTCCTTCATTAAGCCAGGCATGAGGTACCCTACGATCGCGCTGTCCAGCTGATGCGAACATCTGCCACCAACAACTGACCTGTCTGTCTTTTATCACGCAGTAATTATCTTACTTAATAAAGTTAATTATTTGATAGTTGATTATATCGTCAATAATATTTAAAAAAAAATTAATATTGTAACGCTTATGTGGGTTAAACAATTTTTATTGAACAAAAGTAACGATTTTCACTGCCACACAACTATTTATCTATGCCAACCATTGACACACAAATATTTACATTATGACATGTTACAACAATTATCACTTTGTAACACAGAAATAACTATGATATGATATGAGTTGAGTTTCAGAACAAGACTAACTCTCCAGTCAATCGCTCCTTTTATTGAATCGTAAGAAGTAGGGCCTCGAAGGTTCTAGGTCAAGTCTAGAACTATTCTAAACCATGTGTTTTGTCTTTTGCTTCACGTTACAATATTAATACCAGAGGCCAGGGTATAATGTCTGTAAACTTTTATTTTTATTGAACTTTCAATAGTAAAAAAAATGTTTGACCATAGTATTGCTTGTTTAACTTGTTGTTGTCCCTTTATGCTACTAAGGCTAATCGTACGATGCTACGATAATGTGGGAGTCTTAAATTTTGCCTTCCTAGGTGTAATTAGGATAGGGATCTTTAATGAGTACCTGACATCGCATAGGCACAGGACCACCATTTTGCGCCTATACGATGGACGCCATAACCAAGGATTTTTTACTCCCTTTAAAAGATCCCTAGGGCCACCACGGGTTGCGAACCGGTGACCTTCAGTATTGTAGGCTGCTATGCTAACCCCTACGCCACAGGTGACCCAGCGCAGCCGAGTTCTACCAACCTTTCCTTGTCCAAAAATTTTTTTCCTCCAAGAGCATTTTTGGGACCTCATTATTGCTTAGTCGAGTAATGTGCCCAGCCCATCTCAAGCGAACAATCTTTATTAAGTTAACAACATCACGCTTATTAAACTCAAAATCTCGGCATTTTTTCTAATTTTCCATAAGCCGCTGCTACACAGAGGCCCAATGATCCTTCTCAGTATTCTCTTTCCGAATTTCAATAGAGATGATTCCAGGGCCTTCGTCATGGTCCAGCACACGGATGAATATGTGAGAACTGGCCTGATTAGTGTTTTATAGATTTGTAACTTAGTGGAGAGGAACATGCTTCTTTGGTCTTTCGGAAGCCCGAAATAGCATCTATTGGTTGACTTGATCCGGCGCTGAATCTCTGGTTACATATCATTGGTCGAATTGAGCTGTGTTCCTAGTTAAATAAATTTCTAAACGCTGCACACAGGGGTATTTGACCCCAAAAGTTGGCCAAAACTATTTCCTTCCATTTTATTAATCCAAACGTCCTCAAAATGGCTTCTAAATTTCTAATAGACATTAAAAATATGTTTTTAGCAGTTAAAGAAATATTCATAGGTGAAAATTTTCATAAAATGAATTTTTACGTTAATCCACTGACTGCGAAATAGGCATCCATGGGTTTACAATTTATGTTCATATTGTTTTCTCTTTATTTGCTCTTCATGCATTGCACCTATGATACAAATAAAGATTTATTATAAATTTATTTATTACTATCATTTTTGAAAAATGGGAATAGTGGAAAGTAGGTAAAAATAAAAATTTAAGGTGATAAAGTTTTACTTAAAGTTTTTCCGTATCATTAGCAAATATAGAAAGCATTTCTAAATTTATGAAATGACCACTTGATGGTACCTCCAATATTAAATATATATAAATGAAGCTTCCAGTGCAAATAGGCATTTTTTTCTGACAAATTGGAATTTTTAAATGCTTTCCTATAATTTATGGCACGAGATAGAGTTTTTGTTAGAATCTTAAGAACATGGGTGACAATGTTATCACCAGAATCTCTTAGTTTTATAGAGTTTCGTATGTCAGCATATCAGTGCTAGTTGATGATCTGAGTTTTTCAGTTTTACGCCTCTTGCTTCTTTCTCTTAAGCAATCAAATGATTTTTCAGGCCGTACACCAAATCTTGAGCTTTTAATTGATATCGTCCCCACTTAGCCATTCCTTGTTGCTGCTTTAAAAACTTTTCTTTTCCTTGAAGAAGCATTCCATCTTACTTGGAAATCATGTCTCGAAATTGAGAATTTATGTTTTAGCTCTTTCACCTGGTCTAGGCTATTACAATACTTCCCAATTAGAAAAGACTTTTAAACCTAATAGTTCCGACTTTAAAAATACTTCAAATAATTCCCTTCGGGTTATTATTATAATTCCAGAAGATCCTAAAATGTAAATGAATGAAAATGTAACAAAACTATTTTTTTTTTATTATTTCATGAAACTGACATTTTAGAAATAAAAAATTATAAGTTTCCCATTCGCAGCTATTCGCAGAGTTTTTTTCATGAAACATAAACTACGATAATTACACATTATCATAAAAAATATTTCGTTGCCCAGAAATGACCAGAAGTATAACTTTTTAACCTTTCAATTTAATTTTTAGCTCTAAAATCTACCTACAAAAAAACAAAAAAATATTGATACTAGTATTGAATACAAAAAATTAATAACTGTCTGGATAACAAGTACAAACCTGGCCTCGAACTATCCATCATCCAACAGGTCCTCTACTTCAACTTCGAGTCATTATTTACCAGAAATTTCAAATTTCAAAAAATGGGTTTTGGCCAGCTTTTAGGGCCAAATACCCCTGTGTGCGCTGTCGAATTTAAATGAGACATTTATTGGTGAGATTTATAATCAATGCAACCTTTTGTATTTTCTTTTTAACGAATGGTTGCTGAAAAACATCATTATGACTCAATAATTGCCCATAGTTTGATAATCGCCCAGATAGCTTATTGATAAGGTCCAATATATATATATCAGACGATATTGAAGAAAGATAACAGCGGAGTAAGAAGATGTAAAGCCGCGAAGGGAGACAGGAGAAGTTGAGTTGACTTTGCCGAACTAGTTGTTAAGTTGGGAGCGAAGCAAAAAGCCCTAGGACCGAGGACGACAGAGGCTGGCTGTTCGGGAGGACTTAGCTATCCGCAAACAGGGCTAAGTAGAAACACTAGCCGCTTAGTAGCATTAACCCAGCTCTCTACCGCGGCCCAACAATTATCAGGGCGTCCTCTCTTGTTCGTACCCTCCGAACATCCCGAACTATCTGGGAAATGAGAGGAAACAGAACCAAATCAATAGCCAAGACATGGAAATGTGGTAGTAAATACAGTAGGGTTCCGATTAACCGAGTCGATGGGGACCAAGATTACCTCGGTTAATCGAAATAATCGGTTAATCGGAACCATACCAATACCAACTGAAAATGTAGGTTATTTTTAAATAAAAACATAAGTATATGCTTAAAAACCTAATAAATATTTAATAATAAATAATAATAACAATAATACAGTAGGGATCCGATTAACCGAGGTGCGGTCAACCGAGGTCCCGATTAACCGAGGTGCCAAGTCTGAGGAGGGTGATCTGTGTATGTATATGAGTTCATTTAAACAAACTACAATAAAAGATTTCTTTTTAAAAAGATAGTTTCATAATTTCTGTTATTATGCATTGTTATTATTTATTATTAAATATTTATAAGGTTTTTAATCATATATGTAGTTTTTTTACTGGGTGTCCCAGACCTAAAAAAATTTAGGTAATACTGCATGCTAAACAGGGTAGAATGGCGCAGAATCGAGTTTCCTATCTCAATCTAGTGAGGATATGGAATTTTTTTTTGTTTTTATTTTTAAAATCTTACTTTTTTTCTGAAAAATTACAGTTTTCTCTACTTTGGTTTGGAGTAGCAACAAAAACGATGATATTTTCTTAATCAGCATTAAATTTTCTAAAAGATGAAATGGGTCTGGTTATTTATTGTATGAATTCTAAATAATATAAAAAGGGTAATAATAATCTAAAAAAAAAAAAAAATTCCTACATAAAATGTTGAATATAAGCCTGCATCCAAACTAAGGAAATTTTGAACACGCGCTGCAATAATCCATTTTAATATGGTTCTACAATAATAACATTATTTTTCATCTTAAACATTTTTTATGTAGGATTTTTCAAATTTTAGTAGAAGAGAAGAAAAAAGTTTATTTTAAAGAAAGCATTTTTTAAATTTAAACTACTGAGTTTTTTTTTTTTTTAATTTTAGATTATTATTACCCTTTTAAAATTATTTAGAATTCATACATTGTTCATTCTAGTCTTAAAAAAGTAAAACTAACTCTAACTCATGGGAAGTTCGGCATACTTCCGATGCAGGCTCTAGCGCGCTTCCTCATTGCCCCATCAGTGACATTCTCTAGCGTGTTTTTCATTAGAAAAACTTCTTTTAGACTCAAAAGGTGAAGTGAAATTGTATCATGGGTCACACCACTAAAAAGCTAACTAAATTCCGCAGTTTTTAGGAAATTTGACAGCTTCTAGGGGAGTGAGGAATTTTCAAAAGCTAAAGTTTCAATAAATGTTTTGTGTTAAGCGAGTTAAAAGTCCCACTGAAAGTAAATTTAAAATAACCAGACCCATTTCATCTTTTAGAAAATTTAATGCTGATTAAGAAAATATCATCGTTTTTGTTGCTACTCCAAACCAAAGTAGAGAAAACTGCATTTTTTCAGAAAAAAGTAAGATTTTAAAAATAAAAACAAAGAAATTCTATCTCCTCAACAGATTGAGATAGGAAACTCGTTTCTGCGCCATTCTACCCCGTTTAGCATGCAGTATTACCCAGTTTTTTTCTTTACACTAGGTCTGGGACACCCAGTATATGCTCATTATTTCGTTTTGATTATCCGCCTTTTCATGACCGATTCCAGATTTTCGATAATCCAAAATTCCTTTGATCCCATTAAGTACGGATAAACGAGATTTTACTATATTAGTTTATATATGTATATTTTTAATATATCCAATTTAAAATTTTCTTTGTATTATTGTATTACTGGGTATGTATTCTTGAATATTTTATTTTATAAGTATTTTTCATATCAATTAATGTATGTTTTATACTTTGGCCAACTCTACATGTAAGGGCCTATCTTTTATCTATATTAAAAAAGTAAATAAAAAAATACATTTTTAAAACAATTATAATAGTTTATTATTAAGACCTTTTTATATACATATTTTTATTATGATATAATTATATATATATATATATATATATATATATATATATATATATATATATATGGTAAACCCACCTTGGGGTAGTGAGATAGCCCACATAACCCGGAACTGAGAGAAGGTTGTACAGCGGTGGCTCCTGCAGAGGGCTGGGCTCCTGTTACCGCAGGGCGAGCTAATGAGCCCATTAATTATCGCCCCCCCCCCTCATTAAATATTTATCGTGCCAAGTCAAAAAGTAGCCATTAATTTCCACGATGTGTGGAGGGTGTTGTATGGCCAATTAATTATAGCGGAATAAAAAAAAAAATTATAAAAATATCTTAATAAAATATTAAAAATATTTTTTTTTTAAATTTTTAGTATTTTTTTTTTTATGTTTCTGGAAGATAACCCCCCCCCCCCACAAGGGATAAAAAAAGATGGCCAGAATATAAAATATAGATCAATAGATATGAAAAATAAAAAATAAAAAATTCAAAAATACATACCCAGTAATACGATATGTAAACAACTATTGAAATTTGACATATTAAAAATTTACATTTATAAACTAAATCAGTAAAATCTCGTTTATCCGTAATTAATAAGGAAATAGGATTAAAGACAATTTGGAAAATCGAAAATCTGTAGTCGATCAAAACGAAAAAAATAGCATTTGAATCACTTACGATTTAGGAAAAAATACATTTTATATAAAAATTAGGTACATTTGTTTAAAAAATTACATACTTAAAAAAATATGATAATATCTTAATAATATTATGATGATGATAATATGTTAATAATACCAAATTGTTTTTAAAATTTCTAGTGGGTATTTTTAAAAAAAAAAATTATTTGTTTCTGGAAGAAATCCACCGTAAATTGTTGTAAAAATATAATGAAATATATAAAAATGTCTTAATAACATATTATAAACTGCTTTTAAAATTTTTAGTATCAATTTTTTTTCTATTATTTCTAGAAGATATCCTCCCTAAATTGTTGTACGGCCAATTAATTATATCAAATTAAAAATATCTTAATAATAAACTATTACAGTAAAATCTCGTTTATCCGTTCTTAGGGGGATCAAAGGAATTTTGGATTATCGAAAATCTGGAATCAGCCATGAAAAGGGATAATCAAAACGAAAAAAATGAGCATTTGGAATCACTTAGATCAAAATTAGGTAGATTTGTTTGAAAAATTATATACTTAAAAAAATTATAATAATATCTGAATAATACATAAATTGTTTTTAGAATTCGTAGTATGTATTTTTAAAAAAAAATTTATTTGTTTTTGGAAGATATCACCCGTAAATTGTTGTATGGCCATTACTTATGTTGAAATATATCAAAATTAAAAATATATATGAAAAATATCTTAATAAAATATTATAATTGTTTTCAAAATATTTCATATGTAACAGACTGTCATAGGAGGTACATGTTTGTAACTACGATGTTCCATTACTATCTACGCTGGCATAGAACCTTTAAGGCCCGCCCTCCTACGACTGAATATAAGGAGGGATGGACTTGAGAGTTAGTCTTGTTCTGAAGCTCAAGTCATATGGTTTTTTCTGTGTTACAAAGTGATAATTTTAGTTTAAGTAGATTATTATTTTCGTTTGAATAAAAATTGTTTAAATCACTCACATAAGTGTTTCAATACATTAAAACCGTCAGCGAAGATTTATAATCCTTTTCTATCGACAGTAATTTAAAGTAGGTTTTGATTACTTATTAATTTTTCTCCCTACTTCTTGAGACTATCCATTTTATAAATGTGGATTAGGGCGACCAATTAAGTCTCAACACTATTTTTTCATTAGAGCTTTATTTATGCATACGTTTCGGCCAGTTTGGCCATCTTCAGTGCTAAATATGATTGATGATAAAAAAAAATTTCTGAAAATCCACTGTCAGTAATTTTAAGAATTAAACAGGTAGTTGGACCAGGGTAGCAGATACCTATATATTTTAATTATTAATTGACAAACCACTGATGGTGGATTTTCAGAAATTTTTTTTTATCATCAATCATATTTAGCACTGAAGATGGCCGAACAGGCCGAAACGTATGCATAAATAAAGCTCTAATGAAAAAATAGCGTTGAGACTTAATTGGTCGCCCTAATCCACATTTGTAGGTTATGATGTTTTGGGGTAAGTTTTACCGGAATAAACTTGTTTGTTTGTTTAATGTCCATTTATAAGGTTAATCGGACGATGCTATATGGTAATGGGAGTCCTTAATTTTGCCTATCCAGGTATAATTAGGATAGGCAAAATGAGTACCTGACATCGTACAGGCTTGGGAGCTCCATTTTACGTCCTCTTCGAGGGATGGAGTAGCTAAGGATATTTTACTCCCGTTAAAAAATCCTAGGGCCATTGCGGGACGCGAACCTGCGACCTTTATTATTGTAGACTGCTATGCTAACCATTACACCACAGGTGACCTCCTAGGAATAAAGTTATTTACTCCCATGAAGGGATAGCTATTAAATTTGATAAAGACTATATACAAAACAATAAGGCTCTCTACAATATAGGCTACATTATGTTCTTAGCACATCGTGAAGGCATTGTTTCCATAATGGGAATTCCCTAATGTTATTAATTATTATCAATTCCCATCGAATTTCTTTATAATCGACTCTTAATAAGCCGATGTTCCCGGCGTGACGCTAACACCCTCATTAGCTCCGTAATTATATGTTTGAAACAAAATGGGATAATGATCATTACCTTGATGCTACATCTGCTTAGTGGGGGAAACTAAAGTTATAAGAAGGAATAGGCACGCTATTTTTTATCATTATATTTGTTGTAAATTAAGACTTTATCTTTGTTTGAGCCAACATGACAGAGGTGAGCTGAAGGCCTTCCGTAAATTGCTTTCGTATCGAACCCTTATAAAAGAAATTGTAACAATCCTTTAAATCATATGAATGGTTTTTTATTTAACTTCCCTTTTTCTAAGGTCTAAGGAGTCCTAAATTTTGCCAATCCAGGTATAATTAAGACGGGAATCTTTAACGAGTACCTGACATCGTACAGGCTTTTTTTTTTATACATTGGTTTATATAAATGGTCTGTCATTAAATCTCAAAGTGGATCTCTTAACGAACCAAAATATTGTCATTTTTACTACATGTTCCATATTCTAACTCGCAGTTTTCAAAAAATTTCACTAAGACTTCTTACCTTTTAGTGTTCACGTTTTTAATCATGCTATGCCAGTTATCAGAATTTGGTAGTTGTTGGTGTCGTAATACAATAATTTTATTTTCAAGTGTTGCTTGTTTAACGTCACTTTATGCCACTAAGGCTAATCGGACGATGTTACAGAGGTAATCCTAAATTTAGCCTATCCAGCTATAATTAGGATAGGGATCTTTAACGAGTACCTGACATCGTACAGGCTCGGGACCTCCATTTTACTCCATTTATTTAAACTTATATCTGTCGCTCAATCCAGTTTGATCTCTTTACGAACCAAAATATTGCCATTTTTACTACATGTTCCATATTCTAACTCGCAGTTTTCAAAAAATTTCACTAAGACTTCTTACCTTATATTAATATTATCCCCAGGTACTGATAGCACAAGATGAAGAAGATGTTAGCTATTTATTTAGAAAGATAATAGACCATTATGAACAAGGAGGCCTCAAAATCAATTTTGAAAAAACAAAATATATGTGCACAAAGAAAGAAGTGAGTACCGATCCA